>VXBR01002808.1:5512-57828 GCA_013400215.1 Cisticola juncidis | reverse complement strand
TACGTCTGTGCTGAGCCCACAGCACTCCCCACGTCTCAGGTCCAGCCACAGGTTGCCTTCCAGACTGTAGAGATCAAGACTGCAGCGAGCCCAGCCCCTGCCGACAGGAGACAGACTTTTTCCACCTTCAGGTAGACACGGACCTGGCTGGGAGGGCTCAGGCTGAATCCAGTCTGTCTCTTTCTGAGCACGTGTCATTTTTATATAAATAAATGAACGAACCAACTTCCCCCGAGTCGCACCTTGTAGTGTGTCAGGGAGCTTAGCAGGGAGTGTGGCCAGGCCATACCCTGTGTGCCCCAAGCAGCCCTGGCAGTCATGTTTGCTCCAGTGGTGGTGGTAGCTGCACCTTGCCCAAATTTCTTCTCTCCCACCTGTGCCGAGTTGTGCCCTCGGGCATGGGGGCACACGCACACACACGCTGCCATAATGGTAACAACATTAATTTATTAAAATTAATCCCGAAAAGTAACCATACAATAAATTTAAAAAAAATAGAATCTTGTAAAAAAAAAAACTCAGGTGCCCTCATCCCACACCTCCAGCTGGCAGCACCGTGGGGTGGGCTTCTTGGGAAGAGATGGGGAGATGAAGAGGACAGCCTCAGCAGCAGGGCTGCAGGGGGACTGGAGAGGCTGCTGAGGCTGTGCTGCGGAGGGCAGGGCCAGCACAGCAGTGCAAGGCTGGCAGTGGGGCTGGCAATGATGGTACAGGAGGGTGGGCCCTGCGCAGCACCTGCCCCTGCACAGAGCGATCTGGTGGCTGCAGCGCTGGGGAACCTGCCGGGGTCCAGCCCGGCTGGGAGACCCTGGCTGGGGCAGGGCTGGCCTGGCAGGAGCATCTGCAGAAAGCAGGTCCAGAGCCCTTCCTGGGGCCCTGCTGGCTAATGCCAACCCCTGTCCCAGGCTGCAGCCGGGGGACACGGGGGGCGGATGGCGTGGTGTCCTCGCTGGTGTTGGAGGGTGCATGGATCCCATCTCGCTGGCCTCACCTTCACTGGTCTTGGCCCACAGGGTGCAGGTATGGGATCCCCTGCACTGAGCAGGCAGGGACTGGTCTGCAGAAGATGGGGACAAGAGCGTGTCCAGCTCCCTGTCTCCTGCTGCAACCCAGTACAGCTGCGTTCCAGGGATGCCCCAATGTCTCACACATTCTTTGAGTAGCCGAAGATGCCCACAGGGAGGTACTTGACGTGTGTTGGCCACTGAGCTGCCAGCTGGAAAAACTTGACATCGTTCCACTCCACCCCATCTATGGAGACTGAGACAAGAGGGTGCAGTGAGGCACAGCCCTACCAGAGCAGCCTGTGCTCCTGGTCTGCCCCACCACAGCCCCAGGGGCTGGGACCTGCCCTCACCTCGCAGCATGGTGTTCTGGTGCTTGGCTGTGCAGATGAGGCGTGTGATCCCTTCAATCACTTGGCTCTTGGGTTCCAAGTCTTTTTCTTTTGGTTTCTTGCTCAGGAACATCACTGGGGACCAAGGCCAGACAGGAACAACGTTAGGATGTTCCCACCTGGCCCTAAATGGGCGCCCCTGCCCCAGTGCATCGGCCGGGCCACATCTCAGCCCCGCCCTCCTGCAGATCCCCCCGGCCTGTTTGCACAGGCCCGTGGCCCCGCAGGCACAGAGCACCCCGAGAGGGCTTGGTTACCTTTCTTGTTCTTCTCCTTGGTGACCACGGTCATGGCCATGGTGCTGGGGGGCACCGGCTCCCCGGTGCTGGGGATGCGGCTGACCTGCAGCGAGCGGAAGTTGCTCTTGAGCGTGTTCTTGACCCCCATCTCGCGCTTGTCACCCTCCTTCCTCCTCTCCGGCCCTTGTGTTGTCCAGTAGTCCACCTGCAGGCCCATCACCTCCACGCCGGGGCTGGGGGACCTGGGCACACGGGCAGCACATGCAGCACATGCAGCACCTGGGGTGGCCCCGCTCCCCCTGCCCAGGCTGGGCCTGTCCTTACCCGGCGCCTGAGAGGCCGCTGCTGACGGACGGCGAGGGCGGCGGCGTGCTCACCGTCTCCTTGCCGTAGGGAACGGCCGCACTGGAGGCTGGAGCCGAGCTCAGCAGGGAGGGGCTGCAGGCTGTGGCGTCATCCGAGTCCACTGGGGAGGAACAGCGAGGGTTTGAGGGTCTGGGAGACACCAACAGAGCCTCCCACCCCTGGAGAAGAGAGCTGGGCATTCCCAGAGACTCACCGGAGGCACTGAAAGACTGCTCCACCAGGCCCACCTTCACCACCTGCACGGACAAAGCAGAGAGACCCAGCATCAGCAGGACTGTTCCCTGCACCTCTGCCCTCAGCCACTGCCGACCCCTCAACTCACCCCCACAAAGGGGACGAACTTCTGGCAGGAGTCCTCGTCGGGGCTGCAGAGGGAAGAGAGGCTGGTCAGGTCTGGGTGTGCTCAGCCCCACTCTGTGTGACTGCTGACCTCGTGTCCAGGCAGCCCTGCCCTGGCAGGGGTCAGTGCTGGCTCACATCCAGGGACCATCTCCTCTGCCCGCCCTCCCCTGAGAGCCCCTGTCCCCCACATGGCAGCACAGGGCACACTACACAGGGAGGCAGGGAGCTGTCCCCTCCAGGGCTGGGAGAGGGCTTCATGCGGGAGGGCAGCCCTGCCCCTCTGCGGGGCCGCGGCTCCTCTGCACAGCAAGAGGGCGGACGCACATGGGGAAAGGTGGGGAGGGGCCAGGCAGCGGCACAGCAAGCACAAGCCAATACCTGATATAAAAATCAAAATAGAGGCTTCTTTTCCTTGGGTGCCAGAAACCAAGAGAAGGGAGAGGTGAGAGTGCAGCTGGAACATGAGCATCAACCCCCGGACAGCACAGTACCAGCCTGCAGCCCCACCCAGCCCGTCCCAGCCCTGGCAGTTCTCCCCGCCATTGGGGCTGTCACTGTCACAGCTACTGGAGGGGCCAAGCATCCCGGGAGGTGGCAGGGAATGGTGCTGTGGGCCTCTCACTGTGGGACCCCAGCTCCCCTCAGCACCACGCTGCTCGTCAGCATGGTCACTTACTGGACCCCTGTGTCCCTCACTCTTGTCCTGGGCGTGTCCCAGACCAGGGCAGCAGAGGGAGGACGGGCACCCTGGGGCCACACTCACCTCTTCTGCTTGTAGGTCAGCATGGCCTCGGAGATGGGCAGCTGGTGGGAGTGGCTGGCCCCAGCGATGAACTGGGCCACACGGCCAGCGATGTCCACAGTGTCTGCGGGCACACAGGGCCGTGAGGCCTCAGGGCAGCTGGANCAGCTCCCGCCACGCCGTGTCCAGGAAGAGCGTGCTGTACTTGTTATCCACCGAGGCCAGGTATTTGGCCAGAGGGTGGGAGCCTGCGGGGAGAAGGGCAGTGCTGGCCTCAGGCAAGGGAGGGTGGGGAGGAGGGAGAGGACAGCCCTGGGGCCGGGCTGCTGAGGGCTCTCACCCAGCGGAACAAGCAGGAAGCGCAGGTAGTTGAGCCAGTCGGGCGTCTTGCTGGCCAGCTGCTCCACAAAGAAACGCAGGACAACGCTCAGGTAGCTCTGGTCCCCTGCCACCACCACCTTCACTGGGGGAGGCATGTGGGAGTTACAGTTACAGCTGCCAAAGGGAGAGGACAAGGACAAGTGAGCCACGTGCAGCTGCTCAGCAGGTGGGCCAGGGGACAGGATCTGCCTGACAAAACCCAGTGCTGAGAATATCCAGCCTGGTGTGCACTGCCAGGGGCAGAGCAGTACTGGGACCCCCCACCCTCCCCAGGGTGTACACCCGTTTCTACAGCACGGGTGTACTGAGGAGGCAGGGCCACAGGCAGCCCTCCTGTGCATCCCCCCCGTGCCGGGTGGGGCCCACGCTATACTCACTAGCGCTGGATGCGGGACACAGTGGTGTTGAAGGCTGCCTGGATGTCTGCCACGGAGCAGGTGGACACAACCAGCTGCTTGTGTGCCTGCAGCTGCTCACTCACGTACTGCAAATGCAGAGAGAGCAGGTCAGGGTTAGCTGTGCTGGCCAGCTCCAGCCCGTGCCCCCGGGTTGGAGCTGGGACACCCACTGACACCATCAGGTCACTCACAGCTGCACCCTGAGCATTCCCACTGCTCCCAGCTCTGCTCCAGGGGCCAGCCAGCTGCCTGCTCTCACCTTGGAGCACAGCAGCCACCACCCTTGTCATGGCAAGGGCAAAACCGTCCCAAGAACCAGGCTGTGTTCCTTGGAATAAGCAGTTTGGTCCAGAGACCCTCTGATTTACATTCTGCCATCCCACAGCAGGGCCCGGCTCGAGGCTCACTCTGCCTCTGCTCATTCCCCCCTCCTCTCTCTCCCACTGTGGCACTCCCAAATCCTTCTGTCTCTTCAGGTGTTTGCATGCAGTTCAGCAGTGGTAAAACAGGCAGTCAGGACAGACAAGGGGACTGGTTCTGGGAGTGGGCACTGACCCTTTTTTCCCCTGTCCAGGACAAGTGGAACAAGCCAAGAATGCATGGCCTGAGTCAAGACTCCACTGCCTCTCACGGAGCCCTTTCCTCTGCCTCAGAATTTTCCAGCACCATTTCTGGATGCCAGGTGTAGCTGCAGGACCCTGAAGGGGTCTCACAGGTGTTTAATCTAACTGCATGTTTGCACACATGCACATTTCCTTGCTCAGTTTAGCTTTAGAGCTCCGGGTATGGGGGAGGCAAGCGCCTGCCAGGGGCCGGGCCTGTCCTCACTGCCCACCCTGCTCTGGTGATGCTCCCTGGAGTGGCAGGGGACACTCTTCCATCTCTCAATACCTCTGCTGCTTCCCAGGGAGCCCTCTGCCAGGGAATCCAACAAAGCCCGGACCCAGGGGGTTCCCGGGAGCAGGACCAAGCAGGGAGGGCCTAAGGCACAGTCTGCTAGCCAGCCTTTCTGGGACTGATCAGGACATCGTGTTCTGAGGATCCAGTGATGTTGTGTGATGGAGGAGACACACCTCACTCCTGTACACAGCTCAGTACCCTGTAAATGCACTCACTGTCCCCCTGAAGGAAGGGCCACACTGGGGGAGAGGAGGGCACAACCCTGCTGTGACTGGGAGAACCCACCCTGCTTACAGCTCCCATCACCCCGACTCACCTGGCCCTGCCACTCGGCCACGTTCACCAGCACGATGCTCTCAGGGAGCTGCTCGTCGGACACCAGGATCTGGTTCAGCTGGTCATACACAGACTTGCGAGGCACCTGGGACAGCATCCCCACCAAGGTTAACCCCAGTGAGCCCCCTGGACACTGGCAGGGCTCTGCAGTGAGCAGCCTCCCAAGGTGGGATGGCTCCCGAGGCTCACCTGGGTGCTGTGCCACGAGTCTGGAGAGCTCTCGCTGTCCAGGCTGCTGGCACGGCCGCCCTGCCCCTTGGAGCTCTGCCGGTCCTTCACGGAGGTGCTGCGGGGACGCCACAGCTGCTTGCTCTCTGCCTTGCTGTGAGGAGAAGCAGGAGAGCCCAAACTGTTGAGGGAATCTCCAACAACCCCTGGGCAGCTGAGGGAGGCAGAGTGAGCTCGCCCAGCCCTGGGACGGGGCACAGGTGACCTTACCTGGGGGACACGGCGCTGGGGAGCTCGGCTTTGGTCCCCGGGCCCAGCTGGGCCAGTCTGTCGGCGCTGCCCTCCCTCATGGCAGCCTCTGCAGGGACCAGCCGGGAACACGGCTCCTCCGCCGCCAGCTCCTGAGTGCCACACAGAGCCACTTCACACACCCTGCTCCAGCAGGGAGCACCCTGCACCCACGGGTGCACAGCAGCAGGAGGGGTCTAGGGGCCCTCCCGGAGAACCACGGCTGCAGCATCTTGGCAGGGCTGGGCTGCACATCCCGCAGACCCCAACACTCCTTCAACTTTTGCTGCTCTCCAGCACAACCTGCTTGTCTTCCCAGCCCTGCTCCCAGCCTGGTGGGCACCGTGGTGCTCCAGAAGGCAGGATGGAGTTTGAGAGAGCTCCACGCGCCATAGCCTGGACTCACCACTGCAGGGACCTCCGCTCCCGGCTCCTCCTGCGGTCGCTGTGCTCCTGGCTTCCGCTTGTCCGCCTCGCCCTGGGGACAGGAGTGGGGTCAGAGCAGGATGGAGCCCCCCGTGCAGGGCAGCTGCAGTGACCCATGGTGGCCTCACAGAACACGAGCTCCCACAGGGGAGTGGGGCACCTCTGGCCCCAGAGGACACTCCCTTTGCTACCTGCCTGCCTGTGCTGGGAAGAAGAGGAGCAGAGAAGGAAAGGAGCGGCCCCAGGCAGGCGCTGCCGGGAGCTGAGGTCTCAGAGTGCGGGCACTGCGGGGTGCTGGGCTGGCTGGGGAGGGCAAGGGGCAGGAGTGGTGGTGGTGGTGTAACTCACAGGGCTGCCCGACTCTTGGTCCTGCCCTTTCTGGCTGTGCAGACTGCCGATCTCAGTCTGGGAACCAGAATGAGAGACTCCCTCAAAGAAACGCCTGCAGAGAAACAGACAGACGGACGGACGGACAGACAGACAGACGGGAGAGAAAAAGGCAGGAATAAGAGAGGAACAAAGGCACCGTGACCCCAGCATGCCCCCGCCGGCCTGTCCCAAGCACAGGCTCTGTGCAGAGGCCCTCAGTGGGGCACAGGGCCAGGCAGCCAAGTGTCAGAGGAGCAGAGCTGCCAGCAGTGCCCCGTGACCCCGGGGAGTGCAGGCAGGGTCTCCTGGTGCCCTCTGCCCCAGGAGGTCCCCTACCCCTGCAGGGCAGGTGAGCAGCTGCCCCTTCTCCATCTCACTGGTACGTGGAGTCTGTCAACAGCACAACCCCAGTGTGCCGCTAAACCTCTGTGCCTCCTCTGCACCATCACAGCTCCCACAGCCTTCCCTTCTGCTTCCCTTTGTCCAGGGATTGCTCCCTGCCTCTGCCTGCTGCTGCTGCACACTCCCAACTGCAGTGTCACCTTCCCCTTTCCCAAGGCTCTGAAGATCTCAGTACTGCACACAGGACCACACCTCAGGTAGCACTGTACTCAGATTTGCCAAGTTTTGGGTCTCTGAGCTGACATTTTTGTACAGTTGCACAGTGCAGCTCTCAAGCTCCTGTTTGCAAGTCACCACAGTTCACACAGGAACCCAGATCAGTCTCTGCCACTACAGTGTGAGCTTACACCTCTGCTTACCCTTTTGCCACACATGATTTATTTGCCAGGGCCCCTTCCACAGCCTGTGGGCTGCTCAAAGACCAGTGCTCAGGACACAAACCAGGTCTATCACTGCATCTCACTTGCCAGTTCTGCCAGGACTTTTACAGCAACCAGAATCCACCTCCAACGTGTGACCTCGCTGCAGGAGGTCACAGCTAGATCCCCTCTAAGCTTTGTGCATGTGCTCATTAACTACCAGGAAACGTTTCTCCTGATGTGCCTGGTGTGCAGATGGGGCGATGAGGTTGCAGGTTTCCAGGATTGGTCACTGAGGCATGAGATATAGAGCAGTTCTTCTGTTAGTACTCTGTCAGAGTTTCTTTCCATTGATTTCCACTTTTCTCATCAGGATTCCCCTGCAGCTCCCTGCAAGATACCTCCAGACCTCTGAACATCCTGCCTGCTCCTTTTATTCTCCTTTTAGCATGCTTCTTCATTTGTATACAGCACACTGCACTGCCAGGCACAACAGTGTGTCAGGTTTACTGCTCCTGAGAGGACATTCCACCTCCGTAAATAAGTGATGGCTCCCACACAGGGCAGCTCTTCAGCAGCAGTGTTTACACACTGGTTGGGAAAAGTCAAGGCTTGATTTTCCCCTCACTGGCTCTGTGCCCAGTTGCTTCAGGTGTAGAGTCATAATAGTGCCCTGGTGGGACATTTTCTCCAGCCCACACTGGTATAAATTACATCTCCTTTTACTTACCTATTTCTTCTCTCTCTTCCCCTCCATTCTCTGCTACAAAATCTCAGGCATTGTCACCACTCTGTACAGTCATTACTGTACACTTTCCTTTTCCCAGCCAGAAATTCAATCCATACAAACTATATTAGTAACTTAAGAGTCAAACCAGACAAACATGTAGGTTTTCTAATAGATCACCCCTCAATAAGCATCTCTTCCATACTCCTCCACAGTGTCCCAAGTAATGCCACCAGCATGTGACACACCCTTGGTGCCACTGGCATCACAAAGAGGCATCTCCAGTCCCTCCTTTTTCTTGGACACTGGATGTGCCAAGATTGTATTAGACAATCTAGACACATCCTCTGGCCAATCCTCTGGCCTTCAACACTCCATCTCAGCTGGGCTATCTGCCCCTTGCGCGTGAGGGCTGCGTTTGTTTGTGCCCTCTCTCACTGGCAATTCAGGAGCTTTCAACCCTTGGGGACACCACATTAAGCACAGAGCTCTTTCCAATGTCCTGCAGTTTAATTTCTGCAGTTTAAAGGCTCTCCTCCTATAGGCATGATCGAGCCCACGTCTCAGCACGCTGAGATTTAGGTAAAGCCCAGTCCTTCTGTTCTGAATGGATTTAGCCCCCCCGTCCCATCCTTTTCCCAGTCACCCATGAAGACATTTGCTCCTTCACCTTTGACCTTCACCCAGCAGGTCTGACCCAAGGTCCTGCCCAGCAGCCCCAGTTCAGCTCCAGTTCTGCCCCTGAGCAGGAGCAAACTGACTCTGCAGGGCTCCCTGGCTGATCCAAAGGATCAGCTCCCAGCAGCCCTGCCCCATCCAGAGCAGCAGCCTCTCCCCACTGTGAGGGCTGCAGGCCACAGTGCCCCTGCTTCCCAGAGATGTTCACAGAGTCCACAGGGCTGGACAGGACAGGAAAGCCAATGAGAGGATTACAGCTGGGCTGCAATTTAAGAAGGCTACGCAGCATTGAGAACCACAAAGTCTACATGGAACACCCTGGCAGGCAGCTTCCACACCCCCTTAGGAAAAACACAGCCCCAGAATCCTGTGCAATGTTCCCTGGTAAATTCAAGGGACACTCTCAACACTGGCAGAAACTGAGAGACCAAACCAAGGCAGGACATTGTGTGAGCAGCATGAAGAACAGCTCAGAGGCCAACAGGCTGTCTGTCCTTCCAGAAACAGCACCAAACACCCCAGGAAGGCTGTAATGGTGGGCACCAGCACAAACCAGCACCCACCCTGGAATGCTCCAGGGACCAGATGTTTGCAAGTAGGGACCTGCTGAACCAGGATGGAGGTCTTACATTTAAATACTCACAGCACACCTTTCTTACAATTTCACATGGTTCATATACATAAAACGTTATCTGACCACACAAAGACCTTTCTTTTTCTCCCACAGCACCTTTGTCTCCTTTGATGAGACACATGAAGCTCCTTTTGGAGTCCAAGCAGATCACTTAAGCAGCTTGCCCCTGTGCCTGCTTTCTCCTTCAGTGTCTTGTGGTTTTGTGGAACACACGACTTCTGTCATGTTCCTGTTTTTTTCCCAAGTGGCCCATGGGTGCCAGAATCCAGCATATTTCATTTTAAACAGTTTGCCTGTGGCAAACCATGCCTGCTACTCCTGCTAAGTACCTTCAGCAGCGATATCTGCTACTCATTGTGTGAGATAATCTGATTCTATGTATAACAACTACAGAAACAACAATGCCAAGGGAGCTTAGCTTGACTACAACAGACCCAGTGCACCATGAGGCAGGCAAGTAGAAAGACAATGAAAGACAACTTTTTCACAGGAAGACAGCACAAAGCACAAGAGCCACGAGCAGAGAGGCCAGGTGAACACAGATGACATAGGAGCAAAGCCTGTTTTCCTGCATGATCCCCTGCAGAGCCCTGTGCTAAGTCAGCTGTCCTTGGCAGAGCAGGTCGCCAGTGTCTGGGGAGGGGGTGAGGAGCAGTGCTGAGGGGTGCTGGTCACAGCACCACATAGGGAGAAAACACAGCATGCACATCTCACAAGGACTAGTGCAAGCACTCACAGAATGCTCAGAAGACATGCATGCCTCAGTGTGGAGAGCCCAGAGACTGCTGGCAGGATTACTGGCAGAAAGACATGAGAGTGGGAGCAGTTGGGGCTTAGATCCAGCAGGAGTCTACCAGCACATCAGTGCCAGATGCTGGGCTGGCACAAAAACGAGACCAAATGTGAAGGGAGCTGGATTTAATGGGCAGTTCTGAGTGAGTAGCCAGTGGTGCCAACAGAAGACAGCACCAGGAGTGGAGACAAGGCAGTGCCTGCATTAGCCCAAGCAGCAGGAAGGTGTTGGAGAGCCTTTCTGCAGATGCCACAGGCCATGCTGCTGGCCAGGGACTCCCTGCAGCCCTTACCTCAGGGTGGGCTTGGGTGTGCTGTGCACGCTCTCGTTGTCCTCCATCTCGGGGCCGCTGTCGCTGTTGTTGCACTCCTCCAGGCTGTCGTAGAGCAAGCCCAGGTCCTCCTCCACCTCCTGCGTCTGGTCCACAGGGTCAGAGTCCAGCACCTGTGGGACCAAGCCCAGAGAGCAGTGAAGAGATTCAGAGTTATCTGCACCCCACAACAGCTACAAGGTGCCTGTCAGCACCAGGGCACTGCTCCCACCTCAGGGAGGCAAATTCTGGAAGAATCCAGTGACTCTGTCATTGAGCCAAAGGAGGGTGCCATGAGCAGGACATCCAAAGGAGTCTCAGACATCCATCACACCTGCTGGCAGGTGGGACACCTGGGAGGACCCTCACTGGCTGTGCTAACACTCAGCCTGGGCAGTCACCCAAGAGAAGCCATCCATGGACTGGTGTTAGCCGATCTGACTGGACAGGACCGCTCCTGCAGTCCCAGCTCCTGGAGCAGAGTCAGTGCAGGACAGCACTCTTCTTCCCTGGCACCTCCCCACGACAGAAAGATGCCTTTTGCTTGGAGCACAAGGCTCAGAGCTGCCTGCTTGAGGCAGAAGGCTTTGCAGAAGCCATGTCCTGGTCCCTGCCATGTCTCACACCACCTTTGGCACATCCCTGAGCTCCCAGTGAGTGGGGACCTGCACTCTGACACCAAACACAAGTGCAGGACACACGGACAGATGGGGCAGCTCTCCTGTTTCTTACCTCTTCTGTCACTCTGAATCTCCTCAGCAAAGCCACAAATTTCTGCTTGAAGTTTGGTTGCTAAAAGAAAGGAGGAAAAAAAGATCAGCAAAACTATCAAAGCACGTTCCAAGCTCGCTATCATACAGGCCATGGCTATTCTGTCTAACATGCTGTCCAGAGGTCCAAGGTCAGTTCTCCCTCGCTCCTTAGGTTTGCTGCAGGACTTGGACTACCTCTGCACTCCACAAGAAGACACTGTCTGGGCACGAGGGAGGATGCAAGGACTCATCCTTTCTCTGCAATAGCACTTCATTTAAATCCTGTTTCTCCCCGGACCACCTGGTTGAGCAATACTGCCTTTCAGCAAGAAAAGATGGGGAACAAACTCAGGAAGATGCTGGCCAGGGATCTGCAGGGCTGAAGTCAACAGGGATGAGGAGTTTGGAGAGCAAGAGTCTGACAGAGAAGCTCCTCCCTTCTGCAGACAGCTTTCCTTGTGCCTGTCCCTTTCCTCAAGAAAGGAAAGGGACAGCAGCAAGCCCAAACTATGCTGCACACAGATCACCACTGATACAAAGCCCAGCTGAACATGGTCCAGGCCCTGAACTGGGATACAGCTCTGTGCAACAAACCAGCTCATTAATGGCAAGAGTTCTGCCAAGGGCTCTCTGCCCTGCTGGGCACCAGTGCCAGCATCTCCCCTTCCCACAGCCCTCACTGCCCTCAGAGAGGGGAGACAGTGAATCCCTCCCACCCCTTTGATCACGTTGGAAATGCTGAAGTTACTCTGCTTATTGAGGCGGTGCGGCTCATTTTCCTCCTGGCCTTCTTGGTCTTCCTCAGCTCATCCTCTTCATCAAACAGATCCTGCAGGCAGAAAGTCACAGTACATCAGAACAAAGTTCTTGGAGCAGTATCTGCTAAAATTTTCCTGACCCACGTTTGTCCTCCATTTGGAGAAGCTCTGATCCACTCTGCTCCCAGAGTCCTGTTTCTCATTTCTGTTACCTCTCCATGGAGCTCCTTCTCTCTCCTTAGCACTGCTCCCCTTCAGACTTCCTTTCCCCAGGCCCCTCCAGAGAAGAGTGTATCAGCAAGATTAGGAGGAGACACAGCCTCCTCAGGATCTGTGTGTTGTTCTCCTGCTCTCCCCTCTCCAGTTAGCTCAGAGAGTGCAGCACATGAATCATTTTTTTTCCAGGGATTAGCCATAACAATATTCCCAGCTCCTAGGGACATGGGCCCTGAGGTGCTAACCCAGCATTACGGGACAGGTAACCTGGAGGAGCCTTTTGAGAGACTGAAATGGTAATGGCTAATAACTTGAACAAATGGCCATTTGCAGAAGCAGCAGGTGTGCTTTGCTGAGGGAAAGGGAAGGGGAGCAGAAGAATTTGAGAATTTCTGGATGTGTGGTGGAGAAGCCTCTGATCTGCAGAGGAACAGCGCAGGTGCAGAGGCTGAGCAGCCATCACCAGAGATGGACCATGACAAATCAACCTTAGTTTGGCAACAAGCTGGGTTTGGAGCCAGATAAAGGACCACAGGAGGCAGACCCTGCTGGGTGGGATAACGCTTTTCATCAGGCCAATATCCTCCTTTACTCAACTGGCTCAGGTGTAAAACTTCCTCCCCCACCCCTGCCCTCCCTCAGGTCTGAGGGTACTCATCCCTTCTGATGGGGCACAACTGGCTCAACTACACTGAAGTGAGAGAGCTCTCCTGTCTCAGAAGGTGCCAAACTATCAAAGACCCTCCAAGCACCCCTGACTCATTTCTGAGGCCTTTCCCCAGAGGACTCCACCTAATCCACATTAGGTTACATCAGACAGTGTAAAAGGGCCCACTCCAGGGGAGGTACCTGGGCATTCCCACCTAAACCATCCCATCTGAATGTACATTAACCATTGAATTCTCTGTCTCAGGGGCTGCCTCCATCTAGACTGAACATCACTTTGACTAAGCAACTTTCAATCTGAATCCATGGGTGGTGATAGCTTTCCTCTCCACTATCTACCCTTATCCTTTCTTTACCTTTCTTTCTTTATCTTATATATTTTCTCAAGTGATATCTTTATATTTTTACACTGTTGTATTACTGTAGGTAATAATAACCAGAATGGCCACATACCTCCTTTCCATTGCAGCCAAGCTGTTCTGAAATAAACCTGCCACACTGATATATATTTATAACCACTGGTCACCCAGTGTTGCTTCACACTGATGTGCCCCGAGAACCTCATCACCCTCAGCTCATAACTCTGAACAGGGTTTGTCCCTGTGCTTTTTCACACACTACCAAAGGCTTTCTGTGGCCTTGAGCACAGGCACTACCACAAGAGCACAGCAAACAGCAGTGACTCAGCTCATCACAGGGCTGGGATGGGCCTGCCACCTCTCACCATTTCCAGACCTACTTCTAGCCAAAATCCCTGCTCTCTCACACAATGAGGAGTCTCTGACCTGCTGTCACAGGGAGAAGGGAGAAAATTAAGGTGCAAGATGGAGAGGGCTCAGCAGAGGTTTTCTGCTGCAGACCAGGCAGCTCCAGAGACAGCTGGATGAGATCTATGGCTCTCCAAAGTCCCTTGCCTCACCATGCACTTGACAGCAGCCCACTGGTGTCAAAGTTATTTTTGCTGTCAGGTATTTCAGGTCTCAGCCCTCTGAAACAACGCCAAACGTTCACAAGGGGGTGAGAGGGCTCAGGGTGATCAGGAACCTCAATGCCTGACTCTTGCCCCAGAAACAGGCCCAGGCCATGCTGCATCCTGCCAGGCCTCCCTTACCTGACCCTGCACAGCATCATCACTGGCCTCCTGCTCAGAGGAGAAGCTGTCGTCCTCCTCCTCGGAGTCGTTGTCGATGTCTGGGGAGCGATCTGCAAGCAGACAGTGCCAATGCCCCAGCTGAGCACGGTGCCTGTCACGGCCCCAGTGAAGTACTGGCAGGGCTGGGGGACACATTCCGTGTCCCCAGCGCCTGCCTGCAGGTCTGGGCACTGAACACACCTGAGGCTTTGATTTTTGGACCTGAGGGGACGTTCCCGTCCTCGTGGTCGATGGGCTGGCTGGACAGGGAGTAGATGCTGATCTCAGCCACTCGGATGTTCACGTCCTTCATGTTGCTGTGGAGGCCCAGGAGCTGCCCGCCGTCCGTTGGGTGCTGCATGACCTGGACAGACAGACAGACAGGCTCCCTGACAGGGTGGCACCATGTGAGCTGGCAGCCCACCCTCTCTATGTTACAGCACAGAGCAATGAGAGCCTGCCTGCCAGCCCAGCTCCTGCCCAGTCCCTGTGGGCTCCCCTCTGTTCCCCGTACCTCAGCCATGTTAATGATGCCCACTGCCAGGGTCTTGTAGCCCAGGATGGTGCGGTTCTTGTACCTCTTCCTCCGCTGCAGCATGATCTGTAGCTTGTTGCCATCTCTCTTCAGGAAGTGTGGGTACTGGGGAAGGGAAGCACACAGAGGATGGCAGCCTGAGGGCAAGGCTCAGCGTGACACAAGGCAGAAAACTCTTCCTCCGTACTGATGTACAGCAGGGTCTGAGCTTTGAGGTGCCCCTCAAAGGCCACCTGCACCTTTCCATCATCCCCTGAACCCCAATGCCCAGCAAAACAACCCCTGGAGCAATGGAGCAGCTGGCCAACCACAGCAGAGCCCTCCACCAAGGCTGCGCCTGTCACCCTTAGCCCCGAGGCTGTGCTTGCTGAGAAAGGCCAGGTAAGGGAGCTCAGGGGAGCAGGCAGGGCCAGATACCTGCAGGGAGAAGGTCAGCTCCAGCTCGGTCTCCATCAGGCCCCCGGGAGGGAGGACGTACTCATTGGACCTCAGCACTCGCTTGGAACCCTGCAACGAGATGGGCAGACACACTCTGAGCTCAGCCCCACTGCACACACACAGGGCAGCAGTGCTCAGCCCACAGGGGCAGAGGGAACGCCTCCACTCTGCTCTGCTCCACCTTTCACATTGCAACACCTTGCAACAGCTGCCAGGGGCCCTGCTCCTTGCCCACCTGCTTCACACGCCTGCTGTGTTTAACTCTGCACCTGCTGTGCCAGTCCCTGCTGTGGAGGGACACCCCTTAGCCAGAGGGAGCCAGAGGGAGCCGTGCACGGCAAACAAAAGGCTCCCACCACACTGCCTGGCCAGGAAAGGGACAGCTCCTGGGGACACCTCTGCCCCATGCAGACAAGCCATCCCTGCCTAAGCACAGCTGGTTCTGCTGGGACCAAGCCAGGATGTCCAGGACAGGGAGGGGTCCCCTGCTCGCTCAGCTGTGTCTCAGAAAACTCTCCTGGCCTTTTCCTCAGGCAACAGTCTGAATCTCTGCATACAGAAATGGTTTTTACCAGAGGGGCAGTAACAGAGGCACTCTAATCATGTTCCCACTCCAACTCTTTCCTTTAACTCTGCCCTACATCTATGTCTTGGTTTCTGATAGAGCTATGAATGACTTGGGGGCACAAAAATGCTGTCTGCACGCACAAGGCCCTCCTGGCTGCAGGGTGGCACAACACACAGATCCTCCCAGAAGCTGTTCCCAGAGACGGTGCCAGGAGCAGGACTTTGCTGCACAAGGTCTTCCTAAATCGCAAGAGAGGAGGTGGAGCTCATCCCCTTCACCATCTGTGAGCCTTCCTGGCCAAGAACACACTGACCCTTCCCGAACTCTCCTCTGATCACAGATGATAGGCAGTCACAATGACAGTGACTACTTGCTTCAGCACTTTTTTTTGTAGAGAGATTATCCAAAGATTCATTCTTTCATCAAAACATGAACAGAAGTGCAATTACTCTTCCTGAAGGTGTTATTTGTGGGGAAGGACTTATGCCAAAGAAAAGGTGAGGATATCCTGAGTGCCATGTCCAGGAAGTGATGGTTTCATAAACAGTGCTGTCCTGTGCCTTCCTGTCACTTACCCTTTGGAAATTACACGCCCAGCCTCAATCCTAGCTGAATGCAGCCCCTCAGTGAAATGCACATCTGTGTGCCATTGCAAGGACTGGGACAAAGGCTGCTCCATTATCACAGTGCAAGGACAAGGACATGAAAATACTGAGGATTCTCCATTCTCTGAGAAATTCAAACCTCAACTGGACATGGCACTGAGCACCTGATGGAGCTCAGCTCTTCTGTAACTTGAGTAATGTCAGGCAAGACCAATTCCTCTGGAGAACAGCTGAGTATCCCTATGAGGAGTACAGAAAAGCTTAATATCAGACTGTAACAGTGAAAATCAGGGATGACAAGGAGTGTCAAGGAAGGGAACAGGTCACAGGTTTTTACTGCCCAAGAACTGAAAACACACAGGAGCTTTCACTGCAATACACAGGTCTGGTTTGCAAGGTACAACCCCAAGTTTCAGGTGTAAATCTGTCCTGACTGGTTTGGTTTATAAGGGGTTGAAGCTAGGACAGCATCCTGCACCTGGAAAATGAGAGAGAACCAGTCTAAGTGCTGGACTAGGCAGACAGCAAAACACCAACCAGAATTCAAGCTGAAGGTGCATTTTGGGAGAGAACAGCTCATTAATAAAACAAACAAATTTACGGTTTAGCTATGGTCACTCAGGCAGGAGTGAAAAATACTATAAGTGGTTACAAAGAGATAAAAACAAAGCATGAGTGAGGCACAAACAGAAAACTCTTTACAGTAAGAGAGATCAAAATTCCCCAAGTTCCTTCAGGGAGCAGGTTTCGGGCAGTGGGCCTGGCAGAGGCAAAAAACCCTTTTAGCCTGGCCTATTTTGTATCACACATTCTTGTCTGCTATGCAGTGACTGCCAGTATCACCTCTCTACAGCAGCACCAAAGCCTGAACCTGGTCACCAGCTGTGTCCTGCAGGCAGATGCAGCAAGATCTGCATGCACAGCACCTGCCACAGCAGCTGAAAGTTCTGGGAGTGCTGGGGCTTGTTTTCTTCCTTCTGTCTTTGATTGTTTCCTCTGTTCATGGCTCAAGACAGGGTGTTTGTGACCCAGTCTCTTGCCAGGAGGGAACACTGTGTTTCCCCTCGTGCCATAATCAGCTGTGATACCAAGGCAGGTATGTGCAGCTTTATGGAGCCAGCACATCCAGATCTCTCAGTGCCACGCTGAGCAATACTCAGAAGGAAATGCTCTAGGACATCTCCAGTCTGTTAAAACAAATAATGAGGGATAAAGGTTTAAAAACCACTCAAGTGAATGAGAGCAAATCCCCTTTTCCACAGTAGTTCAGGCTTTATCTCACTCAAATCCACAAAACGTTATATATTCAAATCATCTCTGGGAAATGGGTAAGTTCTGTAGACACAAAGTTCCTCTTGACAATGGTATTTTCAGATGCAGGAGCAGGCAGCAGCACACAGCACCCTTGGAAGCTGTCTTTTAAGGCCAGAAGGGCACTGTGAGAAGGAAATCAGGAGTTCTGGACAGGCTTACATTGTCCTTTGAGTCATGCACATTTCTTAAGCAGACTGTCTCCAGCACTGGAGCTATTGCCTGGTGGCAGCCCCATTCAGGCAGGGTCAGAGCCTTACTTCCATGCAATCTGCCCTTCAGACTCCTGACCCCAACAGAACTACTACTGAAATGAGAGAAATATGGCTCTCCCTTCCTCTAGTCCCCAGCTGCCCCCTTGGGAATCTGCAGGTCCTTTATAAATTCTATGAATCGGCTGTTTCCGTCCAAAAGATGGAATGCTCACTGGAAAGCCTTCAAACAGTTTCTTACTAGTGTGACTCATCTGTTACCTAGGAGAGGAGCAGGAGGAAGGGATCCATCTGAGGCCACCCTGCAGGCACGCTGGGCTGAGGCTGCCTACAGCCTCCATCTGCCTCCCAGCAGCCCCAAACCCTGCCAAGGAGGCTGCTCAGCCAGGTGGGAGCAGCCCCAGGAGCCACAGGGAATGCTGAGCCAGGGGGCAATGTGGGCAAAAGGATTCTCCTTGTTCTCCTCAGCTTTGCAGGGAGCCTACACCAGCATGCAGCCACTGCCATGTGGCCATGCAGAGAGGAGGTGACCATGCTAAAATTGAATCCCTGAATGGAGCCTCCATTCCCTGACAGGAAAAGGAGCCCTGTGGCTTCAAACTGCTGAGGCCTATCAGTTTCTTTTGCCACCAGGGTGCAAGATTGGCCTGTGGCAGGGCTGGAGTCTGTTTGGAAGAGCTGGGGTCCCACTGTGCAGTCTCTTGCACAGTCCCACATCTGCAGTGTGTGAGGGCTGTAGCTGAGGACGTGCACACCCAGCACACGTCAGCCTGAGCCCCAGTGGGGCTGCACAGGAGCCCAAGGTTCCCCAGTGCTGAGGAGCACACTCAGCTTGGGCTGAGCATGCAGGAGAGAAGCCAGGGACCACCCCAGCCCTCCCAGTCAGGTGGGACCCACATCCCCCAGCTGGCTGCCAGCCCTAGTGCTGTGCTGCTGCCAGCTGTGCCCAGCCTTCATTGCTTCCACATTTCCAAGGGCAGGCAGCCAGGCAGGTCTCTGCTGCTCAGGCTGTTTCCTTGTTCAAGCCTTCACCAAAGGGGCACAGGGCTTTCAGCTTTCCTCAATGACACCACACACACAGCGATGGAAAGGCCAGCAAAGTGGGGCACTGACCAATGGTGCGAGCACCACAGCCTCCTCCTGCTGCCCTCACTCCCTGCCCCATCTCACCCATTCTGCTTTCAGTTTCCTCTGTGAGAGTGAATCCGGCCTGCTGTGAGGGCAAGCCCCAGCTCCCAGAGCTCCCCTAATACTGCAGCTTGCAGATTAATCCGGGATTTAGATCCTGATGTGCAGCACCAGGAGCTCTGTGGGAGCACAGAGCCGCTGAGCTGCGCCCCATGGCACTTCCAGCGGGATCAGCTGCCCTCGTGCCAGCGGACAAGAGCAAGGGAAGGACACCAGCACCCAGCTGGGCCAGGGAAGCTGTGGCAGGACAGCGCACTCAGGATGCACTTTGCTCCCATGCTGTCCTTGGGCAGGTGGGAAGGATGTGCCTGCACCCCCAGGAACCCATCTCTCCATCTCCAGCTGCACAGGGGCAGAGGGATTGCACATATCAGGATGGTGGCAAATTCCTATGCCCTTGGTGACAAAGATCTTCTGCTCTCCCTTCTGCCTGCTTCACAGCAGAGGCACCAGGCCTAGCAGGGATGCACAGGGAAAGGGATGGGATACTGGAGACACCTGTGAGGTCAGACAGGATACAAATGTCATCAGGACATGAGCACAGAGACGCTGATCCCTTGCACCCTTCCCTTCCCATCCCTCACTCCGCAGTGATCTGGATGGAAGGCACTGCTGGAAACCATCCAGCACTGACCCTCTCCTAAAGGGTAGGGAGCAGTGGGATGACAAACTCCAAACAGCAGGTTGAGAGGAGGGCCTTGGCAGAGGCAGGCAAGGAGGCATTCAGATTCTGTCCCAGTGTCTACCCAAATTCAATCCTGTTACAAGCCAGCACCTTGTACCTTGCTGCTGTCCCTGGGGCATCATTTCCACCTATCTGAAAGCCAAAATCTCCCTGAGCAGACTGAGTGAGACAGAAGGGTTGGTTGGCACCAGGCAAGGGACATTCAGACCAGCACTTCACAGAGGGCACAGGGATGGGCTTGGCTCGCTGCCATCAGGCAGCAGCATGAGGAGCCTACCTGGATCTTCACAGCGATAAGCACAGAGCTCAGCTCTTTGTCCAGCTCTTTCAGCACCGTGAGCTTCTTCAGGCGCAGACTGCAGAGCCTGTAGGACAGAGAGAAGGGGACACACTCAGGCACCACCATCCCTGGGGCCCTGCCTCATGGCACTTGGGGGGCAGCCTGGATGCTGGGCCTGGCCTAGGAACGCCGGCATTCACGCGCCACGGAGACAGCCCATGGGGGAGAAATGGCAAGAAGGAAAATTAACAGAGCTAAAGCAGGCTTAAGGGATTAGCATGCAACAGGAAGTCCAACGGCAGGCCATGTGGTAAAGAGATCCCTGCCCAGGCAGGGCTGTTGCCAGCTCTGCTTAAATCTACCTTGGCCACAGCAGTGTTTATTTATAAACCAAAGCACTTAAATCCACTCTTATCCTGGACTTAGTTAAGGCAAATGTTCCCATGCAGACATCACAACTCAGCTCCTCTCCTGCACGGTGCCACACGGAGCTGGCTCGGGAAGCAGCCCCACAGGAGGCTCCACACAGCTTCAGACACCCTGACAAGCTCAAACACGGGGACTCAGCATGGTAAGTGGCACTTCCAGGACAAGGCTAGGAAGGATGCTGAGGCTGAGTGAGAGGAGGCACTTCTGCTGCTGGAGGGAATAGTCAGTGCCAGTGGGACAGCCAGCTGCTGCCAAGGAGCCTGCAGCAGGACTCCCACAGAGGCTACCTGCAAGGAACTCTGTCAGGGAGCAGAGCCACACACGGCTTTACCAACAACAGGAGCACAGTGATGTTTTTCAAATTACCCTCTGTGCTCCACAGTTGCATTGCTGCAGACTCTGGTTCCCAGGACTTCTGTGGATATCAGCGTGCTGGACCTGAGAGTCAGGCTACCCTGCCTGGAGAACAGATTTGGTGCTACCAAACACCCTTCTGTCTGACACACTGTGCTCTCTGAGAGCTTGCTGTATTTATTTCTGAAGGAAAAAACCTGCTCTTGCTGTGCTGATGTACAGCAGCAGTGTACAACAATCCCAGAGATGGAACTACAGCAAAAAGGGAAGGGCAGAGCCAAACTTCAGGACAGGTTTAGGGCTTAGCAAGCACTCACCTCCTAGCATGTCCCTGTGCTCCCTTCTCAAATAACTTTGGAATTATAATAATAATAATAACTCATGCAGAAGGTTTCCTGGGCTGTGACTGCAGCCCTGCTGCTCTGCCCTGTGCTGTGGTCCCTCCTGGTGGAGCCCAGAGGTCAGGAAGCTGGGTGTGCAGGGAAGCTCCTGCATTCTTCCAGCCAAACCCAGAGCACAGCCCTAAGCTCTCGGTGCACCCCAGCACTACCAAGTGGTCCCATCTCTGTGCACCCTTCCCCTCTGAGCCTGTGCTTGTAGGAAGGGATAAACCTTCCCACCTGAGGCAGGTTTCCTCCTCCCCAGAAATCCTCAGGCAGGGGTAGGGGTGAGCTGTGGGGAGCACAGCCACAGACAAAGAGGCTCCTCTGAGGCAAAGAGGGGACTGAGTTCTCATCAGAAAAGGGGGTACAGCACCTCCATCAGCTGTGCTGAGAGAAAGCTTGCAGAGAGGCTGAGCTTAGCTAACAACCAGCACTAACCAGTGCTAATTGTGACTGTGCTAGACAAGCCACGGAGACAAATGAGAGAAATGAGGCTCGAACATCTAAGACAAGGACAGCACATCTACTCAAATTTTCCTTGCAGCACTAATTTAGTCATGACAGTTACCTGCATGGAAGAGTTACCCCTTAAAGATTCAAACTTATGTAAGGATATTCAGTCTTAATTGGAGAATGTGGAAAGGTTATAATTCTACCTGACAGCTGTTCTCACTGTAGAAATACACTCCTTATCTAAAACTAACTCACTCACTAGCTCTTCATGCTCCTCTCTGAGGCAGAACCTGGTATTTTTTCCAGGGGAAGAATGAATGCCTGCTGGTCAGCTCTGCCCACCTGGGCAGCTCTTCCATTTCTGATACAGCACACTTCTCTTCTCCTTCCATCCCTCTCCAGCTTTCAAGATCTATTTTACACAGTGACAGACACTCTAGTCTGCCCCATGTCCTTTCCAGATCATGTGCCAGAAGGTGGTTCCCTGCTTCCACCCCCTGCTCTTCCTCCCTGCAGCACTCCAAGACATGAGGTACTCAAAGGTATAGCCTGCACCCTGCAGCTCCAACCCTTCTCAAAAGGTGCTTTCTAAAATACCACAACCCTTCCCACAGGGATCAATGTGCGTGTTCTGGAGTCTGAAAGCACTTGCAGCACAAGAGCACACCATTTTTAAGCAGCTTGTCTGTCCCTGATGATCCTCTTTGACCTGTTACTTAACCCATCCCTGCATCACCCAGGTGTACATCAGTGCTGAGTGCTCAGTGCAGAGGATCTCACACCAACCTCTGCAGATATCTACAGGACAGGATTGATTCACAGTGATCAGATGCTGCTCTGAACATTTCAGCCAAATCCCACAGCAACTGCTCCATGGTTTTGTCCAGAACCAATCACAGTGTGATCCCTGAAAATCACTTTTTGGTAGACAAATTATAAATCTGGATTTACTTACTCCTGTAATTTAAAAGAAAAAGTAGCAACTGTTTTTGAGCTACGGAACTGCTGCAGCGACCTCTGCTATACTGAGTTGTGGTAAACATGACTGTGTAACACTCTGATAGCAACAAGAAAAAAGAGCTCCAACAGGGCAGTCTGACAGCCCCCTGGAACCTCAGTACTCCTACACTCCTCCACTGGTCATTTACTGCTGAGAGGTACTCACTGTTCCCTGCTATTATCCTAAAAAATGCTGCCTTCTTTCCCTCACTACATGACAAATTTGGAGCTTTTGCCCTGCAGCTTGCTGGAAACCCTTGCAGTGCTTTCAGCAAGCTGGCCAGCAGTTATCTTGAAAAGGAAAGCTCTTACAACATGCATTTTGTGCAATTCCGTGCCAGCAGCAAAGCACTGCCTCCAGCAGCTGTTTGCAAAAGCATCCAATCAAGAGGTCACAGAGGACACACAGTGGCTTATTTTTGTTAAGGAAGCTTTTCCTGTCTGACCATCCAGGACCACAGATAGCTGCACTAATTCTAACAAATTCAGTGTTTCTTCTCCAAGGAAGACACAGGCTGGTCTTCCCAACGCAACTGAATCAAGATGAGTGGAATAATAGCCACTGGTTTGTGGTGCAGCCACAATTTTGGCATTATCACTCCACTATCTTGACTTCATGTCCATACAGATTGAAGGGATTTGTATAATCTGGGAACTGAGAGAAGGGGCAGACACCATTTTATTGCTTTAAAAGCTTGTTCCCTCCCTGGGCCCCATGTGACAAGTTCTGTGTTTTCATTATTGGTTGCCTCTGTCAGAGGCTTAGTCAATTCCCCTAACCCGGGAAACCACAGCTAATGAAATCCCAAAATTCTGAAAAATCCTCATATCTGCTTTTTTGTAACCAGACATGGGAGCTTAATTATGGCCTCCACTCTTCCTGGGTGTATCATTCACTATCCCTTCCTCAAAATAAATCTTCAACATTTTAACTTTGATACCCCTGAAGTCTGGTCAGAGCTGCACTGTGTCCCCATTCTTTGCCAGTCATACACAGATGTAATAATAGATACTATTGTAACATCTATTGTAATAGATATTGTAACAATTATCTATTGTAATAATTATTGTAATAGATATTTGGTATACCATTGGTTACATCAAATCATGTACTTATTATCCAAGAACCAATTCACTCAATTTTATATTTTTATTGCAGTGTAGCAAGTGTCAACATTCTCTGCAGATTCAATGGACCTAATCCTCTACCTCCTAGAGACCACAGCAAGAGGACATTAAAGCATTTCTTATCTACTTTTTTTTCCCTTTCAATAACAAAAGGTGGCTTTTTGCTTTCCTTTCACTGAAGGCGTAATATAAAGGATTATGCAACAATTTCCTGCTTGGGCAGTACTCTTTGCATCGCTTCCTCCTTGAAAAAAATTAAAGTGTTCCCCAAGTTAAAAGAACTAATATCATTTTGAAAAGCAAAAAGGTTTTCTGCTGCTCTGTGTCACTAAACTGGGTCACAGGTGATGCCCTTCATGTATAAACAGAACTAATCAAATCTTCTTCAGAGCAGCTACAACAGTCCTCCTCAGTCTGGAGGAATTCTTCAAATATAATTTGTATGTTTACCACCCTCTTATCTATATAAATGTACATGTATAAAAAGACTTTTAGATTTTTTCAAAAGTATATATATATATATACATGATTATAAGCAAGTACTAGTCCAAAAAAGTCTCACCCAAATAACAAAGCAGGGTTTCAGCTGAAGTCCTGAACACCTGGAGAATCCACTGTTGGAATGGTGCCCCTGCAGCTGGAACAAGCCAGAGGAAAAGCCCAGTGTGCATCCAGAGCCACTGCCCAATGCTGCTCTGTGCCACAGAGCCAGTCTTTATCCCCACCTCAAGGGTCAAGCCCATCAAATGCTCTCCTTTTCTGCTGATATCCTGGGCAGTTCAGTGCTTGGCTTACCAATCACTCATTCCCTGGACGAGGTTGTTTCCCTGGACATCTGCACCGATTTCTCCACCTGGCAGCGGCCAGGGACCCTGGCTTTTCCTGCAGTTTCCATCCAGGGTACAAACATTCAAACACATCCCCCTTTCCCAGCCCTCTGTGCATCCTTGCCAGCACTACCACCCTTGTTAGAGGCACAGGCGTGTCAGCTCCAGTAGTGTCAGCTTAGCTGCTCTTCCTATTTTTTCTGGCGTTGACCGCTCAGGTTTCCCTTCAAGGCGATGTTAAACTCTGAGCCTGTGCTCCTGGAAAGACGCCAGAATTCCCAGGGCGCGCTCCCGCTAGAGGGCAGCGGCAGCGGGCCGGGAGCGCAGCCCGGCAGCCCGGGACGCTCCGCAGGCCGAAAGGGGCACCTCGGACACGCAGACCCGATCCGAGGGTGTCATCCACAGAGCCCACCTCGGACAGGGCCCAGGCAGGTGCCAGGGGAGGAAGGGCACGGTGAGACACGACCCGAAATGTGCCGCGGCTTGCGGAAAGCGAGCTCCTCCCGGAGCCCCGAGCGGTGCATTTGCGTGAGACACCACGGATGCACCCAGAGGGAGGAGAGACCTACTCCACTTTGAGAAACCCAGCACACAGAGCAATGAACTGGGCCACAGCAGGTGCACCAGGCACCGGGACAGGCAGGTGTGCCAGTTACAGATGGACTGGAGGAAAGCCAAGCTCTGGGAGCTTCCCCAGGGAAGGAGAGACAGGAAGACTCGGGGCTTGCTCGCACCCTCTCGCCACTCTGCCCTGCAGCGGCTCTAACCTGGGACGGGCAGGTGAGGCAGGCTGCAGCGAAGAGGTGTAACACAGCCGATACAAAGGCAAAAAACACCACAGCACCCTCCTGGGGCCACCACGGAAAGAGGCAGGGCACGGCCACCAACACCTGCTGTGTCCCAGCTCCCTCAGCCCCGGTGCCGACCCGCATTCCTCTCCTTGCCATAAGAGACACATTTTGGCTCATCTGTGTCCCAGCTGACAACAGATGCACACGTCTGCCCTGCCCTGGATCCAGAGCAGGGTCCTGTTACTGCAAATTGCAGTAGGTTTGATTTATCCCAATTCCCAAGTGATGCTCACGAAGGAAATCCTAAAGCACAAAGCACAGGAGACAAAACCTCCCCAGGTTGTTACACCCCTTCGTTTCCTGTAAGCATTTCATTCCTGTAAGCATTGCTCTGCCTGCCTCAAGAAATCCAGCCTGTTTTCCCACAAGACTCTTCCTCCCCTCCATCATCCCCTCTCCTTCCAAGTGCCCCTAAACAGAGCAAACCTAAGGCCAATGCTCAGACACCCCAGAGGACCAGATGACACCTCCTCCCTTTTATCTTGGAGGGTTTGAACAGCAAAGGAAGGGTTTCTCGTCCTCACAGGACAGGCAAAGTCATGCTGGGGAGGGTAAAGAATAACAATATCGGTAGGATATACATTACCAAGAGCAAGGTATCATCCAGCAATTCATCCTCAGACAGGAGGCAAACGGGAAGAAAACAGTGTCCTGCAAGTAGATACATCTACCTTTCCTCTTCTTCCTGCCCGGCTTCTTGCAGCTGCCTAGAGTTTTCCTCACAGCCTTGTGTCCTGGTTAGCACTTCCCCCCTGGAATGGCCATTCAAGATTAACTGCAGTCACTGAAAAGAGGCCAGTGAAGTGCATTAAATGGGACCTCAGCACCACGGTACTGAATTGGAGCACCTCATTTCTTTCATTTTCCTTTCCCCATGGAAGGGACAACCCACACCATCAGCCCCTGCTGCTCTCATCTGACCGGGCAGGCCATTCCTAAGTGCAGCAAACACCTCCATCTTGCTGTGTATGCACATTTATCAGGCATGCCCTGCTCCAGTCAGCCCTTGGAAGAGTGCCCAACTCCTCATTCTCTGGGCAGACCATCTCTGGGTTGGTCAGCTCTAATAAACACTGAGGCAGCTTTCCCACCCACTGCAGGGCCCACACACAGCTCTGCCCAGGGGCTCTGGCTGGCACCCAGAGGCCTCCCAGGAACCAACTTCTCCATCACCAGCTCCTTGCACTCCTCGGTGCTCAGAGATGTATTTTGTAGCACTGCAGCACCACTGAGCACACAGCTGCTCTCAACAGAGGCACAGGAACAAGGCAGGTCATGTCCCAAGGAGACAACAGCCAGGACAAGGCATGGCAGGCACGCCGGGCTGGGTCAGGTGCACCAAGGAGATAAGGAGGTTTGGAGAAAGGACATGAATACCAGGCATGTCCCAGCTAGCAGCAGCAGCAGCTAACAGTGATCTCCACAACAGCCTTTAGAGCTGCTTGCTACCAGTGTGCAAGCAGCCAGGAGTCAGGGAGGAAAGCACAGACAGATACTGGACTCACTGATTGTGTCTGGGAGAACTCGGATTCACTCAGCATTACAGGAGAGGTTTGTTGGATTTAGCTAAGAGAACATAAAAATCTTTGTAAATACCTAACAAGATGTACAAAATCATCCTCTTCCTCAGGGTTTTCAAAACTGGTACCTGACATGCAGCCAAACTGCAGCCAAAACTGTTCCTGGAGCAGCCACGGTTTCCTCCACAGGAAGGTTGTGACAGCTTCTGCTTTAGAAACGTGCCTGCTGAAGGAGGTCAGCTAACACCAGCCCCACACCCAGGAGTCACACCAGCAGTGGCAGATGTCTGTGCTCAGCCTGCAGAGCACTTCTCTTCCCTAAAAGCTACATCTGCTACAGGCTCCCAGCTGCTTCTGTGCTGCCAAAGTGTTGCCACGCTAGCAAGGCACACCACAGATCTGAACTACTCGTAACATCACATTTCCAATGAAGGAATGGCTGCTCATGACAGGAACTGACACCCAGATCTCTCTGCTTGTTTGCTGCCCATGGCACAGCGAGGCTGTTCCAAGCAGGAGGGCAGGAGATCCCAAACTGGGACACAGCAAGCCTGGCTGTGACAGCAAAACTCACACAGATGTTTGGGCAAGGCCATACAGGAGCATTCCCTTTTCTCCAGTGCCCCCATAAAGCACAGACAGCAGTGACTCTCAAACCAGCACAGATCTCTGGGGTTCCCTCTGGTTAGGCCTGCAGTCCACAGCTCCAAGGCACATGGGCTCTCTTCTCAAGCCTGCTGAGCCATCCTCTGGTGTTTGGATGTGCCTCCTCACATGGACAAGCATCTCTGCAAGCAAACAGCTTCTAAACAGGACAAATGCTGCTTTCTCAAACCAATTCAGACACAACAGCAGAAGCCTGTCAGAGGTAAGCCTATATAACAGCAGATTTCTTTAAGCACAAGTGTCCTTGACAGGCTCCAGAGCTGCAGACAGCTCCAGAGTTTCAGACTCGGTAACACAGGCAGCCCCAAAGAGAAGTGGACCCCTCTGGCCTGCTGCCTGTTTGTTGTGGATTTGTGGATTTGTGTCTATGACAAGCGTGAGACACTGAAGGCAGCAGACAGAGATGGCCAACATCCATGTATAACCTAAATGCCACCTCCTGGCTTGAGGACTGCTCCCTCCTGATCCTCCCTGCTGCAGACCGAGAGTCCCACAAGTTCTGCCAGCCTGGAGAGCGGATCACACACAAGATACACATCCTTCCCACCCTGAACTGAGGGGACACTGCTGCTGATGTGGTTAGTCTGGAGAGCAGATCACACACAAGAGACACATCCTTCCCACCCTGAACTGAGGGGACACTGCTGCTGATGTGGTTAGTCCCACTGTGGGAGGAAAGTGCAGCTGCCACTGTGATGCCAAACCTACCCAGAACCCCAAACTCGATGAGCACGGCCTGTCAGCGTTGGCAGGGCTGTTTCAGCCTCCCCTTCCCAGCCAGTCTCCTCTCTCCACACAGAATTCAGTACAGAGCTCTGCCCAGCAGAGCTGTTTCCCAACAGGTTTGTAAACCTCTCTGTTGCACAGGTCTCTTAAGCCACTGATCCAGACCAGTGAGGCCACCACAGACCACACACAACAAACCCTTGTCTGAAAAGGGGGGAAGCCATGAAAGGGTGGTTGTTAAAATCATGGAAGAGCAATCAGTCTGTGCATTCAGTGACAAAAACAAGATCAGAGGTCAGAGTGAAAAACCTGAGATCTGCCTAGAAAGACACTTGGCTACTCCAACCTGCCACCCAACACAGACATGCCAGAGCCACCTCTCATTCCACAGCAAGGAGCTGCAGCTCACCTGGTGCTGCAGAGCAGCTTTCACTTTAGCATAGAGGTACCTGCAAACACTCCAGTGTACACTGCTTCTCCTCACAGCCAGCTTCCAAACCAGCCCTTCCTGGCAGAGACATCCACCTTGAACCACTGCTGCACTGGAAAGCTTCTGGGCTGTTTACACCAGGCTGCGCATGCTTTTCTGAGGCAGGGATGCCACACAGCCCATGCAGCTGGAGGGGAAGTGACAGGGCAGTGCACATGGCTGTGGCTCACACTAAATTCCCCAGCTCAGCAATGCCATGGTGTTTACCAGAAAATCCCAGCAATAGAACACTGCTTTTTGTCCAGGCCCACTGACCCTGTAACATCAGGTTCTCTGGGAACAGGCATCCAAAAGCATGAACCAGCCATGCTGCACAAATAAATGTGCCCAGGGAGCAGCCTGAGCTCCAGGGGACCGCAGCAGAAGAAGCTTCCCCTCAGGGCACTCTCCAGGCAAAGCTGCTGTCCAAGTCATTCCTGCTGGTGGCACACAGGATGTCCCAGCAGGCTGCCAGGTGACACTGCATGCACCTGCAGCTGCTCACCTCCAGATGCTGTCCCACTGGAACAGGACACTTCCTAAGGATCACAGTGCCCATTCACCTCCTCAGTAAGCTGCAAGCACAGCCAGGAGCTGCCACAGCACATTTCACCCAGCAAAAAGGTCCATAAATAACTCGCTGTGCCTCCTCACCACATCCTGTATTACAGCCACGCTGGGCACAGGCAGCCATCCAAAGATACTCTAAGAAAATGTAAATTTGTAACCTACTCCAAAAGTTCCACACCCTACAAACCACTTTGTCTCTTCAGAGCACAGTTTTGTAGTACTCACTGAAGCACCAGAACACCTATTGAAGAACTCAGGAAATGGAGGTGATTGATCATAGAATCCCTCCCACCCACCCACAGGGATCTGTGGCTGAAGTGAGGGATTTCCTGCACAACAGGAGCACACAAAACCATTTGGTGCAACAGAGGCACTCCTCCATGCCCATCATCTGGTTACAGGCAGTTCTGTGTCTATGTTCAGAGGCAGCATCCTTGTTTTCTCTCTGAGGACTCTGAATTTCTTACAGGAAGTAATTAAACACTTCTGAAATGAGCTGTCCCCAGCTCTTGCACACATGCTTCCAGAAAAACATTTGCCAGTGCACATGCTGCCTTGAGACTGGCCCAGAGGAAGCTCTGCACCAGCCAGCTGAAGCAGAAGAGACAAAAACATGGCTTTTTTGGTTCACTGATCAAACTGTAAAACAAGCCTATAAAAGAAAGAAAAGCTAGTTGCAGCCCACAATAATACTGAAAAGTTTTTAGAACAGCCATGAGGGACAGTTTTGAATCTGACTCTACCTAACCGTGGTTAGTAAGGGCAGGAAACTGCAAGTGACTATGAAATTACAGCCAGTTACAGCTTTTGAGGACAAAAGTGAAGGGAAAGCAACATTAGAAAAGGAAACATAACTATAGGCCCATGATCTGGATGTACCAAAAGGGTACTACATCTGAGAGTTCCTTAACAGAAATGCTGCTTGCAGCTCTGAATAGGCTGCCAGTTCAAAGGAGAGGGGAATGCACTCCTCAGGATAATCTTCATGGAGAAGAGGCAGAGGAAGCTGCTCCCCAGGAAGGCAGGTACCAAAGCACAGGGTTTTTGTCAGCACAATTCCTTGGATGTAATCACCCTGCTCCTCCCCCACATGAACGATCACTCAGAGGCTGTCAAGAGTGCTCAAAAGAGCCTATCAAGCTTGCACTGGCACCCACAGAGAGGAGGCCTGAGCATCCAGGGAATCCCTTTCCTGTGCTCCCTATCACCTCCAGCTGGGGGAAACGGGCAGGGAGAAGGAAAACAATGCACAGAGCAGTGAGGAATACTAGGCAAGTGCCTTGCTATCCCAAATTCATGGGATATCCCAAATCCCAAACCCACTGGTTTGTCACTGCAGAAAGGGCAGGCACAAGGCACAGACACAGCAAGATGCAGCTCAGTGGGAGCTTCCAGGAACATGTTTTAAAGGTGGGAGATAAAACTTCGTTGTCCCAAGTTAGGATTTGGGTTTACCTGGTGGGATAGAAACAGCCAAAGCAAAATTGCTCAAAAAACAAAGTTCAATTGCTCAAAGAAACAGCTCAAAGCAAAGCAAATTTGCACCAATAGCTGACCTCCAACTATACCCACAGTGTGTTGGAGTCCAGGATATCCCTCTGACAGCCCTGGAGAATCTGGGGGCTGTACAGGGGGGTCTGGGGTCTGTACAGGGGGGTCAGCCAGCCTCCCACAGAGCCCAGAAGGACTCAGATTCTGGCTTCTGTCAATGGGAGTGAATACTCACATTGTATGAAGAATCACAAGCTGAGTGAATTCAAAATAAGTAGTATTTAGTTTATCATAGAATGTAAATGTAGAATCTAGGATTTTAGTATATGGGGTTGAAGAGACAAGATGGAGGAATTGGGGAGTGGCCCTGGTGTTCCTTGTTCTTGTTCTTGTCCCCCATTTTCTGCTGAGTTGGATCTCAAGGATTGGTTTAGAGTAGAAATGCCATGTTAGCGTAGGTAGTAGGCATTGGTGAAATTTTGTAAATAATAAATACGTTTCGGACGGTGGTTGGGTCAGGGGTGCTGTACATAAGGTACGGGGCTCTCTGATCCGCCCAGTCCTGCCGTGTGCCCTGCTCTGCTGAGGATGTCTCTCAGAGAGCAGAGAAAGAACTAAGATAATGTACCCTGCCAGGGAGACTTGGCAGAGAAGAAAAAACTAAGAGATAATGAAGAATAAACAACCTTGGAAACATGCACTGGCGGACTCTGTCGTCTCTGCCTTCGGTGTGAAACACTTGGGGCAAAGAGAAGACGCAAAACCTTATTACCTTGGGGAACAGCAACCCCAGGGAAATCTCCAGGGAACAGCAACCCTGGGGGAAGAACCAGCAGCCTCGGGGCACGGCGCCCCGAGGAGAATCTCGGGGAACAGCAACCCCGAGAACAGTGCACACATTACCCTGAGGAATAAGAGACAGGACAACAATTACTATTCCTCAGTCCAACAAATCAACATGTAAATAACTATTCCAGCAGACACACCAGTCCCAGCTCCAGCTCAGAATCTGCCACCCAGCTGGTGAGCACACAGGAGCTGGCCCAGAGCTGGCCTTTAGTGTCCCCTGCACTCAGAATCTGCCACCCAGCTGGTGAGCACACAGGAGCTGGCCCAGAGCTGGCCTTTAGTGTCTCCTGCACTCTGTCCCAGCTCCAGCACAGGCTGCCCTGCTGCAGGAGGGAAGTGGACACGGCCCCATCAGGGTAGTGCCACAGCAGCATCTTGGGATGTGTCAGGCAGAAAGGAGAACAAGACTGCTGACACAAGTCACCCACATGCAGGATATTTGTTCATACAAGCCAATTGCAGGAGGAGATGAGAAATTTATTACCATTATTTCTACATTTGCCTGCTTGATCTTGTTGTCCTAGTTACCACAGCCCTGGTGACTAAGGCAACCAGTCTTGGCAAGTAAGAATGCAATGAGATGTAACACAAATATTTAAGATGACTCTCAAAGAGCAAAAGCAGAAACAAGTAAAAGCAATTCTGTGTCCCCAGCACCACTGCCAGTCTCCCTTCATCTACTGCCCTTCTCATCGTGTCAGCGGGAGTTTGACAATGGTTACTCAGGTGTGTTTGTGTACCCAGCAGACCCACGGTGCTGCAAACCCATCTGAAATGTGCCAGAGCTCCCCTGCACTCCCTCCTCACGCTGAGTTAACCGTGCAGACACTCACATGGACAGTCCTGTGCCCAGACTGAAGAACACAACTTGTGTCACCATCCAGCAAACAGCTCTTCTCTACCCATGTATGGTCTGTGCAGGCTGCAGGTTCATGATGCCCTGGAGCATTTCAAGGCATCTCCATCCAGGAACTGAGTAACCTGACACTCCTGTGCTTTCTGAGATCACCATCAGCCCTGCAACAATCCCAGTCCCCAGCATGTATCTGCTTCTCTGTTATTTTTATCAGACACATACAATACCCAGAACATCCCAGGCTCAGGGCTGTGTAAAGCTAAGTCAAAAGTTACTTTAAATCAACCACATGACTTGGACAATGTAAAGGCACTTCTGTCCACAGTCCAGAACCTCCAACTCTACTCTCTTATGATGATGATCCAAATGCATATCAAGCCCAAAATATAACCAACTCTTGCTGTCACAAAACTCCAAGTACCACTTCACTAAGCTTATCTTTTTCTCCCCATTGCTGCTAAACTTCCCATAAATGGGACAAAACTACAGGCTTTATATTTTAATCAAGATATCAGTTATGCAGAACCTGTAAGAGTGAAAATAAATGCTGGGACAGCTCTTGAGAGACACTGCATGCTTAGCTTGCCCTGAACACCAAGTACACAGTAGTGCCAGGCACCTCACAGGAAACAGGAAAACAACACTATTATGCTGGGATGGGTGATCAGATTCTGAGGAGAAAATTCCCATCAAGATCTGCATATAATAACCCCTGATGCATCATAATAAGAAGGATGTGTTTAAAACATGATTTAAATGGAAACAAAGATAGTTTTATCCCTCTCCAACCCTTAATTATCCTATATTAAAACTGTGTATAGCATTTAATTAATTAGGCTGCTTACCTGTTAAAAGCCAGCCACATAAAACAGGAAGTTTAATTTTCTCCTTTCACATTTTCACACCTGAAGAGGCAATCTCCCAGGACCTTGCAGGCATCCTCTTGAGAAGGCGTGGAGCTTCAAGAATAAAATTTGCAAGCATGTGGAGCTAGCAGTGAGTGGAGGGGATGGCTCTGCCCAGGCTGCACATTCCAGGGTGTAGGATGGAAGTCCAGCTAGGAAGCATCAGGCCCTGAGGTACCCTAGAAGCTTGGAAGGTCCTGCCTTCCAAGGGCTCTGCTCCAGGCCTGGTTTGAACTCCATTCCACCCAAATGAGCTTCAGAGGATGACCTCCCTTGAAGCAAGTGCTGCTTTAAAGCCATGTTTGTGCTTAGTTATCAATGTTTTTTCACTTAGAACTAAAACAGCATAGGGGTTTCAAACCAGTCTGACCTAATGCAATGGGGCCAGGACACACAACTTTAACTACTTTTGAGCCTCCCTTCTCCAAAGTGGGATAAATAACCAAGCTCATTGGGAAACCAGAGACTGGGCAGGGGCTGGAGGAAACCTCTGCAGGCTACCACAGCAACTCCACAAACCCATGAGACCACCACATGCAGAAAACCCTGACAGCAAAGCCCTTTGAGCACCTAGAGGGCTGCCAGGCATCCTGTGTGCTGGCAGCAGGATGCAGGCCTAAGCAAGATCTTCATAAGCCCAATCTCATGAATGGAAGCTCTCCAAGGGACACCAGGACAGCTGGCACGCTGTGTGCAGGCTCAGCACCAGCAGAGCCAGGCTGTGGAGGCACTGCAAGGCAGTGATTGAACTGCCATGGTGATTGATTCCCCAAGCTTTTCCATTTGAGGGGAACACACACTGGATATCTACACCTGTGAGCAGCACACATGGTGAGCAGCACAGATTGTTCTCTCTTAAAAAGCAGCCTGAGTTGCTTCAGCACTATAAGCGACAAAACCGTAAAACTAGACCTACCTGAGTAATCCTCAGAACTACTTTATAAAGGCTGACAATAATTTGAGCACAAAAATCAAAGAAATAAAACTGGGCATTTTCCCTTTCCTCTTGTTTATATCCTCTCTCAAAACCTGAACTCGAGTACCTGATATTAAACAACTGGCTTAAGCCTCAGCCAGACAATAATGCAGTCCCTGTGGCTCACAGAATTAGCAAGGGTTAGTAGGCTTAATGTAATTGCTCTTGTCAGCCCATCTGACTGCTTGTAACCACCACAAAGGAAGATCAAATTATTCCAACAATTGTAGAGATAACCTGAAACAAGAGATTAATCTACTCACATTCCTGTCAGTGTGGCTTTTGCCTCCCTCTGAAATATTCTCATTTGACAAGCAAGTACAGCCTCACTTTTGGTGATGCTGTGGGATGCCAAAACTCTGGAACTGAATACAGGTGAAACACAATAAACCCCAAATGTGCACACATATCATTGACAGAGAAAACCTAAGATCTATGGTTTAACTCTTCCTGTGAGAGAAGAGATGTAACCCAGCAATGTGAACAGCTATGAAATATGAAGGAAAAATCCAGAAGATACAGGTGACAACCAAACTCTCAGGACAGAGATTGAGTACGAGGAGCTCCTGCACCAGCTACAGCCACCTCGGGCTCCAGGTTTGGTGTGTAATAAAGCACAGGGTACCTGTCTTTGGGTCTCCAGGAACAGCTCTGTGTTCACACCTGTGCAGGGAGCAGCCTTCCACCTCCCCAGATTAATGCTGCTTGCTCCTAGAAGGCTGAGCCATCTCCCACACACTTGTATTATCTGCTCAGAGAAGAGCAGCTTACAGGCACTGCAGCACTGGCTTTCAGACTCAAGGTCAGTTACCCCCCTGTAAAAAAAAAGGCTCAAAGGGAAGATTTCAATCACAGAACAAAGACTGTGCAGGTATTTGTTGGCTGTTCCTGGCACATTTCTGTAGGTTGCACTGCTTCTGACAGAGCTGGTATCTCAGCACTACTGATAATCTACACAGCACACACCCCTGACTGTGAGCTGCACTCCTGATGAAATTGTCTCTAGCAGAAGATTTCAAAGTCCTGTGAACATCCCTGCCACTTGCTGAGTGATCTTTACTTGGAGCCCCAGATACACCAGGGCAATTTGGGCTTAAAACACCTTTGTGCACAAGGAACTCTGTAACAGCTTCAAACACAATGAGAAAGGATGATTTCCCACACATGCACACACTGTAGCAACGTCCCTGGGAATCCCCACACTTTTGTGCAACTTCACTGTGCTTTGGTGCTTTTGGAAGATCCTTTTAGAGACATTTCCATCTCTGCAGAGAATTTCCTTCAAGGAATCACCTGGAAAATGTGCCAGGGAAGAGAACCTGAGAACATCCCCATTAGAACCAGCACTCAGTGAGAACTGCCTTATTTTACTCAGTTATCCATGTAAATCACTGTTAATTGAAACCAGCACAAAATAGAATCTAAAAAGGCACATTATCAAAGGAAACACATTAATCAAAGGAAAAAAAATGTGAAGAAGTAAAGAGGAGGGTTTAATGAGTTTACACTAAGTCAGAATAGCATTTTCCTTATACCACTGCTTTCTCCCAGAGACAAAAGAGCATGGCAAGGTTTTACAGACCTTGTGCTACAGGCTGTGCCCATCAGGGAGCACACAAAGGGCAGCACCAAGCAGACCTGTCTGAGTGACCTTCCTGCACATAACCAGGTTCCCCCAGGAGTCCCACAGGAGCCTGGAGAGTCCTCTGCCAGACTCATTGTCAGGCCCTTGTCACAGATGCTCACAGAAATCCAGCAACGTCCCCCTTGTTTGGAAACACTGACAATCCCTCTCAGAGGGTGCAGGCAGAGAAGCTGGAGAACCAACCCCCTGCCAGAACCAGTGCTGTATCCTTCGGTGCCTGTGATTCCCAGCACCACTGTGTCTGAGCACATGATGCACTGACTCAGCCTGCTCACCAGCAAAGAACCAGCCCAAAAAACAACGAGCTGCTTCCTTCCAGGCCAGCACTGAGCCAGCTCTCACACAACCAGGCATGTGCTGGAACTGGTGCCAGTCCAGAGCTGCCGATTTACCCATCCCAGGTGTCCCTGCTGAGCATAAGCAGAGAGGGCTGGAGCCGGGTCTGAGAAGGGAATAAAGCTCTCCCACCTTCTTTGGAACAGCCCAATCAAGGCATGAATCACCCACAGGAAGCACTTGCAATGCCAGCCACAGGTATCACCAGCACCCCAGCACAAAGGCATGGAGCTCGGGAGGCTGCCAGCTGAGATAAGGCACAGCAATTCCCCACTCTGGGGTGCTGTCACCTTCCTCTCCCTCAGCACACCACAGCTCCTGCAGGCAGCACTGCTGACTTGCTTTGAGCACTTTAATTTCACTTGTTTTGTCCTGAATCCTGCACCCTGCTGCTGATTTCAACACTGGCTGTGCTGTGTTGAGAGCTCACACAACAGCTTTGGGTCACGCATCCCAGCTGCCTGTACCACAGCCCCTGAAAGGTTCCAATACAAATCACAATCTCTGGGAAAAAATCCAACAAGTTCACATTGCAAGATTCTTATGAGAAAACCAGTCAGTGCCAGCATGTCATATGTAAGCCTATAAACCTCATCATGTAAGACTTCCCATTGGTGTTTTTTCTGTATTTTTTTTTTTAAGATTAGGAGGGCCACAAGTCATTCAGGTCTGTCTGGCCTGACCTCCTGTAGAGCACAGACAAACATATCTGCTCAGGCAAGGAAGAAATGGCAACACACCAAAAACCGGCTGAGAAATGGTTCATCTTTTATCAGCGAGCAACACAACTTGGGCTGGCGTCAAGCCATCTCTGAAATTTATCCTGTTTTGTGATGTATGCCCACAGAATAAAAAAGGCAACACAGCTGAAAAAGCCCTCAGATGTTAGATGCAATTCCTTGTAACAGACAAAGCAGCAGCCTGATTCCAGGAGTGATTCCTCCAGCAATGCAGTGTCCAGTATTGATTCCGGGAAGCTGAATTCAACACTGAAGTTCAACAGCTTCAGAGTCATTGTTGCCTTAAACAGCACCAAAATCTCTACATTTAGAAACAGTTATAACTTTCCGGAGAGCTCTGATTCCCTTCCTGCACTGACACAACCAGGGAGTGACAGGAAGTTCTTCAGAAATGGGGACAGTTCTCACAGAAGCACAGACTGGCCTGGCTTGGAGGAGACCCTAAAGATGATCCCATTCCAACTCCCTGCCAGGAACAGGCATGACTTCCACTGGAGCAGGCTGCTCAAAGCCCCACTCAGCCTAGCCTTGAGCTCTTCCAGGGACAGGGGATCCACAGCTTCTCTGGGAAACCTGTGCCAGGGCTGTTCACCCTCACAGTGAACAATTTTGAGTTTTGACAAGGTTGAGAATTTTAGGTTGTCCTATGTGGAGTCAGGAGTTGGACTTGATTATCCTCATGGATCCCTTTCAGGGGATTCTGTGATATTTGAGCTGTAAATATCTTAACACACTCCCCTAACACCTGAAGTACGTGGACCAACAATCTCACAAAGTGACATCAGAGCATCTGTAGGATTTGTTCCACACAACAGTCAGCCAAACCTCCAGGCAACTTCCAGAAAGGGCACAAATAGCTTTTCTTTTCTCCATGTGCCCATGGAAGAAGCAACTGGGAGGATGTGGCTTGAGAAAACTTGGGTTTTCTTTTCTAAGAAATAACATTTATAATTACCTAGCCCTCCAGAAGTCTCTCCAGTCAGAGATAATTACTTTAGTAGATACTTCACAGACAGACTGCATGCTCTTCCTACCTCTTCTGGAAAAAAAAAGGAGGAAGGACAGAAAACTGCAAGATCCCTCCTGGCAGGGAGGAGTAAAGATGAGGGGTGTTCAGCCCCAGCACCACTGCCTGGAAAGTTGCCATTCCTGCCCACCTACCCACTGACTGACAAGTGTCTTGGAAAATCCTGGGAAGCTTGCAGATTGTCTCCTCCCTACCAAAAACATACTAAACCAGATCCATACAAGAGAAGATGGAAGTCAGCAACCACAGCTGAAGAAATGGAAAGCACAGCATCCTTCCAGTAGCCACGTTTGGATGTTCATCACAGCTTCTTTTTGCCCTCTGGCAGCTCCTACCTCTAGGGAGCCCAGAAAGGCAGTGCTCTACTACAAAGAGGCAGCTCCTCAGCATCCATGCCACGTTACTCCATTCTCCTTTGCATTGGTGAGAAAACCAGCTCAAAAGAGAGGAAACAACTTCTCCCAGCTTATCCTCTGCTAGGGCTGTCAGCTGCTGGGAGTTAGTGGTGGGTTTGCACTCAAATTCAAACTAGCCAGTAACCCCAAAGGCCATTTCCAAGCACTTTCCACGTCAACTCCCAGGGCACAGCAGAGTATTTTGCCCAATACAGCCATACCACCCATGCTTGCTGTGATTCTCATGTGCTGCTAAACTACTCACACTGCAGATGACTGAGCAAGGCAGGGAGAGGCTGGAAGGCTGCCAGCAGCCATTGAGAAACAGCCTGAAATGCATCTGAAAGGACAGGGGGAAACTCAGTACACACCTCACAGTTCAGCTCTGTGGCCTCAGAGTTGTCAGAGTTAGGAGCAGGATTTCACACCCAGATTTATCACTGGATGTAGCCCAGTAATTCACAGCACGCAGGCAGATCTGATCCTAAGGCATATGCTCCAGGAGCACCTCTTCCATTCCATCTAGGACCTGCAGCCATGAAGAAACTCACAGCATGTCCTGACAGAAAACTCCTTATTTTATTAGGGATCTTCCCTCAGTGCAAAATCTGCAAACATCTTCAAAATTAGATCTTTATTCTTCAGGAGAAAAAAGCTGCTAGCCTTGCTATTCAGATGATGACAATCCTCCTAAGCACAACCTCTGCAGGCAAAGTAAGAAGAAAACAAAGCCTGCCTTGAATAATACAAAGCTTTGCAAGAAACCTCCTACTATCACTGCAACAAAAAGCACATGCCAAATTCTGCAAGGGCAGGGAAGACAGGCCAGGAAGAAATACTGCTTTGGGTCCTAGGGAACTCTAAACACCTTTGTCCTCAGGGATGTCCACAGGGAGGAACAGGATTTTTCTTAGTTCCCGATATCTCAAGGACTTATATTAGGGAAGAAAAAACAAACCATATTTAGGGCCTGTTTGCTGTATACTTGCATACATACTGCAAGACAGTTTATCAGGTTCACTTCCTAAAGCAAAGCCAGTGTAGATGAAGAAGAAATGAAGCATTCAGCTCAGGTGGATTTGTTCCTAGTTTATCTTCCATTGGGGCAATTTAATAAAAGTGAAAGAGCGTGGTGAAACTCAGCACAAACAACAAATCAGTGTGCTTCAGTCTGTAAATCTGAGGACAACACATCAAAACCAAACTCAGGGAATCTGAGACTGGCAATGGCTGCACTTGGGCAGTGTCAACTGCAGCGCAGCACAAGATTGAAAAACTCTTTTGAATCAAGTGTACAAAACCTCTTACAGCTTCCCAAGCCCAAAAAATCCCTCTGCTATCTTGTTCCACTGGCCTGGTCATTTCCCTACCAGGCAATTGCCACCCCAAACCCTCTGTGATCAGCAGACCATGTCACCAAATCATGGGCATTTTGCTCAGGAGCTGCTTCTCCTCCCAAACATGCAGGCTGGCCATGCACAAAAACCAACGTCACCAAGCCCAGAACAGACTCTTTCTATCAACATCCCTTTTATCTAATCCTAAATATTAAGGCTTAATCCTTACAAATATTTCCATCATAGCTGGAAAGTGGGAAATCTCAAGGTAATACAAAAACTGAAAACATGAAGGGAAGAAAATCAGCAAGTGCAAAACATGGCTGGCTTGGACTCAGCCTCTCCCATCCTTTATACAATCTACATCTTGCAGGATACAGTAAAACTTCAGAACTTCAGAACTTGAGAACGAGGGAAATAATAAGTAAATGACACAGACTTGAATCCCTATTCATGACACAATTGTAAAATATCTCCCACTTCAATAGGACAGGAGAACATTTTAGTCCCTTCTCCCCAGACCTGCACCAGAGACACAGACAACACCAGCCTGCAACTGGCTTGCTTTAAATGGATTTACTGCTTTTCTGAAAGGTTGAGCACCTCTGTCCCAGGAGAAGGGCGGATGAGGAGCGAGAGGCAGAGCCCAGATGTAATCCAGGACAAGCATGGTGGTGGAGTCAGGTATTCTGCACAGACATGTGCTTTTCAAACACTCTCCATCATCACCCCTTCACCAGGTACCATTCAGCAGCTGTCACTCACAACCCCATGAGCTGCACAGGCTGCACAAGGAGCTGGCACTCCAGAAGAGTCCACAGGAGCAGGGAAAAGCAGGAAGGATTGACAGTCACACTGGCCTTTTGCAGTGTGTGCATTCCCAAAGTGTCCCTACAAGGGTGTCACTGTCACTGAGGCCCAGTGTTTGTCTCTCAGGTGGGCAGCGGGGAGGTGTGCAGGTGTCCATGGATTTCAGCTACATGCCCAAAGAGCAACAGATGCTCCACAGAACATACTCCACTTATTTTGTGGGGATATTTCCTACTGAAAAATAAGGGAAGAAGGTGTTCAAAAGTCTTCTCTGAGGTAGCCTGAAATAATCTTTGTCAGCCCCAGAAAGAACCAAGTTATTTCCCTTTCATGGCTTCATTTCCCACAGCCAACAAAAACCAGGACACTCAAAAGATACATCTAGAAATCTTCCCACTGTCACCAAACCATCTCCTTTCACTTTTATTCTCTTCTCTCCTTTTTTCCATCTTCCTTCCTTCTTTCTAGGAGATTCCTTTTTTCAGCATTTGTTGTTCTACCTGCTGAGGAAGTCTCTCCATGCTGCTGTCAGCCCTTAGACAGAGAAACCATATCACACATGAATTCACTACTGCACTGTCAACAACTCGAGGATCCTTCCAGAGAGGTACCAGCAGCAAATGGTTTGTTCTGGACAACAGGAACTGACTTCTGAAATGTCACATGCTTTACTTATACAACAAAATATATAATTAGAGCTGGCAGAACCCTATGTACCTCTAACTTCCTTTCCATAATCTCCTTTGGAGCATGGTGCTGTCACAAGGAAGATGTTCCCTAACCTGGATAGCTGAGGCTGTGAGCATCCTGGGACAGATCCACACTGAACACTTCTAACCTCGATGCAAAGTTGGTGTGGCTTGAAAACCTGCTCTAAAGGCAGACACCACAGAGCTTCTCTCACACTAATTTTGCCTGGATTTGAAACCTTGATCTACATAACTTTGCCTTCTTCCCAAAGAGAGTTCCAATATTGTGCACATCTCACAGTCAAGTCTCCTTGAAAAGTCATTTACTCTCATAGCATTAGAAAAAAAATAGGCTGTAATTAAGCAGAGTTATTAATCTTTTGTCACTTGGGACCTGAAACCTACTCATATTCATGTCAACAGGAGTGTTTGCTACTACAACCAGGACTGCACACAAGGTAAGTGCCTCACCATTTCTCAGAAGAGAAAAGAACCTTCTGGGGGCCAACACCGATTCTGCCTGCTGTGTTCAGCTGGGATGCTGACCACTCATGCCAGCCCATCTCCAAGCACTCTGCATTTCTGCATCTCCCCAAAAACACCATTATTCCCTTGTCCTAGGCACAAGCTGCCACAGTCTGCAGCCTGTTTCTTCCCTAACCTCACAGCTCTGCCAGCACCCAGAGGAGAAATAACCACGGCTGCTACCAGAAGCAGTCTTTGGAAAATGCTTTCCAAGATTCCTCTTCTCAAGAGCACAGAACTATCAGGATCTGCTAAAAGCTTCAAACTTCCCCCAAAAGTCACTCAGATCTGCAAAGGAAGCAGACAGACAGACAGGACTCAAATTTTGGGGCCAGCTGTTCTCATGCTCTTTGGACAAACTCCAAGTGCTCAGTGTAGAGCCCCACCACAGTTCCTTCAGGCCAAGGCAAGGGGAGGTTCAGTGATTTTCCTTACAGACACCACATCCCTGCCTGCAAGGGCACCAAGATTTCTGTGTTCTAAGTGGGATCCAACAGTGTGAGGATTAAAGTATTGCTGTAACTGGATTGCTTCCTGCAGCCACAAACAATAATCAGGTTAAGAGATTTCCTTTCCCTCCTCTAGGCTGGGCTGTGAGGAGGCAGAAGTTACAAGGCAAGTGGGCGGCTCTTAAACTGTTCCCATTCCCATTGTTCGAGAGGGGTGCTCAGGGTTGTTAATTCTGCCTCCCACTCGCTGGTTTAAAGGCATGTTTACCTATGCAGGGAGCAAGTGCACCTTGCTGCACAAACCATGAATGAAACAGACTCCTGGAAACCAATCTCTCAGCTCTGCATCCTTTCACACCACAAACCCACACAGATGCATCACTGGGGAAAACACAGTTGAAACGGCTGAGCCTGAAAATGCACCACTCTCTCCACCCCCCTCCCTGCACTTAGATCAGCTTCTTCCAGGCTGCCTTCTCTCCTCCTTTCCCCTCCTGATTCTCAATACCACCCCACTCAAATAAAGTAACCTCCATGCACACCTAGCCAGCAAACAGGGGATTGGAAGACAGACAAGTTCACCAACAGGACCTCCTTTAACCACAGATTTCTGTGAAATACTGCTCTTGGAGGCAGTGTCCCTTGACAAAACAGCACAAAACTGGGCAAACAGATCAGAAATTGAGAGAGCTGGACAGACATTGTGTAGTTTCCTAGCAGATTCCTGTGTGAGGCTACAACTCATTGGCTGTGTTGTTCACAATACCCAAATATTTGGGAAGAAGCGACAAGAAATAAAAGGGAAAATTAATTGAGGACAAACCATAGCAGGAAACAGTTGCCCCAGCATGTGCACAGGAGAGTTGCAGTGACATAAGTACATTTCCTGGGCTCCGCTACAGCAGGACTTTATTGCTCTTAGAATGATGCAATTTAGATTTAATCTGTCACTGCCACTTTTGAACTGTTGTATGAATCACTTCACCTCTGCTTCCCCCTCACCCACGTTTATCCAAACCAGGGAGTAAAACCCCCACAAAACAAGCAACATTTCACTGCATCATCCACCACAACAGGATATGAGGCTGTGCCACAGCCTCCTGGCATGTCCTGTCACACCAGCTGAATTCCAGAGGATGAGGACACTGTCAAGAGGCATCTCCTGAGGATGCATTAGGATCTGCCCTGTCCCAGCATGCAGAGCTCTCTACCCAGCCACCAGCAGCCATCAGCCTCTCTCATGCAGGCTATGCAGATACTCACTGCCTCCACCAGCAGCAATGTGTTTTTTCAGCACCAAGAGCCCTTAAAACCTCAGCAGAAACTCCAAATGATTTCCACACGCTGCTCCCCACACATTAGTCTAGACTCCACCAGTTCCCAGAGGATTCCTGTCCGGCAGAGTGGACAGCAAGGCAAATCCTGCCAGTGCTCCCCTCTCAGATGGTTTCTCTCCAGTCACTCTGTCACATCCTAGAAAGAGGCAACGCTGCAGCCTGGAACAGCTGGGAACAAAGCAGGGAGAACAGGAACATAAATCAGAGCTGTGGCTTCAGCGAGGGAAAGAGACACTCCAACTGCAAGGGCAGGCAGCTTCAGGATCTGAACCTAAGCCTCACTTCACTGTCCAAACCACAGGGTCATCTTTCTGCTTTATTTTCAAACTTCTACTTGTTTAACAAAGAGCACATGACCAAATTAATTGCTGATCCATCACAGCCTCCCTAGAACCCTTAAAAAGAGCTTGCTAACCAATCCACAGGGCAGTGGTAAAATGCTGCACTAAACTTTTAAAATTATTTTTTCCAGATAATAGAAGGGGTATACTACGTGGGAAACATTCCATCTTTACTTGGTCACTGCTTTACTCAAAGTCACTGTGTTAAAACTCCCTTTTTTTTCACCAGAGGACTACCCAAAAGCCGTCTCAGGACAGACAGGAAACAGGGGCAGTCTGCAGCAGCACATTGATCCTCTGTCATTTTAGCCATGCTGAAATCAGGCATCAGCAATAGCGTGGCTAATGTCATGGAACTTTCTTTGCAAATGGAACAGATTTTGAAATTTTCTGTCTCCATATGCAGCAGAACTGCTCACCAGCTGTCCCCAAACCCGAGGCTGCTTTAACACAAGCTGCTGCAGTGCCAGTTCAGGGAGAGCAGCAGTCAAAGGCAAGGTGCAAACACAGCAGCCCTGCTCCAGGCTGGAGCAGCCTGTCAGGCACCTGTTGCTGCACAGCTCGCTGTCTCCAGGCTAAAATAAAACATGTTAATGAAGTAACCCCGGCTTTAAAAGCAGTGACTACAGAAACACCCCTTGCAGCCTTTTCTGCAGAAAGGAAAGCACGGTGCTGAAGACAGTGACAAGTACCTTTGAACCCAGTGCGAAAGTGCTAATGGGGCTGCAGAACAGAGCGCATTCTCACACTCATCACCCGGCAGCGTTTACCGGGATACACCTCCCAGCCTGCTGTGCCAAGCTGGGGAGAGTGCTGAAAGGAGGTCAGGGATAGGTCACCGAGTCACACCAACTCCTTTCCCTATCCAGAGTGCCCTGGTAAAGATCTACACACACACTGGCAAAGAGCAATCATGTGCCACACAGCAGCCTCCCTAAAGCACAGCTAACCATTGTCCTACTCATGCTTAATGCAGAGTTCACATTTCCCTGCAGCTTGCTGCTCCTGAAGTGGCACGGACACAGGGCTGTCATCCCATCCACCTCCTCTGCTCTTATCTGGAGCTGGCACACACCTTAGATTGAATCCCTGCAGGCTCAGGAACATTACACCGTGGTTAGGTTACACCTGGAACAACAGGTCAGGGGAGGGACTGAAGTGATACAAGCCCATGAGAGAGAGTGTCAGACCGCCATGGTCATCCATTTCTGAGGCTTCTTCATAAAACTAAGAGAAAAAATACATTTAAAAAAACTTTCATTCCGAAGAGCTGCACAGTTAAGATTCTTCACTCAAAAGAACGATTCTTGGTGTTTGTGGAGACAGCCACGACACTCAGAGTGCTTCAGGTAAAACTTCAGAAGGCTTTAAGCATCAGCACCTCGTTATCTAGATGTCTCTCATGCCTTTTCTCTGTTGCAATCCCTAGGCAGCTCCACACAGCTCAGGCTCTTCCTCACCTTCCCTTCTTCCCTTCTGCAGTTCCAGCTCTCTCCTTGCTGTCCCCAGCACGGCCACCTAACCCTGTCTGTCCCTCACACCACCTCCCATCCCTCTCTCCTCACCGCCCCCAGCAGACTGCAGCTGCCTCCCTCCCACCAAACCCATCTGTATCACACCAGAGCTGGGAGGGCAGGGCTGTTCTCTTGGAGAATTAACACAGCTCCAATGTATCAAGGGCAGGATTGTCCTCAGCACCATCTCTGTGTCCCCACGATTCTCACCAAAGCTGGCAAATTTGCTCTTGGGCTTTTCCACAACACCAGCTGTTAATACCCAGTGCCTGCACAATGCAGTTTTCTGCTCAGACCCTTGTGGATGGAGCAGGGGCCTGAAACAAAGCTGACTTGTCCATACTTTCACAAATCAGTACAGCAATAGATAAAGTCACCCCCAAATAATATTAACATTTCAGCAAGACACAGTATAAATGCAGAGCAATGGGAATGTTGTCCTTTTGTCTGACTGGAAGTTAAGGAACATAAGAGGCAGGAGGAAAAAAGCTTGAAATGTCAAGGGACTTGACAAACATCAAGGAAAAATTTAATACATTATTCATACACACAGCAGGTGAAATCCAAATGGGACATCCAGAGTCTGCTTCTGACAAAGGAGCACACAGGAAAGGAAGGAATGCCTGGAACAAGCAGCCTTGAGCAGAAGGCATGAGAGAACTGAAAGAAATGTCGACTCCTGAGACTGTATTTCAGGGTGCACACAGAAGAAAGTTCAGAAAGTCTACAAGAAGGAAAACACTGATATTCATTAATGGTGAAAAACTGTAAAATCCATTAAAAAACAACCCAAGCAGATCAAGAACATAGTTCAGCTGAAAAACACAAGCCATACAAGATGTGGTTGTTACAACTTCACAAGTTATAGTCTTTAAATTATGAGAAAAAAAATCAAATTGCTTTGAGAAGGGAGGAATTAAGACTTGGACTGGAATTTTGTTCAATTACAGGTATGCAAGTCAAGACATAAGCAAGAAAAAAAACGTGATAAATGTCAAATGTATCAGCAGGGCTTTTGAGGGAAAGGAGCAATGAGAAAAGTGAATGTACTGATAAGGCAGAAAATAAACTACAACAAGACAGCTGAAGGAACATGGAGGGCAATGCTAAATACACAGGAGCTCTTCTAAAAGTATATAAATAATGTAAATCTAAATGACACTTATCTAAATAATACGGATTCAGAGACACTGCTTGAATTATTTCTGGAAATGAAACAACAGAAGAATCAACGAGAGGCTTTGCATGAGCAGGATCTTTTCCCCTGGCAGGGAAAGCTACTAAAGAACAGGAAAAGAGTAGCAGAGTCCTTAGCACGGAGTCACTCTTATTCTAACCCTGCTACCATTGCAGCAGCCCAACACCTGTCAGCAGCTTTCAGTTTTGGAAAATGGAACTAAAGATGTGAGTTCTGCTGTCATCCTGATCTGATAAGAATTTATTCATCACATATGCAGAAAAAGTTAAAAATGCATAGCTGGGGATGGAATCTGGACATTTTTTGTCCAGGAGATAGTCCCACATGCACTGGCTTGGGATCTCATGCTACTTAAAATATGTTCACACTGAAGAATAAGAAACATGATGAGAAATGGAAGTTCAAAAATCAGCATGGGCAGGTAAAAAAGGAAAATATATAGAACAAAGGACAACAGGAGTTCTAATTTACTAAAGAGAATGCCTCACTGAGTTAGACCATGATACAGAGAAACACGGCATGAGAGACAGCAGTGGGCAGCATTATAAAGGAGAGGGCATTGCCACAGGCCAGCAGAAAATGCCAGCACAGTTTTGGGCTGTGTGAAGAGCAGGGAGTGGTCTCTGTAAGCACAGTTGCAATGTGCTCAGGCACCTGAAATACCACATCTCTCCTCTCAGTACTCTGCAATGAGTACACTGAAGCATCCAAACAAAGCCTCATTTATCTGAGAGACTTCCAGCTACACAAGCAGTATCACTGGAGCTGTCTGCTTCCCCAGAGGCAGAAGTCCCTGCTGCCACATCCCACACAGAGGAGTAAGACACTCTCACTTCTTGTTTCCCAAAACAGTACTCACCAGCTTTGATGTAGTTAAAAAAAAAAACCCAAAACAAACCAACACAGAAGCACAGCTTCCCCATCAGCTGGGATGCTGCAAGCTTGGACCAGATGATAGCACAAGGTATTTGGAAAATAGCTCTGTCCATCTGCTCACCTGGCATGCTATAAAAGCAGTATGTTTTTTACCTCTGGCTCTTTTTTGGAAACAACTTTTCAAGTTGACAGGAGACACAGCTTCCAACCTAGAATCATTCCACATTCAAACAATTACACGAAAGCATCAGCACAGACTTAACCACAGAATGGATCACATGGGGGACCCTGTGAGCTGTTGGTGCTCAGCAATTTGCTCTTTTGGCAGAATAAAGGTCTGGGGGTTGGGATCCCAGAGAAGGGTGTGCTGTTCACAAATGACCTAAGGACGCCAGAGGAAGCAGAATGTGCACTTGTGGTGTCCTAGAACAGAAAGAACAATGCAACATTTCTGATAAGTCATCGGACAACTGTTGCAACACAGCCTGGCTACTGAACCAAGCACTGGAAAAAAGGCTAGGATGCAGCACAACAGGTCCTTCAAATAAAATTAAACCTTTGGGGAAGTCACTACTGACATTTTGCAAGGAGCACACCCCCCATCAACCACTTCAGCAGGGCACACTTCTCTCAAGTTCTGCTCAATTATTGTATGCTCAGAGAGAAAACAAAACCCTGCCAGAGAAGAAATCCCAAACATGCTCCACTGCTACAGAGATAGTGGACAACATACAAGACATATTATGCTGCAGGCCTGTAGCCAAGACCACAGTAGTAAGAATAATAACAGTCTGATGGCTGTTTAGAACACTTTGTTTTCTATATAGGACTGAAAGGAAATCATAATTCAAACATGGCATATCACCAGCTATAAGACACTGTTTCCCTACAAGAAACTGTGGCCTCTCCCAAGCACTCTGGGACCTAAGCTACAACGGTTTTTCACAGCATCACAGTATCTTCTGAAGCAACAATCTGGAATCATTTAACATTCCCAGAGGTGCAACTCTGTAGTTTATCCAAACACAACAGATTTCGCTGAGGTTGGAAGTTTACCCTGAAAATGTCCGATTTACCCAGGAAACCACTCCAGAACATCTCAGGCAGATAAATACGTTTTATTCCAGCTGGAATAGGCATTTCTTAAGGGAACACCCAGCCCAGACTCCTCATTGCCACGGAACTCTGAGGGGTTGTAGCACAGATGGGCAGTGCTGTGTGCTGAGAGTGAGCAGACCCCTGAGCCCCCTTCATGCTGCTGTGCCAGAGGGGAGCACGTTCACTGCCACTGAAAGGATTCCTGCAGGAAAGGGAACACAAACCACACCTGCACACACATGAAGTGTCCACCTGCTCTCCAGGAGCTGGGAATGGACACTGCTGCCCAAACAGGAGAACGGGGCTGCAGAGACAGGAGCATTCACCCCACACAGCTTCAAAGGATCATCCCAGCCGACACTTCTGGGATATTTCCAGCTGTACTTGCAACAACTGCTCTCATTCCAAAAAGAAATTCATTAGGCTGCACCTTTCCGAAACAAAGGCCTGCAAGCTATAATGGCAGAGAATTCAGAGCACCTTTTGGAACGCAATATCCTGAAGGGACAGGCTCACAAAGTGAGCCCCAAACACACATGTTTCCCTCAGTCAGTGCTTTTCTGACTCCCATAAGCAGGAGACACTGTGTTCGAGCACACTGTGTGGGTGGCAGCAGGACTTGGAATGTTTCCCTATGCATTGTACTGAGATCCAAGGTACTGTGGATGAAATGCAGTGCGTTTCAATCCTTGCATTACCATTCACAGCACAATCTGCACGGGGAGAATCTGCCTTTGCAGCCTGACCTCAGCAAGACTGACGCAGCAACCAAAACACAGCTTGCATCTCTCACCTCTAACTAGAAATGTGATTACTTATCACTGAAACAATATCCACACAACACTGAACACAGTAGCTGTGTCATGGAAAAAGTGAACGCAATCACACAATCTTATCTTGTTTCCTAATTAAGAACTCACATTTATGGATGCTCAGATGTTAAAAGAAAAAATATAAAAAGAGCAGTCCTATTACAAGAGGTGGAAAACACCACTACGTGGAAATAACAAGACCTCGAGCATGTTTGCACAAAGTCCTTTGATACATTTTTTCCCAACCTGCTGCCTGACCAACACACCAAACAATGGAAACACGGTAAGACATTACCTTGATGCAGAAGGACATTTTACCTTGGCAAAGCTCTGGATCACTTCAGGCAGTCTCTACACAGCAAAAACTGCTCATGCCCCTAAGGGGACTTACTTACAAGGCATCTCAATAAAGACACTCCCACCTCAGAGCACTGCTATAGACTTTTACTAATGTAACTGTGTGTAGAAATTAAGGCTGATTGATGGACTGTTTCAGCCAAAGTGTGCTTCACATCCTGCATCATGAATTAATCAGGTTTGCTCTCCTTCTAAGGCACTGTGATGGGAAGCTAATCATTCTGAGCCAATGGGTAGCCCCACTGAAGCTAGTGTAGTTTGTGTAGTTTCCAGTCGTTTACCTCCTTCTGCCTCTCTGCATTATAGCCCACTGCCCATAAAATTCAGCTCTGCTTCCCCTGGCAGCCACTTAAGCCAAAGGCAGCTGGGTCTAGGATATGCTCAGTCAGTTCACAGGAAGGTCATCAAGAGGTCTCTCTCTCACCTTGGCCCTGCAAAGAGAAAGACCTCAGCAGGAGGAATGATGCCTCCATTCAGAGAGCAAGGCAATTTCCAGAAATAAATGTGGACTTCGTTCACATGCCTGATCCAGCCAGAAAGAAAACTTCCATTGCAGGCAGCAGTTGAGCTTAGAAAGCCAAGGTTCTCCTGCAAGGCATCAGGAGTCCCTCAGTCATACTACTGAACCATTCCATGCATTATATTTCCCACTAATATACCCATTTTTATTGGCCCAGACTCTTCCTGGTATCCTGAAGGCCTGGACAACCCCTCACCTGTCCTGCATTAACAGCCCAGCACAGAGCAACCCCACACAGGTTGATCCAGCCCAGTCCCACTCCTGCAGCTGCCAGAGCTGCACCTGCAGAAAATTAAACACCTCAGAAGGAGCACAAGGACAGCCACGACTTGCAATACAGACTCTAGAAAAAGATATCATCTTCCATAGCATTAAAACCAGTGCAAAGTTCTTCTTTCTCCAGATATGCATAAGTATAAAAAAATGCAGACTACATATGCATTAGGGATAGAAAAGCCTTAGAGACAGAGAAGCCCAAGCACATTAGTGCCCCTGGATGGAAATTATTTGGCCACCACTACCACCCCCAAAGCACAGTGAAACCAGAGACCCCCTGTGCTGGGCACAGCAGAGCTCCTGCCTTGAAGAACACACCAAAACTATACCAGATACAAGGAGATCAGTAGAGAAAGAACATGGACAAGCAATAAGGCAGCACAGGGCACAGATACACCATCAACAGCTCAGGTTTGGGGCTTGAGCTCCCTTCAGCTTCAGTGAGCGAAAACGGGTGCCCAGCTGTGACCTGCCCACTCAGGAAAGCTCGGGCTAGGTAAGACTGGAAAGCACAGAAGCACCCGTGCCACACTGGTCACTGTGGGCAGACTTCCCCAGGCCTGCTGACTCTACAGGCATGACAGCACTTCACATTACAGCCATGGCTATGGGAGAACAATCAGCTTCCATCAGCCTCTTCCCAGCTTTTGAAGATATTCCAGAGAGGATATTTCAGATGAATTTCACACAAGTTTTCCCCAAGCAGCTGTGTCAGGTGGCTTCCTCCTCGGCTAGCAGCAAAGAAGCTTGTACACCTGAACAAGCATCTACACAATGCCAATGGAAACTGTCCCTGTGACAAGACACAGGATTTACTGGTCAAAAACTAGTTGTACAAACAATTTCAGACTGATTACACATTGCTTCTCACCCGCTGGCACCCTGCCACCCCTGTAACTTCCACACTCCTCTATGCTCAGTCTCTCTATTCCCAGTCATTCTGCCCGCAGTTTGCTCAAAGCAGCTCTCCTCTCCCTGGCTGCTGGAGCCCTTCCATTTGTGAAGTTCATGCACATCCCTCACTATCGCTGACCTCTGTGCTCTGCATATGCAAATTCTTCCTGCAGGAAGCTACCCTCGTAATTCTGTCCTGCTCTCCAAATTCCAGCTTGGAAGCAACCTGCCCACACACGAACAACACCTCCAGTCACTCTGAAGCTATGAAATGATCACTCGCTTCCTGCTCCACACAGCAGCCTCTGCATGTGTCATTAAAAGGTGCACAGGCTTTTAGCAGACACATGTTGCAAACTCCTTCACACCTGCTGCCTGCCGAGCCCAGCACTCCCTTGGGCACTACAATCACGGAGGCTCTCTCCCGTAGCCTGGAGTATTTTGGAATGCTTCTACTCCATCTGGCCACTCAGTCACTGAGTTCCTCCCTATAAACATACCCATCCAGCAAAGCCCTTTCACAAAGGCTGGCATCCTGCTGCCCCGCAGGAACATTTCTCCCCACGACTCCTCTTGCATTTTATGACTCTAATTTTTGCGAAACACTTGAATACATCATTGCAGAGAACACACCGCAGCCCAGGGACTCAGGGAACCAGGCTGACTTCCTGAATCTGCCCTGTAGCTCTCATGAGAAGACCTGACCAGAGCCTGGTAAGATGAGCGGGCCAAGGACACCCACCCACGTCGTTCACAGATCAGGCACCTCCTGGCTCCCAGACAGGTGTTGGGAGGCACATCTAGCCCGGGCCATACCTTTAACCACACACACAGTGATGACATCCACACCACCCAGCTCTGCCAGAGACTCTGAGCTCAGCTGGCAGCACAGCGAACCCTTCCTGTTGTTCCCTAGGGTCTGGAACGTAGATGACACGGGCCCACGGCTGCCTGGTGGCCGCTGCCTGGCTTCAGGGCAGCGGCTGTAGGGCATACCCGTTCCCTTCGGGGCAGAGGCAGCTTCTCACAGCACAGCCACGGCGGTACCCACCCCCTTGTGAGGGCCACGGCCACCGCGGCACACACCC
>VXBR01002806.1:0-15808 GCA_013400215.1 Cisticola juncidis | reverse complement strand
ATATATATATATAGTAAATATCTGCGTAGAGCCACACACACAATATGACTTTTTCACAGATAGAAGCTTTTATCTCCTTCTATCTCATATTGACCTCATGGCGAGCATCAGTTCAAGTTTATTTAGCCCTTTCCAAATATTAACAGCCCTTTTTTTCTAGGTGAGAAAGGTGTTTCAGGCATTCAGTCTTGGGAGCAGCTGCACAAGGATATGTGTGAAAAATGAATTAAGGTTTAGGTAGATATTTTTAAAGAGGAAAAGTGTATTTGAGGCTGTTGATACTACAGTGATAAGAGGACAGAATCATGGTTTTGAGACCCATCTTGCAAATATCCCATATGCTGGGGCTGATTTTAATACCTGTGAGAGCCAGCCCTGGGTATGGGATGCTTTTCAATCTCTGGAGTGTTCATTCCAGGCAATTCTGTGTAATGGGATTTTCACAGAGCATGGAAGGTGCCTCTAGGGGAAGCCTCCATTTTGTGCCTAACTCGACTCATTCTGATGCTCCTGAGTTCGCTCTCAGGTTTTTAAGAGGCTGAAATTTGTGTTTTCCTTTGTGGGCTCTTTATTCACTAAGAATCTGGAAAATAACTTGGCTTTTCATGGGTTTGGTGCTAAATAAGTTTGACTGTCGGAAGCACACATTGTTGCAAAGATGAAACAAGCAATTAAAGTTCTCTTTCATAATAATTTGAGAAGATTTATGGTCAAATGAAATGCCATTGTTAAGGAACCAAAGCAGTTGAATGAATTGCCCATAAATTTCTTTTGGCATGAAGTGTGTGTTTGTGAGTGAAATGTTTATTTCTTCTAAGCAATAGGTAATAAGAGTATATAATAAGTAAAGTATAAAGTATAAAGCTATATAATAAGTAATAAAAGTATATAATAAATAGAGGTATAGTATATATAATGCACTGGAGTAAAACCCATGGATTAGAGTGAAATTTCAGCACTTATTTCATTTACTTAGAGAACTCCAGTTATGTTTTGATGCCCAGATGGGTTAATTAATTGTAGTGGTAGAAAATACAGGGTGTAAAACCACTGAGCTTAGTATTTCATTATGTTGTAGAGAAAGTCAGGAATCTAGAAAATTCTAAATAAGTGCATGCTAATTTGCCATGCAGTACTGTGGTATTTTCAGGCAGCTAGTCAAGAAAATTTGAGTTGGAAGACCATCAAACTTGTTTCATGCCATTAAAATATCAGAGACTTATCTACAAATAAAAACACAAGGAGTACCCTTTTTTGTATTCAGTAAAGAGCTGGAGTATTTGTGCTGTTACAGAAGTTTATTTTTATGCAAATATTAGTCCAATGAATTTTATAAGCACAAATAAAATTGTAAGTGCCTTGAAACACAATATTTCATCTCAGACTGGTAATTATAAGCACAGATTCAGTTTTGCTTTTTTAATATTTAAAAAAGTAAATTGCTCTGGAGTAATTTGCTCTCAGTGACAAGAGAAATCTGCAAGAGAAATAATTTAGAGAGACATCTCAGAATCCCAGGGTGTGTCCATTCCTCTGAGATTGCTTTTAGGAAGCCCCAGAACATCTTGTGATGTGGCATCTTCCTGCTGCATCTGATATTTTCCAGTGCATTAAACATCTTTTTTGTTATTTCAGATGGTTATTTAGACCTGTTAAAATTATCTGTCTTGACAGGTACTGTCATTAGCCTCAGTTTAATCCAAGATACAATATGGTTATTACATAACCTAATATTTCTCATTTTGTTACTTGCATAGCAGAATAACTGCAGAGCTCTGCTTGATTCAGGTTCAACTGAAAACTTGAAAATTTGCTATTTTTACTTGCCTGACATTTTTCTTGCATGCTTGAGCTTAGGTGTTGTGTTTGCTCATTTCAGGACTGCCTCTGAATCAAAAAGAAGAACCAATCCTGTTGGATTAAATTGAATATTTGTCTCTGAGAGTAAGAACAGAGCCATGCCAGTGCTTTCAGAGGACTCAGGTAACAACCTTACCATAAGTGTTTCACACATAAAATAAATTCAAATTAAAGTAAAATGTAATAGAATTAAGGTAATTCAACTGGAGTTTTTTAGCAATTACCTACAAGAAAAAAGGTGGAGTGTAAAAGGGGAAAGTTAATAATGTTTGTCAGGAAATAGTTTCCTAAGAACCCTAAAGCACCTGAAAATATTCTGATAGACCTGAAATATTCTTATAAACCTGAAATATTCTGATAGACCTGAAATATTCTTATAAACCTGAAATATTCTGATAGGCTCCTGTAGCAGAGTTGGACCTCTCAGTGTAACAGTGCCTTGTACACATATTTATTAAAGATCAGCCCATATTCATCTGCTGCTTGCTGTGTAACTTAATATTTTCTAGACAGGGGTTGATAAACTTTGTTAATGTTCTTCCTTTTAGCTTAAAATAAGTGACTTTGTTCAAGGCTACTTTATTAGGTTCTCCATTGTGCTGCCCAGGGGGAAGTCTGCCTACTAAATGATTAGTGTTATTAAATTAAATTAATTAAGTTAATTAGCTTAGTGTTAAAGCAGGAGTGAGTTTGTCTTCTGGATCCAAATCCACTCTAAGGTTCATGGAGAGAATACCTACAAGAATAGATTTGAACCCACTCCCCTTTTTTAGTCTTCTTTTTTATTATTTTCATGTTTTGTTTTGGTCTTGTCTTCCCAGACATGATTCACCAGCAGAAATCTGGCATTTGTCTGGCCCTGTGTACTGCAAAATTTGGATATTGGTGATTAAAACTTGTTAGAAAACCAGCCACAAACTTTGATTTAACAATGATTTCTACACTTGCCCTTTCCTGTCTGGTAAGCCCTGGCAGTGAGAGAGAAGGGGCAGGAGAACATTTGGCACAAATTGCTGGGGAAATAAAGCTTCTACCTGTGCAACAAAAAAAATCATTCAGTCATTTTGGCACTAAAAATTCAAAGTTTGCGAGAGGGAAACAGAGTTCTGGAAACAAAGTGTAATCAACATGAACAGGGAAATGTGAAAGATAATTTTTAAAGATATATATATTGCTTTGTTGCCTTAATATGATGCTGTGTTTGCTACTTATGGAGTGTTGCAAAATAAGTGATGGATAAACACAAAATAAACTCGAGTTTCTCTGCAAATTTAATGATCACCAATGTGGTACCCAAGTAAATGTAGTGACTGTGAAATCTGCAGTAAAATTCCCATGAGAAATGCTGTGTACAATGTTTTTATTCTGTCCTCAATCTAAATTTAGGTTTGCATGAAACTTTGGCCCTTTTGACATCTCAGCTAAGACCCGACTCAAATCATAAAGAGGAGATGGGATTCCTTAGGGATGTCTTCAGTGAAAGGAGTCTCAGCTACCTGATGAAGGTAAAAGTTTATATTTATTTATGTACATTCTCCTTACAGTTTACTTTTTCTCTGTTCCCATGATTTATTAACCACTTATTTTGCCAAACCTTTTTTTTTAAGAATTCTGTACTGACCAAAGCATATGTGTGTTTAAGAACAAACATTAATAATATTTGACAATCAACATATTTTGCTCAGAAATAAACTTTTCTGCTCTTCTTGCTAAAATGAAGATAGAGTACCCCATAGCTAAAAAGTAGTGTGAAATTAGTTCCATTTTTCCCTTATGTTCCTCAAGTCTTTACAGTTTTTTCTGATTCTCTGAAACTACCATGAGCAAAAAGGAAACTAAAAGACTCCTAAACAAAAAAATAAAAAAATCCTAAGAGTGGTTGTTTTCCTGACACATCTCAGATAAATACATTCCTTAAATATAAAAATATTCTCAGTGTAAGTATATTCAGAAAATTTTGTATCTCTCTGTAGAAATCTCCCTGAATAATCTTTTTTTTCAGATTCATGAAAAGCTCCGACATTATGAAAGGCAGAGTCCAACTCCTGTTTTACACAGTGCAGCAGGATTAGTTGAAGATGTGAGTAAAAATTATCTCATAATTTTCCTGTTATTTACACCTGCTTTTCTAACAAATCAAAGCTTTGCAATTGTACTACATGTGAACATGTTTCTCATCTTCCCAACTGTCTTTGTAAACTGTTGGCCATGGTTAATCAAGGAAATGAGAGCTCAAAAATGCCAAGTCATTAAATGTCTAGTGAAGATGGACACTTTCAGGTAGAAGAAAAAGATATTATTAATGGCTTTCCTAAGGGAGAGGCTGCAAAAAGCATTCAGTCCTGTCTTGGCAATATCCCAGCTGAGGATTCAGTTTTATATTCAGATTTAAAACCATTCCAGGCCAGGCAGCTTTGCTGGTTTGGATTGGAGGGACCCTGAAAGGATCCCCTCTAACCACCATGGCCAGGCTCACCTTTCCCTGGATCAGATTGCCACAGCCCTGTTTATCCTGATTTTGAACATTCCCAATTTTTATTTTAAAGGTAATAGAAGAGTTGCAGACAGCACCAGTAAATAATGAAGAAAAGGAGCTGCTTCAGCTGTTGTCAACACCACATCTCAGGGTAAAAAACCACATTGGGGACCTTAACAAACAGAACATTTTGTAACAGAAAAGTTATTTAGAAGCCTCCCTAGGAGAAAGGAAAAACCTCCTCTAAACTTCTGTTCCACTGGGATTTCCTGCACAGACTTTAGGATGTGAAGGAAATTAAAAAGAGACAGTTTTCCTGCATAATTCAGAATGCTGTCTTCATTCCTCCCTTCCTTCCTGTTTTCTGAGGAACCCAAAAAGAAAAGGAGAAGAAAAGGAGACTTTCTTGCTTTTCATAGTCCACTTAATTTTTTTTTAGGCTGAGCTTTGTTGTTGCCTGGATTTATTTTAAATATTGACATATACCAGTATCTAGTTTACATGATAATTGCTAAATCTTTTTTGGAGGATTTGTGGTGAGGGTAGAAAGGGGAGGTTTAATTTTGCTGTAATACTGGAAACATGAAAATGGGAATTGTATTATTACTCCACTACATTGCTGTTTTTATTTCCTTTATGCAGGCAATGCTTGTAGTACATGACACTGTAGCACAGAAGAACTTTGACCCAGCTCTTCCACCTCTACCTGATAATTTTGATGATGATTTTGATGAGGAATCAGTGAAAATCGTTCGCCTAGTGAAAAATAAAGAACCCTTGGTACATATTAGATCACCCATCTCTGGTCATTAAACTTTGTAGTGCAAGAGTGTTATTGTGAGTATGGGGGAGATATTGAAGATGCCTTCAAAGCCTTCAGAAACTTGGAGTGTTCTGAAGCTTTAAAAGAACATAAAAAATAATTTGGTAAATGATAAATGCACCTTCACAATTTTTCATGTAGATGGGCATAGTTTATAATATCAGTTAGCACAGGAAGCACAGTGAGGAAACTGTATATGCTAAAGCAATTATACTCATTATATGTATTAATTCTATTAATTATACTGATTATATGTATTAATTCTACTAATTATACTGATTATATGTAATAATTTTATGAATTATACTGATTATATGTATTAATTCTTTTCATACTGTAGCTAACATTCAATTATTTAATGTATTCCCTTGCATGAAAGTCAGTGATGTATGGTAAATTTTATACCTGTATGTAAGCATTTTATTGTCAGGGTCCTAATTTTATACAAATGGAAATGAAGAATTGATTTCCTAAGGAAAAACAGTTGTATTGGGAAAGAAATCTGCTTTTTGTGTATCACAGTAGTAGAAGGGAGCAGTGAATTCCTGATTAAAGATTTATATTGCCAGCAGAGGTAGGAGGAGGAAGAAAAATCTAATTACTTGCCTTTTGTTTTTACATATAAAAGTGCTGACTGTATTGTGTAAAGATTCAGAAGAGGAAGGGAAAGAATTTGTCCAATAATGCACAATATTTTTGCACAATAGAAAGAATCTGTCCAATAATGCACAATATTTTTGCACAATAGAAAGAATCTGTCCAATAATGCACAATATTTTTGCACAATAGAAAGAGAAAGAATTTGTTACAATAATGCACAATATCTTTGTACACTAAGAAGAGAAAGAATTTGTTACAATAATGCATAATATTTTTGCACAATGGGAAGAGAAAGAATTTGTATAATAATGCACAATATTTCTGCACAATAGAAAGAATTTGTATAATAATGCACAATATTTTTGCACAATAGGAAGAGAAAGAATTTGTACAATAATGCACAATATTTTTGCACAATAGAAAGAATTTGTACAATAATGCACAATATTTTTGCACAGTAGGAAGAATTTGTATAATAATGCACAATATTTCTGCACAATAGAAAGAGAAAGAATTTGTACAATAATGTTTTGCACACTTGAGTGACTTGATGACCACAATAATGCAGGAAGTGTAAGCAGTAAGGAAGGGTCAAAACTTGAATAATTTGAAACCATCAAGGAGAAAGAGGAAATCCAAATTAATTCCAGTTTTAAAGACATAATAGCATACAAGTTATTTCACTGGTGCTGAATTCAGGGCAAATTTCTAACATTTTCTTACATTATTATATTTTATTTCAGGGAGCTACCATCAGGAGAGATGAGCACACAGGAGCTGTGATTGTAGCCAGGATCATGAGAGGAGGAGCAGCTGATCGCAGTGGTATGATTGCAGTAGAACATTTCTGAATTTTTTAAAACATTTCTGCTTTTTTAAACCTCTGAAATAAAAATTTCTAAATATCTATAAACCTTATTTCCTAAGCATGCTCTTAGTATTTCATCAGTGATCTGTTAATCCAGTTACATATGCTTTTTATTAAAATGGCCAGTAGGAAAAATTGAAAATAGAGATGGGAAGAAGTATGTTTGAGCTTTAGAAGAAAGCAAAGAATGTTTTTTACTTTTAATCTAGCAGCTTGGTTTATTCAGTGTATCATGAGAAATTCCTTTATGTCAGTTAACAGTAGCTATACACATGACAATTTCTAATTGAACTGGAGAAACAAACCTAAATGTTTTAGAGCCTCTTCTTGGCTTTTGTTAAAAAAAATTTAGTTTTTCTGTGAGTGTGAAGTATTGATCTGTGTGCAGGAATGACAGATATGTCATTTCTGCCTTTATAATTAGCTGTGTGTCTCCTGACTTCATAAGATTTGGTCACACTCATGAAATTATTTCAGTTTTGCACACTTAGTGCTGATCCAAATAGTGTTTTTGCAGAGTACCTTGCCACAAATTGCTGCCTGCATGCTGCTCTCCTTTGAGTTTGTGCTGCATGGAAAATAAAGTGCAATAAGGAATAAATTATTGGCTCTGAGGCACATTTCCAACAAAGCTTTGGTACTAAATCCATCAATCTGAATAAGGGAGGAGAGGAAGTACATTCTAATAGTTTAGGCTGGAGATAAGAGCAGTAATGCTTTTTTCTCTAGACCTATTTTAATTTCCTTACCATTTTTCAGGTCTTGTCCATGTTGGAGATGAACTAAGAGAAGTCAATGGTATTACTGTGCTTCACAAACGACCTGAAGAAATAAGTCAGATTTTGGTCTGCACTGATTTTCATTTCAAGATCTTTTCTGTTTGGTGATCTAGTAATTACAGTAGATGATGAGATTTAACCATGAGTTTAAAATATAGAGCTAAAAGATGCAATCCCTGCTTGTCTTTGCATTAAGAGTTTTTCTTCTCCCAGTGGATTAGTCTTCTCCTTTTGACTTCAGAATCCTCTGCGAGCTGGATTGGTACCAAGTAAGATACAAATACAAAGTTAACAATGTTGCTCTGTCAAGAACTTCCCTTTAATGCTTTGTTTATGACAAGCAAACTGCAAATTAGAAATAAATTCCTAGAAGATGATTCATAATGTGGTGTGTTAGGAAGCTGAGGAGATTCTTTGTGTGTTCAGTAGAGCTGGCAGCCTGTTCTGGGGACATGAGCAATTCCTTAAAGCTTCTCTAACATGAATACTCACAAATTTTGGTAGAAAGTGTTGTAATTCTTTAGCTTTTTCATCCCTGACTTCCCTCTTGTGGTGTGGTTCCCTCTTGTCTTGGTAAGGAGTGGAGTTGGGGACACTGCTGATGTCACTGCTGTCACCTAATTTCAATTTAAATCAAATAACCCAACGACTGCTTTTAACTTGGGGGTGTCAAAACCACTTTGAAATAGCGTGTAAAGTTTATTTATGGAGATTTTGGGATGCTATTTATGTGTAATTTCTGATTATAAATGTCCCATGTGACATTTGCCATAATGCCTGAATATAACACTTTCCTTCTCGTGGTTTATTTTTTGAAGAAAAGCTACAAATGTTTGTGTTTGCTTTTTAATCTGTGCAGAATTGCAGGCTTCTCTACAATACAGTTCATCTCATGCAAAATAAGGCAACTAAAACAGATAAACCCATTCTGGATTTCTGAAGGAAATTCTAGAAGTGCTTTTTAGTTTACTATAACTAATAATTGTCATTTCCTAGGTATTTCTCAAGTGAAAATAGGTGTTTATTTTGTAGATGCTTTGTAGATGCTTTGTAGATCTACATGTACATCTACATTTTGTAGATGTACATGTAGATGTACATTTCACTGTAACAAATAAACCACTATATGGAGAAAACACAGCAGTATTTTTCAAAGCAGCACTTTAAAATTCTTAGACTGCAAAATTTAAGTCAATGTTGCACTAAAAGCCACAGAAAGTATTTCATGTCCTGTGAACTGTAGCCCAGAAATTAATGCAATTGCTAAAAGCAAACAAAGGAATTTTAATGCAGGTTTTAATATGTTTTAGCCAAGTGGTTGCTGTGGATGTCTCCATGGGCAAGACTCTGTTGTGGAGTCCTGGAACATCTGATATTCTCTATAATGCAGAGTTAAATAGAGGATTAGCTTGGTGTGTTAGAGTTCTGAGAAGGAGAATTGCTGGCTCCTTAACTGGAACTTGAACAATCTGCATTGTATCCTTGTCCTGCTTCAAAGTAAAAAAAAAAATCTGTTTTTCTCAGGCTCAGTCTCGAGGGTCAATAACATTAAAGATAATTCCAGCCATCAAAGAGGAAGATCGTCTGAAAGACAGCAAGGTATGGAGCTGAAATATCCATTTTTACATCTCTGAATTCCCTGCTCTTCCAGTGGAAGTGCCACATAATTGAGCTACAAAGACAGAAGAAGGATTTTCTTCTGCAGAACCCTTCTGTTTAATAGAATTATTGCATGACTCTTCTCCTCTCCATCTTGGCACATGTTCTTTTCCAGCATTTCTGAAATCCTGCCTCTTCTTTTTGGTTGGTGCAATTAAATCTGGTGTTGTGCTGGCTGCTCTCAGCGTGGCAGCTGCAATCTCCATTAGCTCTGGGCATTTTGCCACTCATTTTAAGTGAAAAGAGAGTGCAAAACAGAACTGCATTCACCATGTGATGCCATCAGCCCATTTCATCTGCCCTACCTGATCAGCAATAATTTTTCTTGAAGCCCAAAAATCACTTTCTTAAGTGCTTCTGCTCTTATGTGTTAAACAGTGTTAAGATACCCCAAAGTTGAACAGTAGATTTTGATGCATTAAAGGAACATTTTAAGGGCAACTTTGCCATAAATCCTTTTTATTTTTAAACATTTCAGTTGTTTCTCCCTTCCCTTATTTTTTTTCAACCATTCCTTTACTGTATTGTGTACTTAATGTAGATTGTGATCTGTGTTTCTTGGAACTTTGGTCTTTTGAGTTTTATGTACCACAATTCTGATATATAATTACTGGGTATGTGCTAGAAAGAGATAGAGAGAGAGAGATAAGAGAGAGAGATAAGAGAGAGAGAGATAAGAGAGAGAGATAAGAGAGAGAGATAAGAGAGAGAGATAAGAGAGACAGAGAGATAAGAGAGAGATGAGAGAGAGAGAGAGATAAGAGAGAGAGAGATAAGAGAGAGAGAGATAGAGAGAGAGATAAGAGAGAGAGATAAGAGGGAGAGAGAGATAAGAGGGAGAGAGAGATAAGAGGGAGAGAGAGATAAGAGGGAGAGAGAGATGAGAGAGAGATAAGAGAGACAGATAAGAGAGATAGAGATAAGAGAGAGAGATGAGAGAGAGATAAGAGAGAGAGATAAGAGAGATAGATAGAGAGATAGAGAGATAAATAAACTGGAATGTTAATTTATTTTTCTGCATAAGCTGCAAGGTGTCTGTATTTTTGAGTGCTTGAAGGAGGGATAAAGTCTATTATAGTTTAGCAGTGTTAGCATTGGGGAAAGCCTTTTAAAGACAGATATTTGAAACCCCAGCTAGAACAAGAAGAAATAACACAATAACTTTCTTTTCCAGGTGTTTATGAGGGCCCTGTTCTGCTATAACCCCAAAGAGGACAGAGCCATTCCTTGCCAGGAGGCCGGGCTGCCCTTCAAGAGGCGCCACGTGCTGGAGGTTGTGAGCCAGGATGACCCCACGTGGTGGCAGGCCAAGCGTGTGGGGGACACCAACCTCAGGGCAGGCCTCATCCCCTCCAAACAGTTCCAAGAAAGGTCTGGCAGCAGTGATCACACTTTTTTTATTTTCTTTCACATGTGTATAGTGTCATTATATCAATATATTTGGTTTTTGCTGGGGTTTTTCACAGAAAATGAAGGGCACGGTCGTGCCAGGGTGGATACTCTGCCCAGGGGAAAGTGTTAAAAAGCTCTTATATAATAGGAACTAAATTATATCTCCTAATAAAGGAGATATAATAACTTGATCAAAGTTATTGAAAGGTTTGGCAGCAGTGATTACAGATTTTATTTTTATTTCACATGTGTGTAGTGTCACTATATCAATATATTGGTTTTTTGCTGGGTTTTTCACAGAAAATGAAGGGCACGGTCGTGCCAGGGTGGATACTCTGCCCAGGGGAAAGTGTTAAAAAGCTCTTATATAATAGGAATTAAATTATATCTCCTAATAAAGGAGATATAATAACTTGATCAAAGTTATTGAAAGGTTTGGCAGCAGTAATTACAGATTTTATTTTATTTAACATGTGTATAGTGTCATTATATCAATATATTTGTTTTTTGCTGGGTTTTTGCACAGAAAATGAAGGGCACGGTCGTGCCAGGGTGGATACTCTGCCCAGGGGAAAGTGCTGAAAAATTGTTATATAATAGGAACTAAATTATATCTCCTAATAAAGGAGATATAATAACTTGATCAAAGTTATTATATAAATCAACTTGATTTCTCTGATATATGAAAGCATAAAATATTTCAGAATCTTCTTTTCATTCCCTTACCAGTAACAATCTGAGACTGTCATCGTTTTGAATAAAGCCTTTTAAATAGTTGAATCAGAGACATTTTAATTTTTTTAAGAAAAATCTATTTCTATTTCATTATTTTCCATGCTATGTGTGTATAACATGTTAAAAATTCTGTATAATTCTGAGTTTACATAGCTAAAACAAAATTATTCTCTATTCAGACGCCTGACTTACAGGAGAACAACAGGCACTCTGCAGAATGCCAGAACTCTGAAGAAACCATTGTGTGAGTCTGTTTTTTCAGTGATATTTTAATTGAGACCAAATTCTCAGTATTTTTCTGTTATTTCAGTAATGATGTGTTTGGGTGAATTTCTCCTCTGATTGATATTTTGAATAAAATCTGCCATTGATATGCATGGACACAGGGGAAAATTTGGGGTTGAGCTTTATCCAGTGTTGCCAGTGCCTATTTTCAAAAATCATTCCTGTCCCTCTCTTCCTGCTCTTAAAAACATGAGGCCTTACATACTTAGATGCTTTAAAATCTGCTAATATTCACATTTTTTCTATGGTTTGAAACTTGAAACCTGCAAAAATAACTTAATGTATACTACTCAAAATTCCTAAAGAGTGCATGAAACTACTCTAAACTCATATGGAAATAAAGTGCAGTTTAAGGAGGATAAAAATCACTGGAACTGCAATATAATCTGTATTTCAGGGTTAATATTACAGAGGTGGCCTTAAATAGACCTCAGAGTGATTGTTATTTACAGCCCTGAGGCTGAATTATTCACACAACCTCTGCTTGGGAGGAAATTGCTGGGAAGTGCTGGAAAGCAGAAGATTCTGCTGTGATTATCCCAAATTCTGTATTTCTGCCTTACATACTTAGATGCCTTAAAATCTGCTAATATTCACATTTTTTCTATGGTTTGAAACTTGAAAGCTGCAAAAATGTATAATGTACACTTCTCAAAATTCTTACAGAGTACATGAAACTGCTCTAAACTTTATGGAAATAAAGTGCAGCTCTAATGAGAATAAAAATCACTGGAACTGCAAATATAATCTGTATTTCAGGGTTAATATTACAGAGGTGGCCTTAAATAGACCTCAGAGTGATTGTTATTTACAGCCCTGAGGCTGAATTATTCACACAACCTCTGCTTGGGAGGAAATTGCTGGGAAGTGCTGGAAAGCAGAAGATTCTGCTGTGATTATCCCAAATTCTGTATTTCTGCTGTGATTATCCCAAATTCTGTATTTCTGCTGTGATTATCCCAAATTGTGTCTCTGTTGCTGTGACTGCAGCCAGGATTGTGCTGGCACTGCCACCCTCAATTCCAGGATTCTGGAATTGTTTTTAAATAATAAAAGTGAATTTTTTAAAAGTGAAATGCCTTTGGTGCATGATGAGATAGAGCTGTTCTTGTGCTACAAGGAGGGAACATGCAGAATAAATTTTATATAATTATAAAATAGCATTACTGATTTAAATGAAGTTTTTCCAAATTAGTTTCATTACACTCAATTAAGGCATGTAATGAGCAGTGCTTTAAGCTTTATCTCAGATATTTGCAAGACAATTAAGCTGATAACTGGTTATAATAACTACATTTCAGCCCAAATTCTTTAATTAGTTGATAAGGGTATTATTGTATTGCAGTTCTTTGTTTAAGGTAGAAAATCCTGTTAAGCAAATTAAACCAGAAAAACCTTTCCTTTCCATTTTCTCTCATTTTGCTGAATTATTTGTCCATGTTTTAATATCATCCCAACTCTGCCTTTCATGCTAACTATAGATGATCAATCTTCTGACAAAGGTAGGTGCTCTCCTAACTCACTTTCTATCTAAATATAAACAAAAAATCTATTTTTAAAAGATTTGCTACGATTCCAAAGGGATTTTGGAATTAGATTTATTATTAAATTTATTATTTATTAGATTTATTATTAGATTTTTTTTCTTCCTAGGACATTTTCCTTGTGAATTATTATTTAAACTAATCTGATTCAGATTGATGAATTAAGTAGTGATAACTTCAATTTCGCTTCCAATTCAAGGGAAAAACTTTGTTTTCTGAGATGTATTTACATTTTCTGTAGGTTTCTGAGTGAGGTTCAAAGACTTGCAAGTAAATGCAGCTTTTGTTATGTTTAAAAAATAGAAAAACATTGGGGTTTAATATTTTAGGGCACCCATGTTAATCCTAAATTATTTATTTTCATTGTTCATTGGGACTGTTTGCTGTGTTATTTTTATCATTTTCATCATTTCATCAATTGGGTTTATGTCATTTACCAGTTGCCTTTCCTAATATCAGGTATTTCCTGTTGAATTCCATATGCTGGGATTTTTTTTTTTTTCACATTACAGTTGCTTGTTGGTATTCATATTCCAATTTTTAATATTCTTTCAACTTTAAAGCAAGTACTAATGATATTTTGTAATTGGAGTGCAGCAGTCATGGCCAGCTCTCAAAGCATGAGACAGAAAATAAACAAAACAGCTGTGAATTAGCTTGGATTCCTTTGCTATTTATATTTCTTCTGTTATTTAAATTTATTTTATGTTATTGCTATTTGTATTTTAATCCAGGCAGAATGTTTTGGGCATTATTTGATTTACACACCTACATTATTATTCATTAAATTCATTAAAAAACAAAGCCCTCTCTTGCCTGGTACCTTTGCTGCTTTATATTTTTGCTTTATTATTGGTTTTATCCCACACACCAGCACCTCAAAATGTCTAAAATTCTGTAAATATTGCAAGGGCATGGATGCCTAAATGTGAACAAAGCAGGAGCTGTGAGAATTCAGTGTTTGTCTTAGGATTGTAATGTATTTTTTTGTAAATTGTTTTATTATGCACAATTTGAGGGGCATTGAGGGGTGGTTATAATTTGAGGAGGGACAGCTTGGTGGTTTTTAATTTATTATTTTATGTACATGCATTCACATCTTGTTTTTTTTAATAATTAATAAGCAATGGTAATTTAATTTGGTCAAAATGAAGGGGGTTAAAGTTCATGTTTGTAATTTCTGAGCCCCTTTTTTCAAGCCCAAATGATAATGAAATACCAGAAGAGGCAATTTTCTTACATAATCATATTCATTTATAAAATTACTAATTTAAATAAAAGAGCTCTGTGTTTGTGGAGTTTTCTTTTTCACTTAAACCTCAGTATCAGATTTTACCAGCAGCACTAATCAAATGTCATGAATGCTGAAAAATATAAACCTGGGAAATGTAAATACAGATATAAAAGATATAAAAAAGATATAAAAAAAGATATAAAATTCCCTAGTTCAATATCAAAGTCAGGGATTTTTTGAAATATAAACCACTAGCCAAGGCAAGTTGGTTTTTTTGTTTGGTTTTTTGGGTTTGTTTGTTTGTTTGTTTGTTTTGGTATTTTTGTTTGGGGTTTTTTGTGGGTTTTTTGTGGGTTTTTTGTATGTTTTGTTGGGTGTTTTTTGGGTTTTTGGGGGGGGTTTTTTTGGGTTTTTTTGGTTTGTTTGTTTTGAGGTTTTTTTTGGTTTTTTGGGGGTTTTGGGGTTTTTTTTTGGTTTTGGTTTTTTTGGCTTTTTGAGGTTTTTTGGGGGTTTTTTGGTTTTTTGGGGTTTTTTTGTAAAAGTCTTTTTTATTTTAAAAAGTATATGCAAATAATTCAGGCTATAAAATTTCTTTCCTTGCCAATGAACCACACTGGTATCACACACTTTGTCTGAGATATTTCCTTCCTCCCTCTCTCTCTCCTTTCCCCTTTTCCCTGTCTCCCACTTCCTTTTTATTTTTTAATTTTTTATTTTTAATTTCCAGAAGACTGTGACTGTGAAGGATATTTCAATGGACACTACATAGGTGAGGAACCAAAGCCCTTTATCCCTTCCCTAACACACCCACCCCAAAAAAACTCAGAAAAAAAATTAAAACACCCACACCAAATAAAACCCCCCAAAAAAACCCATTAAAAAATTAAAACTGGACTGTTTAAATTGATTTCCTATACATTCATAAATTAGATTATCTCTGTGAAGAGGCACAATCTGATTTTGGCATCACCAATACCAAGCTAAAATTATTCCAGATTTGGTGTTGGATTTTCTATCCCATATACAAACATTTCTGTAATCTGAGCATATAAGCACTGATGTGATTATAAATGAAATTTATGGGAATAACTCACATCTGAACACAATAACTTGGAGCTGAACAAGCTGGAAAATTTGGATATAAATGGATATAAAATATTTTGTGTTTTTTGCACAGCTGGGTTACGCAGGAGCTTCAGGTTGAGCCGTAAAGAGAAGGAAAATGTGAATGAAGGCAAACAGGGAGAGCAGGCAGAGGGAGAATTCCTGACTTATGAGGAGGTCACAAAATACCAACAGCAACCTGGAGAGCAGCACAGGCTGGTGGTTCTCATTGGTGAGTACCCAGTTCATCCAAAAATATTCCCATTTCTGCCTCTTCCCTTATCCTGCATTTCCAGGGCTTTGTTCAGATGGTTGGTTTGGGTTTTTTAATGGTTTTCTGGGTTTTGTCAGAACTCACTTTTTTATTTTAAATTGCAGAAAAAAAAACAAAACAAGGAATCAAACTCATCAAGTTCCTCTAAAAACAATGATGCAGGACTATTTTACAT
>VXBR01002805.1:102855-131074 GCA_013400215.1 Cisticola juncidis | reverse complement strand
TTTTATTTTTTTATTTATTTTTTTTTTTAAAGAGACCCCTGAGAAGGCAGCGAGGTGCCGTCCTCTCCGCCGGGTCTATCTGTAATTGAATCTAGGTCAGTTATTCTAAAGCATGGGAGAGGCTGATTCCCTCTTTCCGACATCAGCCCGGAATTTGGGAGGCGGGGGGGAGTGATGGGGGGNAAAAAAAAAAGAAAAGAAATGTTATTTTCCTGTAAAGGTATCAGTTCATTTATATTCATTTAACCATCCATCCATCAATTCACTTTCTCACTCCCTGCACATTCTCTCTGCCTCTGGTAAACCTACCCCACCAATATACTTTTCTGGAATATACAATGAAGTTTCTTTAAAAAAAAGAAATTATATGAGATTCAGCTGGAGTAGGTAAAGCGAAGTTTTCCTTCTCCTCCTCTCCTCCTCTTCTACGTTCCGGACTTTGAGTAAATTAGCAATGTGAAAAAGAAAATAGTTTAGTTGGGAAAAAAAAGTCAGTGTATATCTATAAGTATTATATGCAGTGTAGGTGTTATAGATGTGTCTGTATGTGTATATATAATATACAGAGAGCAGGGGTCGTGTGCTCAACATGTATGTGCCTGTGTGATACCAGCAGTTCATTCCCTGCCTCTAAAATACAACATCCCCATATTGTACAGCTATTTACAGCATCCGTATATCCCCGGCCCAGGTTTACCCACCCAGCCAGCTGCCTGTGCTGTAGATATGCAGCGATATATACGATACTGAGCACATGCAGAGGCTCTGAGCTGGAGCAGAACAGCTGGATTGAAATATAAAATATTTCCCAAAATTGCCAGCACTTTGGGAGGGTATGTGGTGCCCATATTTTGGGAGCTCTCTGGCACGAGCTTGGCCAGGCACAAAGCACACGGAGGCTCAGCCCGGAGGCCTCTGACCTCCCAGATCTGAAGGCCACCACGGCTGGATTTGTTTGTGTTTTGGATGGTACCTGGAGCTGAGATCCAAGTTCCTGTGCAGGAGAGTGGCCGGAGAGCAAACCTAAAGCTCTCCCCGACATCTCCAAGTGCCAAACCTGGTAAACCGAGCTCTGCCTTGCCAGGAGTGAGGTGGGGACAGGGGTGACTCCCTTGTCCCTGTGCTCTCGGTGTGACAGCTTTTCCTGCAGGAATAGCTCCAGGGAGGATGAGCCCTGCTCCCAAAAGCTGCCAAACCATCCCTCATTTCCCGGGCGCCTTTGCCGAGGCTGGGAGTGGAGGGATGCGGAAAAACTCCCTTTTCTGCTTTAAATGCAGTGGCAAGAGCTGTGTAAGAAGTCGCTTTTTTTCCTTGTTAAAAGCAGGTAAATAGAGAGACAGACAGATTTGGAAATGCCTCTGTATGTACAGATAAAAATACACATCTTTATCTCCAGCCAGATATGGATACAGATCCGCACAGGATTTTCCCAGCCGTGGCCGTTCAGGAGCTCCAAGCTGGTGCTCAGGGGGTCCTCGCCAGCCTTTCCCAAATCTCCCTGTGCAAATAAAGGCAGCAGACAATCCCCCCCAGACCCCCCAAACAGGCTGGTGGCACTGCAGAGCCCAGCTCCTGGGGGATGCCTGCCCTGGGCAGAGCCCACATCAAAGCCTGGAGTTCCCAGCTCAGTGTTGGGAGTGACACCTGCAGATGTTCCCCTGCCTCGTGTTTCCAACCCGGACCTGAACAAATACATAATCATATCACATAGCACAATTAACACTGCTATCACCATGAAGGACTCTTAAAGGGAAGGCTGTTGAAAGAGAGTTCCTGAAGATAATCCTTTTAAAAGGTTTCCTTAAAATGCAACCACTAGCGGGAATAAGGCAGGTTTAGTTCCAACATCTTAATACCTCTGCAGAGCAGAGTTTTAGATCTTGTAAATGTCTTTCCTTTAATAGTGGCTCGACTTTGGATTTGGGGCTTGCACTTTTTGGAGGATCTTGCTGCTGTTGTGGTTCTCAACAGAGAAGGTCCTTGAGGAGGCCCAGCCTGGCTCCCTGCTCAATGGACCTGCCAGGGGCTCACAGCTTCATTCCTGCTGGAATTCCAGCGTGGTCCCATCCTGTCCGGTTTGCTGTCCTGCACTTGTGTCTAATGACCCATTTGAACAATTTTCAGGGTGCTGCTTAATTTGGTTTTTTTTCCCGTTCTGGATGACACCCCAGCTCCTGGCCCATGGGGAATGGGGTTCAGCTGCTCCCCAGCTCTTTCCTTAGCGCTGTGTCCTGACTCCTCCACTGTGCTCCGAGAATTCCTGCGTGGTGCTGGTTCCAGGGTCGGTGAGTAAATCACTTTATTTGGGCTTTCCAAACGATGTCTGTGTGAAATGAGCAGGGCCACAGAGTCATCTGCATGTCCAGGGGATAAATGGGCACCAGTGGGCTCTGCCTGGTGCCCCCTCAACCCTTCTTCCTCAGCCTCCCATCCCAGGAGCTCTTCCCACGGTTATTTGGCATCCTCACATTTCTCAGGTTTTGCATGAGAGGGCAAAGCTGGAGGAACTGGGACCACCTGGTGGAGCAGATCCCTGGTGGGAGACCCTGGGGGCAGCCAGGTCCTGCCTTTTGCCATCACTGCTTTTCTGGAGCTGCAAGCCAGGATCCGGCCTCCTGGTTTTCAGCAGGAGAAGTTTAGATTTGTGAAAAAATGTTGTCAAATTGGTGTGGAAATAAGTGAAGACTTCTGGAGTAAGGGATGATTGACACCTCCTCCCAAGAGCAAGAATTAAAAATTCAAAAGAAAAATGGAATTCAGTTCAATCAGATATTTTTACTGTGTCTCACAGCCGTGGACAATCCTTCAGACTATCCCAGTGCAAATTTCTCGGTGGGTGGCAGGTTTGGTGTCCGATCTCTCTAACCCCACAAGGCCTCTGGAAAACCAGGGATCTCCATTCCCAGGGAAGGCTGTGGTGTCGTGGTGCTGTGTGTAGGGAAAACCAGTTTGGTGGCAACAAGAGGTCCCTGCTGCGCTCCGGCTGCTGTCCCCTCTCTCGGAGGGTGGCACCGCTGCTGTTTGCCCAGCGTGGTCAGAGGTGGTGCCACCAGAGCTCAACCCCTCCCTGCAATGACAAAACATTTGGGGTGTCCCGGGAGAGCAGGGTCAGGTGGCTCAGGCATTTTTTGCTCTTTCAGCTTTGAAATAAGAAAATCCCCGGACAGCAGGGATGGGCGGCCAAGGGGACCCATGGGGGCTGCCACGCCTGGGGACCCCCGGGTGGCTCGGGGGTGATCCCCTGTGGGTGTGGGCTAGAGCTGGGCTCTCCTATCTCTCTCCTATCGCCCATCAGGGATGAGCCCCAGGGCAGGGTCCCTCCCTGACACAGCCTCACAAACCAAACCCGCTCTGGTTGAACAATGTCCCTGCTCCCCGCTCGCCCGAGCTCCGTTTTTCCTGGTTTATCTTTCGGCTGCCGCATCCAGGTTTTCTTCCTTAGCAAGGTCAGAGCCCTCTGATTTAGAGTATTTAATTGCTTCTAATTTCTCCAAATTTCCTTGTAGGCATTTTAATGTTTGCCTCCTTCCTTCCCTGTGAGCTATGAGCGTGAGTCAGTTTTTTTCCTGACATAGACAAGAGTTTTTCCCCTCTCCTCCTACTCCTTCCAGCCCTACTTACACGGGAATTCCCCCAGCAGGCACTGAAAGAAGAAAGGGAATTAGATCTTTATCAGAGCCTTACTTTCACCCAAGATTTCCTTAGATCAGGGAGTTAAATAGAGGCCAACAGAAGCTAAACAAATGCTTTCTCTCCCACGTAGAAATAACCCTCCTGCAGCCAAAAAAGTATTCTCTCTCTTCCTTTGGAGGCAAAGCAGAAGATGCTGTGTCCTTCTTCCAGATGTACCAGTGTCAGTCCCCTGTCATGGTTGGATTTCATGGGTTCTCTCTTTGCCCACCAAGTGCCAGGCAAAACAAGAACTACATTTCCAGCAGAAAAAAAAAAAATAAATAGAAAAATGGAGAAAAAGAAAATTAAATCCCAGTGTTGCTTCGAATCCCTGCCAACTTTCCAGGCCTTCGTAACTCAGCCAAAAATAAGGCCACAAACCCATTTTTCCTCATTTGCAGGTCACCTTGAAGGGTAGATGAGGAGCTCTTTCAATAGCATTTCTTTCAAGGGGATTTCAGTGAGAAAAGTGGCAATGATTGAAATTCCCTGTTTCCTTCCAGATCCTCAGGTTTTCCTGGAGGATGTACAAACACCCCACCGTGGATTTTCGCTCTGTTGCGGTGACATTGCCTGACTCGAGGGACTACAGAAGTTTGGCACAAGCACGTTTTAATATAATTTTTTAATCACCTCTTGGCCTCCCAGCCCACACATTCCTCTTCAAATAGCAGCAGGGCTGGAGGAGATGCCTACAGAAAAACGGGACAGCATCCGCTTCCCACTCAAACACAGCTCCTCCGTGAGCTCTCCGTGACGTCCTGGTGGAAAGCAGCTTCTGAGCCCAGCACACAAGCATCAAAAACCATGGAAAAAGGAGGTGAAAATTAGAATAATGAGGAGAAGAAGTGCCCTGATGCCTTCTCTCTCAGGGACAGGACGATGTGTGGGTGCACAGTGGCATCAGGGTGTTTCTGCTCCTTGATGTTCCTCCTTCAGTGTGGAGCCAGGTGGGGACAGAGCTCCACAGGTCCCTTCCCTCGCTGGGACTTTGGGAACAGAAGGTCAAATTGCCCAGGTGCTTTAGTTTAGTCCAAATGCTTTTCCCAGCCTCAATTAATAAGTGATGAGCAAACCTTCCCCTCCACGTGTGCCCATGCATCTGGATAGACACGGACACACACACACAAATGTTTTTATATAAATAGATCTCTTTAAATTTAAATAGATTCCTGCCCAAGGACAGGAGGGTGGGTGCGAGGTCATTACAAAGAAAGAAGGTGTAACACATCCATATGTTCTGTTGCGGGGATTAAATCCATAGCAGGTTGTGTGCAGTGCTAATACTCCTATTAATTTCTATTTTTCATTGTTGTTTGCACATTTGTCAGGCTCCGATGAAGGGATAATGAAGCGAGCGGATGTTAACTGCAAATTAATCAGCCCTGTCTGGGAGTGAACACGGGTTCCTGTTTGCTTCCCCTCCTCACCCAGGAAGGGTAACACACTTTCCACATCCCCACCAGGAAAACCTCTTGGATGCTGGGACAGAGCAGAGAAAGAAAGAAAGAAAAAAGAAGAATGAGAGAAACCCTGGCTGAGAAACTCCAATTCTCCTTGAAGCTGTTGAGTTTGAATTGCAAGGAAGCTGAGGAAGCTGAGGCTGTGCTAATTTTGCAAGAGGAGCTTGTTGGAAATGCTGTGTTGGAAATGCAGGTTTGCCCTTTTGTTGTCTTTAACCCCTGAAGGGTCAGGTCCTTCTGAGAGTTTATTTTTTTAACTGGGGTGTGTCCCTGCCCATGGCAGGGGATTGGAATGAGATGACCTTTAAGGTCCCTTCCAGCCCAAGCCATTCTGTCATTCCCTGGCTCTCTGATTAACTGGTGCTGTGCATGAGGGACGGATGCATTTACAAATATTGGGGTTTTTTATTGCACATTGCCTTGCTCACTTTGGAGCTCGGTGCCTGTGAGCCTGCTCTGTTTGTGGGGTCGGTGTGAGGTGGGAGGTTCCCTTGTGCTGGGATTAATGGCAACAGAGACAGAGAAACCCCAATTCCCGGTCCCACGGGAGAGACCGGAGCAGGAGCTGAGGCAGAGGCAGTCACCAGCCCCAGGAATGCATCCCCTCTTGGGGACACGCCCAGGGTACCCTGCCAGCATCCCCTGGGCAGACACTGGTGCTTTGAGCTCCTGCTTTTTGCAGTTTGGACTCGGAGCCAGGCAAACATGGGAGTTTCTGCTGCGTTTCTGATGAATTGAATTTGGTTCTGTGCAGAGAGGCCGGTGGGGTTTGACTACCTGGCCTCATTTTGTGCTCGAGGAAGGAAACAAGTGCAGATTTTGGACTGATCATTAATTGCTCACTCTTGTGATGATCACTTGGTGCTGGTTCCAGCACCAAATTAGATTTCCTGCTGGAAAACTTCCTTCCCTTTCCCCATATTTCGGGATGCAGGTCTTTGCAGCCAAATCCATTCCTGCTGTGCCAACCCGGGGAGCCTCCAGTTCCCTGCAGCAGCACCAGCACCCAGACCTGACCCTCATTTCTTGGATATTAATGTGCCACCCTGCCCAGCTGCCAGGGTGACATCCATAGATCACTTACCAGGGAAGGAAACGCTTAGTCAGTCTGAAATTCCCATCAATAAATTCGTGTAGCTGTAGCAGCTCTCCTCCTGTTCAGGGCACACACTACCCAAATAAATGGGTGTCTGCCTCATAACTGCAGAAAACTTTCTGTGCTCCTAAAGATGGGCATTTCATGGAGCTCAGCAAGTTCGTACTGCCCAGGGAAAGCAGCACTCCAGGCTCATGTCCAGAATAATTAGAGAATGATGCAAGATTTAATTTTTTGCTGTTTGTTGGAGAGGAGCATTGTAGATGATTTGGGCATATCTTAACCGGATTTCTCCCAGCCTTTGTCCCCTCTTTTTATCACCTTCCTCCTTCCAGTCTTTGGCACATTTCTCTCTCTTTTATTGATCAATTACTTGATCACTTGATCAATTAATCACCTGGTTGACCCAGAATTTTTACATATCTGCCCCGACATTTTATTTTTGTTTTCCCAATCTAGATTTAACACCAACCCTTCCTTTTTGAAATGCAAAAAAATAAGTGTTCCCCGATCACTGTCCTTCCACACATCTCCCAGGATATTGCCTTTCCTGTGATCTCTGTGCTTTATTTGGAGGCACTGGGTGACAGATTTCTGCAAAGCTTTCCTGGAAAAGCTGCCAAGCTTCACAGTCTACCCCATGTTTGGGTCAGAAAATCTGTTCAGGCTTCATCCTCTGCACCTGGCTCATCAGGATTAAAACCAGAACTTTCTCATTGTCTCTTCCCCTCTTTTTCTTCCCTTCTCATGTCTTTCCCCTCCTGATGAGTGCAGAGAACACATTTTCTCACAAATGCTTAACTCCGTGGATTTGAAAAGGGATGGATTTTGTTCCTCACCCACCATCTCCACTCTGGGCTCTCCAAGCTGCAGCATCTCCATTTATTTTGTGGGCTATGGAAAAACAAAGCAGTGGAGAGGGACGTAAGTATCCTGGAATTCACTTCTCTGGTGGCACAGTGTTGACCCGTGGCCACTTCTGGGGCTCTTGCGTAATGCTTTAAGCCTCGTGTTTCTTTTGTTTTGTGCCCAGCCCAAGAATTCCGTTTTTAATAAGAAATCCCAGGAGTGCCTGTGGAGGATGCGGCTCCACCGGTGCGGCGCAGCCGTGGGAGCTGCTGTGGGCCCATGGTCTGCATCTCCTGGGATTAACGAGGGGCCAGTGCAGCCCTTGTCTTCTCCTCTTGCAGAATCATGCAGTGGGACTCAGAGCTGCCTCTGCCTCTTCAGGCCTCCTCTCCACGGCATCACGTGCACGTGGCTGCTGCTTGGAGAGCCGTGGGGAGCCGGAGGAAGGCGAGGCAAGGATCTGCTTTCCTTGCTGTCCCCATGGAGGGAGGAGCAGCAGGCTTTGGGTGCAGCTGACCCTGCCTAAAGTCTGGAGAAAGTCACCTGTTAAACCTGACTCCAGCTCTTTGTCCTCTGGGATTCAGCCCTACCTGGCTGATTGTCTTTCCCAGGTCAGCATCCTTGTAGTTTTTCAAGAGCTTGCCCAGAGAAGCTGTGGCTGTCCCTGGATCCCTGGAAGTATCCAAGGTCAGGCTGTCTCAGGGTTTCTGTTCCCTGAGATTCTCCTTGGGGTTGTTGTTCCCCAAGGTAATAAGGTTTTCTCCCAAGGTTGCTGTTCCCTGGGAGTTTCCCCAGGGTTGCTGTTCCCCAAGGTAATCAGGTTTTTCGTCTTCTCTTTGCCCCTAAGTGTTTCACACCAGAGGTAGAGACGACAAACTGAGTCCCCAGTGCCTGTTCCAAGGTTGTTTATTCTTCATTATCTCAGTTCTGTCCCAGCTCTGCCAGGCCTCCCTGGCAGGGGCATTATCTCAGTTCTGTCTCAGCTCTGCCAGGCCTCCCTGGCAGGGGCATTATCTCAGTTCTGTCTCAGCTCTGCCAGGCCTCCCTGGCAGGGGCATTATCTCAGTTCTGTCTCAGCTCTGCCAGGCCTCCCTGGCAGGGGCATTATCTCAGTTCTGTCTCAGCTCTGCCAGGCCTCCCTGGCAGGGGCATTATCTCAGTTCTGTCTCAGCTCTGCCAGGCCTCCCTGGCAGGGGCATTATCTCAGTTCTGTCTCAGCTCTGCCAGGCCTCCCTGGCAGGGGCATTATCTCAGTTCTGTCTCAGCTCTGCCAGGCCTCCCTGGCAGGGNCCTTGGACAGATCCCAGACCCCCTGTCCGGTCTCCAAACCCTCCAGGGTGGCCAGAGGGATGTTCTAGACTCCAACAAGGCTGGACAGGGCTTGGAGCACCCTGGGATAGTGGAAGGTGTCCCTGCCCATGGACTGAGGTGGTAATTGAGCTTCCCTCCACCCCAAGCCACTCCTTGATCCAAACAGCAGAGACCTTTCTCTCCTCCCACGCCAGGGCTGGGATTTAAATGTGGGAATCAGATCTGTGAAAACTTCGTCGGAGTTTAGGATCCTAAATCACACAGACTTGTCTAAAAATAAAATGCAGGCTCTAAAACGTCTCCAAGCAGTTTAGCTCATTTTGGTGGCAAGATGTGAGATATTTCTAAATGGAATCAGGAATGAAGGAAGCAGCCGGGCACATTTTAATTCTAATTTTTCCTATATATCAAGCGTTAAATTAACAAGTGAGGGAGAACCCTCCTGAAGAGCTATCTGTGGTTTAGACAGGCATATCAGGATAAAATTACTCTGGGCTTGCCTGTGGTTTGTCTGGATCCTCCTGGAGCTGCACCAGTAAAGAGCAAAATTGTGCTGCTCTTTGAGGCTTCGGGTTTGGTGCTGCAGATCCTCCCTCCTGGCTGTGCCCAGATTCCCTGCTGGTGTCAGGGAACCATTCCCAGGAGATGAATATATATTCATAAAATATTCCCTTTTTTTCACCTAGGAAGGGGGCAGAGCTCCTCAGAAGGTGAAAAAAGGGTGAAGGGCTCAGGAGAGAGGATTTTATTTGTAATCATGAGGGTGGATGGCTCAAATAACAGAATTAGAGGATTTCAGAATGGTTTGGGTTGGGAGGACTTTAAAGCCCATCCAGTCCCACCCCCACCATGGGCAGGGACACCTCCCACTGTCCCAGGCTGCTCCAAGCCCTGCCCAACCTGCCTTGGACACTGCCAGGGATGGGGCAGCCACAGCTTCTCTGGGCACCCTGTGCCAGGGCCTCTCCACTCTCACAGGAACAATTTCTTGTGTCTCTCTGACCCAAATTTCCCCTCTTATCAGTTTGATCAATCCCCCCTTGCCCTGTGATTCCAGCTTCTGATGAAGATTCCCTCTCCAGTTTCCCTGTGGCCCCTTCAGATTCTGAGGTCTCTGTACCTCCTCTCCAGACTGAGTAGCCCCATGTTTGTCGTTTGTCTCCAGTGTCTGATGGAGAGAGTTTTGGTAGGGAATTCTGATCTTCTCAGGAAGTATTTGGCAGTCAAGGGGATGGTTTCTGCTTCTGAATGATCAGTGCAACACACAAATGATTTCAGTGTCATCCCACAGATTTAACTCCTTGTGTCTGTAGTGAGAAAGAGGATTGCTGTCCCTGCCTTCAACTTGGAGTGATTCAGTTTAAAATCAGAACATTCTTCAAAACCTTTTACTTGCTGCATGGTCTTTAATTTGCTTTAGTGAGGTTTTTGGAGTCATTAACACCAATACAGGTCACCCCTGGGCGTGGCACAGCTGGCCTGGAGCAGCCACGTGCACCTCAAATTCTCCTGGCCCTGACTAAAACAGTGGGGATTGACTTTCTCTGAAGCTCAGTTATGAAATGCTTCAGTGCACTGAACATGATTCTTTTTTTCTCACTCCCAGTCCCCAGAGGACTGACTCCAGGTATCCCCACCCCATGAAATATTGTCTCTGCAGCCAGGAAAAGCAATCTCTTGAGCATGAACCTTGAAGCAGAGGAACGGGTGATTTCCCAGCAACCTTTTGATATTGTCACACCTTCAGTCTTCTGGGGATTTATGGACTTTGCCAATGCATGGGACTGGCTCTGGGCACTAAATGCCTAATTTTCTCCAAATTTACAATTATTCCCTGTCGTTGCAGGACACAAACAAAAGAAAAAAGACTCCAAATATTTCAGAAGGCAAAAGGCATCAAAAAGGCTTTAATTGTCTAAATTTATAAGGTGTTCTGATACAGACTTAAGAAGGATTGGTGAACAGGAATGACACCTCCCCAGTCCCATTGGTCAAACTAGAGAAAAGCCAAAATATTTTTCTTTGAGAATCAGAAAGCCAAAACACCACCTGGAGAAAGATTGTTTTGGGAAAGGATGGGTGTTTTGCCAAGACTGTTTTGGGAAGAAGCTTTCCTCAGAAACTTCTCCCTTGGGACAGGAGTTAGCAGCTACCAGCAGGCTCAAATCTCTCAGGCCCAAAAATATCATGCCCACAGTTCCCTTTGCACTTTTTGTGTCCTACAGGTGTGGGAGGGGGACCACTGCTCCCACTCCATGGATGGAAGGGTTGTGTTGCACAGGAATTCCTGGGAGGTGTTCCCAGGCCTGCTCTGCTCTGTGACTTCCTCCTGCAGTGCCAGTTTGGTGAGGAATGTGTGTTTCCCAATGGTTTTATTTGCTGAAGTTAAACCTTTTATTTCTCCTTGTTTTCCAGGCCTGGCTCCCTCAGGGTGTTTCCAGAGATGTCCCTTTTCCCCCGTGGAACAGAAGAGGGAGGAAGAGGAGGAAGCTCCACCTTTTCAAGTCAGTGTATTTGGCCACAGTGATGGACCCTGAGGGTGCCCATGCCCTTCCAGGAGGATTTCAGGTGTCATTTACTGTGGTAAAATCCTGGCTCACTCTTTAGGAGGTTTCATCTCCTTTAATGTCCCCTCAGAACTATGAGTGGCCACATGGACCTGGAGCTCAGGAGATGCCCCTCTTCCCCAGCCCACCAGACCCTCCTTGACTTCATTTGTTCTTTGCTCACCGTTTATGACTGAAAACATCATGTAGGGAAAATGTGATCACTTTCATGCGGGGAAAAATCTGAATTTTTAAAATTTTTTAATGAAAAAAATTCAGATTTCCATCAGTTTTAAAGAAGCAGCACTGCCCTTTTTTTACAGAGGCGTGTCAGGGCTGTCAGCTGCACTCCCTTGGGGAGGCTGCAGGTTCAAGGGGGAGGAAGCACCTCAAACCCACCTGCTCCAGCCTCACAGCATCTGCTGGATCCATTAAAAGCTGAAATTAAAATCTAATCCAGGAAGAGGTGTGAGGGCACAGTTCTGCAGGAGGCAAGGTTTGAATTCCAAAGGTGATTTTCCAGCCTATTCCTCCAAACCCAACCTACTGGATGATATCCTACTGATCCTTGAGTCCCTCTGTCTTCCCAGTAGCCTTACACACACTCCAGGGGAGGCAGCAGCAGGAAGTTCAGATTCCCTATTCCCCTTTTTCCTGGCTGTAAAGCTGACCCCTGACACAGATTAAGCGACAACATCCCTGAATTTGCTGCAATGCTGGGAACAGCAGCAGGAATGACAGCACTCCTGGTGAGGATGTTATGGATTCTGGTCAGGATTGCCAAAATATTCCTGCCACGTTGCCCTCCCTGCTGCTGCCACTGCAAATACTGAGTTTTACCCTGGCTGCCTCCATACCAACCTCATGGACACGTTTATGGCTGGTGTTAGGAATGTGGTTTTCATCTCTTCCTTGTTTCCCCAGGTCCTTGAGGCACCAGGAGACGACAGAGCCTCTGAAAGAGCCATGGAAGCACGATGCAAACACCTCCCCTTACTGCCCTTGGGAATGGTCTCAGGTGGGTTTGTGTCCTCAGGGCTCGGGGGAAGCCTGGGAACTGCTTGGCTGGATGTCCTGGGGGCTGCTGGGGAGCTGGTTCCTCTTTGCTGCACACTGACCTGTTGCCTTGTGTAAGCTGCTTTACACCAGGGACAGAGCAGTGCAAGGCAAGGAATTGCTGGGCTTTGTCCATAAGACATGGAATTGGTATTTTTTGTCCCATCTCCCACCTTTGCAGCCTCCCAGAGCTCCCATTTGGACTCCAGAGTCCCACCCAGACCACAACAGAGGTGTTTAGGTGCATAAATGCTCTTTACTGCACAGTTTTACAGAAAGCANCCCATTTGGACTCCAGAGTCCCACTGAAACCACAACAGAAATGTTTAGGTGCTGTTCTAAAGCTGGGTTTAGCAGTAAAAATGCTGTTTAATATAAACATAATATAAACAGTATAAAGCATTACAGAGAGCCTGTCCCTTTTTCTCCCTTGTGGAAAGGCTGTCTGGAATTCCAGCTCCCATCTCACCACACCATTACTGACAGGCATTATTTGGTTGGTGCATTATTTAGGTAATTTGGCACATGCCCTATGGGAACCACATGGACAGGACAAGTGTTGTCATCCCCAACAGGCCCAGGGGACCCCACACCTGCTTTGGAAGGTCATCCAGGGAGGGATGGGCAGAGCTGGCACCCAAGGGGACTGTGATGAGATTCCCACATGACAAAGTCCAGCAGGACACGTGCAGGGAGTCCCTGGGGTGGCTGGTCCTGTGGTGGCTCCTGGTCTCTGCTGGAAGGTGTTTGCTCAGGGCTCCCCCCCTGCTGGCTCTGGGCAGAGCAGCTGTGTCTGCCTCACCCCTGGAAGTGCTGGATGGGTGTGGAGCAGCCTGGTGGGATGGAGGATGACCCTGCCCATGGAGCTCCCTTCCAGCCCAATCCTGAGATGCTGTGGGTTCACAGATACAAATGTGGGTGCTGGCCAGGGCTGGTGGTGCTGCTGAGAGTCAAGGAAACACCACAAAAGCAGCCCCTCCATACTGGGCTGGTTCCTACAGCCCTGGGCTGTCCCAGCACACAGCTCCAGAGGGGAAGGGAGCTCAGCTGAGGGTGCTCTGTGACAGCCTCAGAGGGAATCAGGTCTGAGGGTCCTCTTGAGCTGCTGCAGCTCCTGCTCTCAGGGGGCACTGGCAGCACTTGGGACAAAGGAAAAGCCTCCAGAGCCTGTGAGGGATTCATTCCCACTGCCTCAGGAAGCTCATCTAGGGAAGATTTCCTGCAGCACTGTAGGAGCCATAAGCCTTAAAATAAAGCCAGTGACTGTGCCTGTGCAGGAGGCAGAGGTGAGGCAGCCCGAGTTCCAGGAGCAGGGTGAGGGCTCTGAGCCACCTCCATTGGTGAGGATTGCAGTGTCACCGTGCTGAGGGGACTCCTGGGGAGGCTTAGCTGATGGGTGCACTGTGGGCACCCCAGGGACCCTTCCCACACCAGCCAGCCCCGTGCCAGGGTGCTCTGTGAGGTGCTGCTGCCCTTGCACACAGGAGCAGAAAGGTTCCCCAGGGCTGTCTGCAGGGCCAGGGCTCAGAGGGGTTTCTGTGCCCCACAGCAGCAGCCCTGGCCCTGCATTTCCACAGGGAGAGATGCTCAGCTCCTGGCTGGAAAGCAGCAAAGCCACCCCAGCCCTTGCAGCCCAAAAGGCAGAGGGAAACAAGAGGTGGGAATGACCTCCTGGAGGGATTTTGACCACCCCTGGTGCCTCTGGGGAGGCTGACATTACCTCCATCAATCCTCTTGGAATCTGTTCACCCCTTTGCCCTCACTCCACCAGTTTTCTGGGAAAATCTCCATCTCCCACTTGTCTTCTGCTTCTTCTACTGCAGTGAGGGGCTGCAGCTCCTTCCAGCACAGGACCTCCCCCTAGACACATCTGCTCTGCTCCCCTGGTTGGTCTCAGCAGCCCCTCCAGATCCATGGATCATTTATCCTGGCCCTCTACCCTCCCAGAGGTCCTGGAAGCTCTGCTGCTGTCTCCTGTCAGAGCCAGGGTCTCCCAGGGGGTTCTCTTGGGGTCCTGGCTCTCTCACAAACCAGAAGAGGTGGCCCATGGCAAATGGACTTCACCCTTTGTGCCAAGGCCAGCAGTGTTGGTAGCCTGAGGCTGCCTTGTCCAGGTGGAAATTGCCTTCTGCACTCAGGAGCTGCAAGGTGTAAACCCTGAAGTTTCCAATGAGGTAAAAGAGCAGGAATTATGGTTCAGTGTAAACAAACCCTGCTGGCTGCTGTTCTCTGTCTGTCTGTGCTGCTGCCTTACAGTGTCTGTGCTTTTCTCTCTGCAGTGTGCTGCTGCAGAGGTTCCAGTTTGGAGTCCAAATGGATTTCTGTGCCAGGGAAAGCTCCTGTGAATTCCTGGAGAGGGGGTCAGAGAGGACACGGGAGGTTCTGGATGTCACAAGAGCAGCAGAGAAGCAAAATGTCACCTCAGGGTGTCTGTGGCTGTGTCCCTCTGAGGTGACAGTCCTGATCTGGGGACTTTGGGGGATCCACCACCAAACTGCACCAGAGCCAGCCAAAGCCCTGCAGGGGTGTTGAGAGAGGCTGCTGGTAGGGAGATTTCTGCCTGATGGGAGGCAGGACTGTGATTTCATGGCTTTTTTGGGGGCTCTGTGGTGTCTTGTAACGAGAAGATGCTCAAAATTCTTGCCTGCTCTCTCAGCTTGCAGCGTGGGGGGATGGAGGCTGAGGGAAAACTGATGGGAAAATGTTTACAAGCCTAACTACTGAGGGAAGCCTCTCTAATGGAGGATTTAATCTGCAGGACATTGTTATCTCTGCTAGGATTTCTGTATCTTAGGTACTCAATAAATGATTGCCAAAGTAATTCAGCATTCTCCTCTCAATCAGAAAACACAGCCCCGTGTCAGGCACCCAATCACGCTCCCATTCAGCAAACAGAACCCAGGCAGGGCAGGCCCACGGGTGGGAAAACAGCCTGGAATGCAGCCCTGGAGCTTGGAAAGGTGATGGGAACACTCCATGGCCAGAGCTTGTGGGAATGAGGTAAGGAAGAGCTGCAGGAAGCCATCCACAGGGAAAGGATGTCAGAACCACTTAGGGGATGGCAGCTGGGTGTTTTAGGGCACAGCTGTGCCATGAAACATTTCCCTGACTCACCACTGCTGAAAAAACCTTGGTTTTCTGTCTCTCCATGCCCCAGGACACTTCTCTGTGTCCTGCATTCTCCCTGTGTGAAGCTCCAATATTCACAGAGGTGCTTTCTCTCAGTGCTGGCACTCAGTCCCCTCCACACTGCTCTGTCCATCCCTCTCCTGGTGCCCTCCCTGGGATGGACCCCCTGGATCCTCCCCTTCCAGCCCTGTCTGTGCTCTGTGCTGCATTCTCAGCCCTTCCAGCCTGAAATTCCATCTGCCTGGGGCTGTGCCCCCTCTCCAGTGGGTGCAGCCCCATGTGGTGATGCCCCCATGGAATTCCCAGCCCCGTTGTATCTCAGATGAGTGAGTTTGAGTGCTGGGAGTGGAGGGGCTGAGCTGCCACCGTGGTCCCCTGGGATCTGCCTGCAGCTCTGCCCCTGGCCCCTGTGGGGTGTAATTCACCCCTGTGCATGGAGCTCTTCCATTCTGCCTCTGCACACCCGGGTCAGCTTTAATACAGTCTGTGAGAAAGGCTTAAAACAGCAAGGTTTGAGATTGAATTATGGTCTAATCTGCCACTAATAGAACCTGACCAGCTCCATTATTCACTGTCAAATCACTGCATTTGCTATTAAAACACAGTGTGAACTTCCCTAATTTCTGTCGGGTTAGGACCATATCCATCATCCTCTCCTGAACCGACACCGGGGTAGTGCAGATAACACAGACAAATTTAATGTGGTTAATTCACCTTAGGAAGCCTGCTCCAGTGGTGCTGGGGAGGGAGGGGCTGGGCAGTCCTGGGAGGAAAAGGATGGATGAGAGCAAGCTGCAGTTTGACATTGCAGGGGGTAATGAAATTGCACAGGGGCTCTTTAGGATGGGGAGGTTGGAGTGGCCCTGGCACTCTGAGAGCCTGACCTAAAACTGTGCTCCGAGGGGAGGGGACAGAGGAGGGAGACAGAGAGGGGACAGCCCCGTGTTTTGGGGGAGGAGAAAGAGAGAAGAGCCCCCAGATGTGCAGTTACACCACCCTTGCTGCAGTAGAGGCTGCAGCCTCTTTTTTGGGGGCTGTGAACACCTTGGAAATCAGCTCATGCCTTCTCCCAGGTGATTCCATCCTTGGGAAGGCAGAGATGGGATCAAACTCTGCCTTAATCCCTGGTTGGCATCAACCCTCCACAGGGAGGGCAAAGACTCCTTCAGAGTAAATTGAGCTGCTGGTTTGGGGCATCCCAAACTGACCCAGGGAGACCCAGCAGACACCTGGAGAGTCAAAAAAGGCTGCCTGGCCTGGTTCAGCTTGACTCATACCAGGATTTGGGCTCTTATTTGCAGAAGTAGAAAGCAAGTCTGTGAATTTGGTGGGACAGCAAAGAACCCTTGGCAGAAATTCTGTGTTTATGTGCCATCTCTTCCTTTGCTGTTGTCTATGTCTCTGCTAATTCTACAAATAAAGAATTATGAAGGTAAATGCCTGCCATGTTGACCCAAGAAAAGGGAACTAGAGACAGATGAGACCATTATAAGCATTTTCAAGGGTAAACAGTGGGGCAGGGGGGTTAGAAGAATTCATTAGACAAAAAGAAGGAGTTGTCATTACCAGGTCTAATGAGTTGACACTGATGAAGAGGGGCTTGTCACCACAGAAATAACAAATATTAGGAAAGGAAAATAAACAATTCCAGTTGGATGGTGAAGACTTTATCTGGCTACTCTTGAGTCCAAGCAGCAGGTCTGCCTTTGGAGGAGTTTGTGTTTTATCCATCTTTACCTTCAGCACAGCTCCTGTGTTGTGAGGACCGAGGCTCTGGGGACTAAAACAGCCTCCAGAAATTGGTGAATCTGCCTCGCCCTCAGCATGTGGTGTAAAGACATGTGAGTGCTGCTCCTTCCCAAGGGGAATAACTCAGGAATGCTGAGGGCTGTCTGGGTAAGTCCAGTGCTGCAGATCCTTCTCAGCTGGTAAAGATTCCTGTATCTTTGTTAGACCTAGTCCATGAGGATGCAGCCCTGGAAAAGCTTTATCCCTCCTCCTACCCGTGTTCAGGGTGTGCCCACCTGTCATGACAAACTCTGCCCCTTGACCTCCCAAGGCTCCTGTCTGGGACAAGAATTCATGGACAAGAAGAAGAAGAAACACTTTGGCTTTTATCAAAACCAGCTTCTTCCATGTTTGTGCTCCTTCCAGAGCTGCCATTTGCCCAGCTGGGCATGAGGAGGCAGCTGCTCAGGAATTGAACACATCCACATCCTGGATCAGCACTCACACCCCACTGCCATGGCCCTCCAGAGGCCCACCAGAGGATTTGGGAGGGTTGTGAGCACAAGCAGCAGGTTGCACACACAGAGGGACTCAGGGATGCTTCCTAAGGGGCAGGTGAGGAATGGAGCAGAGAGGAGAGGCCAGGAAGCTGTGGGATCATTCCTGACTGCCCTCTCCAAAGGAGCTCTGGGGAGGTGTAAAAAACCCAGGCTGCCACAGGGTTAAAGGTCCCACAGGGTCAAAGATGCTGTCACAGAGGTGTCCTCACAGTAATTAAGATGCCAGGAGCCTCCAAGTCTCCTGGGACAGAAGCAGCTCATGTCAGCCCTCATGTGTGTGTGTCCTCAGTCAAGAGGGGATCACAGACAATGCATTGGGGAAGGATCTTCCTGAAAATGTGGGAAAGGCACTGCTGATCCTGTAGGAGCCAGGGCAGAGCATCTGCTTGGAGCTGGGCACCCTCAGGAGAGCCCAGGGCTGCAGGGCAAAGCTGCTGTGCTGGGGGGATCCATGCTCAGGTGTGCAGCTTCCAGTGCCACAGACACACACCTGAGGCTGCCTGAAGGAAAATCTGTGGAGAAAGGGACAGCACAGGCTGTCCCTGCCCTTCAGCCACACTCACCTGGAGGATCCCTGCCCCTCCTGCAGCCCTGCCTGTTTGTGACCCCGCCGGACACACCGTGGGTTTGCTGCTGCAGATTTTGATGACAAATTTACATTTGCACATGAGAGATGAGCAGTCTCGCTGTCCTTGCCACCCCTGTATCCATCTCAATTAAAAGGCACCTTTGGAGGGGGTTTTGTGAGACATTTGTCCCCCTGTGTGGGACTGGAGCACTGCAATGTCTGTGCTGCTCAATTATTCACTCCCCATTTCTGCATGGGCAGAGGTTAATCCAGGAGGTGCCTGCCACACAGGGAAAGCAGCTCTTTGGAGAAAGATCAATATTATTACTGTTTATTATTATTATTATTATTATTTTTTTTTTTCCTGATGTTTTTTCAAACATTACCTCTCCTCTCTTTCTTCTCATGTTGGAGGTGTGGGGAAGGGAGCATGGAGGATAATGAAGAGTTTCCTCTTCCCCTGGCAGGCAGCTTGAGGAAAAAGTTGATGTGGGGCAGGATGGATGATGAGTCCTTACAATTTTGGAGTTTGAGTCCTCCAACCCTCTATTTTTCACCTTCACCAAGCTTTCTGTACTGGGGGATGAATGCTGGGATCTCTGCCTCCCCCTTGTCCCACTCCCACAAATGCCCCAAATACGTTTACAGAGGCTGAGTAGATCTGCTGCTTTATTAATAATAAAGACACTCATTTTAATAAAGACACTTATTAATAATAAAGACACTCAGTCCTCTGAGCAAACTCTGCCCTGTGCCCTCCAGCTCACACTGCAGGGTTCAGGGTGATCTTATCCCTTGTCATTCCATGAAATAGCCCTTCCCAAGGATATGGAGGAAGGAACTTGTGTTTTTGCAGTGAGACCTGCAACAAAACAAGGCAGGAGGCACGACCAGGGCTGCCCCAGCTGGGAGGGAAGGCTGCAGGGCCTTGATGTGTCCTGCATCCTCAGCAAACACAGCCATGGAAAGCACATCCTTCCATCACAGCAGCTTGTGGGGGAGGCTTGCAGAGCTCTGCATCCTCCTCCTTTCCTCAAAATATTTGCTTTTCCTTGGCAACCAGGAGCTCTGCCCTGCTTCTGTTGGAGGACTCTGATGGGACCTCTGGAGAAGCCCCAGTGACCTCCTCATGGCCTTGCTCTGCAAAGTTTTTTGTGCCTGGGACTCAGGACGAGTTCCCTGTGGTGCTCTGAGCTGCCAGGACCTGCATTTGAGTTGAGACTTGGAGGGGAACCGGAGCCAGGAAGGGTTTGTGCCTCACCCTGGGGTACCATGGGGGTCATGGGGAACCAAAGGGACACAGCCAGGCAGGTGTGACCTCAGCCACCCACAGCCACACCTCCCCTGGTGACACTGCAGCCTCCTGGGTGACACACAGCTCTTCCATTATTCATCCTCCTGGGCTGATCTCGTTCCTGGAGCTGTTGGAAAGGTCAGCTCTGTATTAAGGTGCTGAATGGGAAGGTGCCATGGGCTGGAAATTGAGCCTGTCACACCAGAGTGACTCTCAGGGACGGTGTTTGATTTGCCATTAATATTAATTGTAGCTTTTGAGGGACACTCACAAAGATTTGCCATGTGCTAGTCACTGTCTCCAGCTGTGTTTGCCTTTGGAAAAACATAAATACTGTCCAGAAGTTGTTCTGAAAGGGCTGAAATTCCTCCTGCAGCAGGGCACAGAGGTGAACAGAGAGGTGTCCAGAAGCCCAAGTGATGTGGAGCCTGTGGGACATGCTGCCCTCAATTCCCAGTTCCTGGGATGAGAGGGGAAAGCAGGAATCTCCTGAAACCCACCAGGATTGTCAGGAAGATGTGTGGGCACACAGCTGCATTTCCTGCTGCTGTTCAGGGCAGAAGGACCCTGGTAACTCAGGATATCCCATATGAAACCACAGCATTGGGTCTTCTCCTGCCACAGCTGCCCAGGCCACACAGAAATCACCTTCCCAAAAAAACCCAATCCCCTTTGTGTGGGCCATAGGGCACTTCTGCCTGCACAACAAGAGGTGACTTCAAGGCCAGGGGCCACATCCACCTCCTTTTCAGCGATGAGGTGGTGCTGATCACAAAGCTGGGGGTGGATTTATAACCTCTGTGGGCTGGCTGGTGAGAAGAAAATGTGAGTCTGGTGTCTCCAGGTGAACTGAACCATGAAGGGACACATTTCTTTACCTGCAAAGTAAGATTGGCTGACAAGGGCTGTCTGGGCTTTTCCACACTCTGCTGAAGAGCTGCAGCAGCTCCAGCTCCACACTCCCAAGCCCTGTTTTTTGGGGAGGATCCAAAACCCTCCCGTGGTGGAGCCAGCAGGCCCTGCTGCTCAGGGAAGGTGCAGATGGTGTGGTTGGGTGGCTGCAGGTGGTGAAAGGAGCCAGCACTCCTGAGTCACTTGGTTTACCAGAAATACTGACAAACTTTCACTGGTGTTTCTAAAAAAGTCTGAGAGGAAACACCCAGGAAGACTAAATGTTTCCTTTTGGTCTTTCTGAATGAAAAGTTTCCCATTTACATTACAAACACTGAACGAGGAGCAAGTGAAACTTAAATTACCAACAACAGGGGAGAAAACCCATCTGTGCTAATAGGAAAGTTTGTCCTGAGCTGTGGGGAAAGCAGGAATCCTTTCTCTAGGAACAGGAATGTTTCCAATCTGGAGCTGGCCAAAGAAAACCCCAGTTAAACACAAAAAGAAGTGGGGATGCTGGAGTCAGCTGCCATGGAGGTGATATTCCAGCCAGCTTAGGTTGTGTTAGCTAAGAAAGACTGCTCAAGGAAGATTTTTCCATCTGGTTTAGGGACTTTGAGGACTTCAGGACTTCAAAGTGTGCCTGGAGGGGACTATTTGTCCTGTCATTGTCCCAGACAAGAGTCTGGGTGAAGGTTGTTTGTTTTAACAAAGCTTTTAATCCACAGGCAGTGGAATCCATGCAAGCAAAGCAGCTGCTGGAAGGATGTGCAAGGTCCAGGGCTGCAGACCTTGATCTGGGACTGGTAACAAGTCCCACCATGCCAACCCCAAGTTATCTCTTTGTGTTTCAGGGTCTGTCTGTCTTCATTTGTTTAAAGGAGGGTGGGTGACCCTGTTCTAAACTGTGCAGTGGTGTCAGGGTGTTAGGGTTGCCTTTTCCTGGGCAGAGAACCAGAACTTGACTCTGCCTGGGTTTGACAGCAAAAGCAGTGAAATGCTGCTGACCCAGGCTGTGACTGAACTGAAATGTGGCCTGTGGGTTGGAGGGGTCCTGAGATGCTGTGTGAAACCTGGAAAACCACCAGGAACACCTGGAAAATCACCTTCAGGAACACCTGCAAAACCAACAGGAACAANGTGGGTTGGAGGGGTCCTGAGATGCTGTGTGAAACCTGGAAAACCACCTTCAGGAACACCTGGAAAACTACCTTCAGGAACACCTGGAAAACCACCCCAGGAATACCTGGAAACCACCTTCAGGAACACCTGGAAAAACACCTTCAGGAACACCTGGAAAACCACCAGGAACACCTGGAAAATCACCTTCAGGAACACCTGGAAAAACACCTTCAGGAACACCTGGAAACCACCTTCAGGAACACCTGGAAAAACACCTTCAGGAACACCTGGAAACCACCTTCAGGAACACCTGGAAACCACCTTCAGGAACACCTGGAAAACCACCAGGAACACCTGGAAACCACCAGGAACACCTGGAAAACCTCCAGGAATACCTGGAAAATCACCTTCAGGAACACCTGCAAAATCAACAGGAACAACTGGAAACCACCTTCAGGAACACCTGGAAAACCACCAGGAACACCTGAACCTTTGCTGGGCCCTGGAGAAGCTGGATCATGGACTTCTCCACACCTCTGGTGCTCCCCACTCCAAGGACCAGAGCTGGCCAGGGAGGAGGACTCCAGGCAGCTCCTTGTGGACCTTTAGCCAAACCTGAAAACTCAGGAGATGAAGCTGAGGGAGGGACACTGATTCCTGCTCCAAGACTGACCCAATGGTGGCCTAAAGGCTGAGCATTTCCTAATTATGAAACTAGAAATGCTACTTACAGTGGGGGTTTATTCACATCCATTTAATTCCTGATGTGAAGGAGGGCTTGATATTTTGGTGAAATTACATATTGTGCTTTTTCTTTTACTCCAAATGCAGTGGACAGTTGTCCCATCATCCCACAAAAGCTGTCCATGATGAACAGTCAGTCAGGAAAAACATCATGGAAGGATTAATGCAAGGACTGCTGGAGAATCAGTGAAATCTGAGCATTTCAAATAATCAAAGACAGGAGTTTTCACACAGTGGGTGCTGAAATCCTTTGCACGGGGAGCCCCTGAGCCCCAGAATGGAGCAGGATCTGGGAGCTGATCCCACACTCCCTTGCACACCAATGTGGGAATGTAAAAGACCCCAGAAGGTGCAAAAAGGCCCCAGAAAGCAGACAAAAAGTTGAAGAAAGGCTGAGAATCTCAAAACTTTCCCATGGAAAGCAAATAAATTAGGAACTAAGTGAATACATTTATATCTATCATAAAAACAAGGACTGATGGCTGATTCAGGATGTAAAAGGTCTTAGATATGTGCTTTGCAAAGAGGAAAAAGTTTCAGTCTTAAATAATGAATTATTGTGTGTTGTTTTTTAGGTTTACAAAAGTCTTTCTGTTAATATTAAACCCACATGGGTCTTTCTCTGATTTGCTAGAATAATATGACCCTAAACTTCTTCTTGTAAACGATTGGTTGAGAAAATATCTAGAAAAAGGCTCTGCATCAGCTGTGGTTTTGTCACTGATCCAGCTTTGCATGGATTTTGTTGTTTTCCTGTGTCTCTTGCTTATTCCTGTATGATATGGACAAATAATAAATCCTAAGTCTTCAACTAGACAGAGTCCCATCCTGTTTGTGAGAGCCTGACGGATCCAGCACTCCAAGAACCCAAAGAGCACAAATTCATGGTCATGTCCTGACCACTGATTATTGGATACCTGAAATATCCCACCAAGGATCAGGGCTGGAGAGGAAGGAAGTCCTGTATTGCCCACCAAAGCTGGTCTTTGGACACTTTCAGGTGCTGCATTCAGAGGCCAATGGGTGATTGGTGATTCCCCTTCCCAACCCACGTGGATCTGGAGTAGAGGGACATTCACTGCTTGTCCCAATGAGCAAAGACCCCATGGAGCCCACACTGAACTCCTTCCAGAGAGAACAGAGCCTTCCAGTCTGGGTTTAATGAAGGGATGAGCATTCCTCTCCAGGCAGGTGCAGCAGGCAGGGATCCTCATTTTCATGCTGCGTATTAAGCACAGGTGGATCCTTCTCCATGGAAACCCAAACAGGACAACCCCACCAGGATCCAGGGCAGTCCCAGCCTGCCCTCTTCCCGGCACTCACACACTCCCACACATCTGAGCACAGGATTTTCCAGAGGCATTCAGTTCCTCTGGGTTTATCTGGGAGCAGGCTGCTCTGGTTAAAATAACACTGTGCAGCAGAACAGAAAATAAGATGTCACGGCAAACTAAACATCTTCACTTTGCCAAAATACTAAAGAGCTCTGGGGTGAGCAGGGATGGCGAGGGGCAGAGGGACCAGGTGGCCCTGCCCAGCCCCTCCATGGGTGGCTTGGGCTGGCCATGCATTTCTATCCTGTCATCATTCCCAGGGAAGGGCTGGGGAGATGGACTCAGCCCAAGCCTATCTCCTACGACATCTTTAATTTTTGCCACCAAAGAATACATTTCATTTGCAGTAACATCTTATTTTCTGTTCCACTGCACAATTTTATTCTAAGCAAGGTGGTTTTCTCCTGGATAAAGTCTGAAGAACTCCCCAGCTTTCCTTTCAGTTAGAAGAGCTTTGGAAACCCGGCTTCTATTTATTGGTTCATTTTTATTTCCTGTTCTTTTTCTGCCATGTTTAGTATGACTGAGTGACCAATTCAATAAAAAATGGAAAACTTGTGTGGATGGTGTAATAAAGCAGAGCAGGTTACTGAGGGGGCTGCATTATACTGGCAATATTCTTTACAAAACCCAGATTTGAAATGGAGATATGCTGAATGAGATGGGGTGCTGATATTTCATTTCAGTTGCTATTATTGCTGTGAATAGGAACAGTCACCAGCACACATCTCATGAGACACCCACAGGGAGCAGACTCTTGGGAACAGCCCTGGTGTCCCTGGAAATACAAACCAGACCTGGATCTGCTCCTCCCCAACCCTGGGAGATGAGGCTGGAAGGTCTTTGGGGCAGGAACTGACATTTTCTTTATGCATTGTGCAGGGTTCGGTGTGAGGGCAGAGCTCATTTTGCTCTGGGGTGGGAGTAACATAGAATTCTTGCAGAATCCTGGAATTGTTTCAGTTGAAAAACACCTTTAAGATCCCTGAGTCCCAGGAATTCCAAGCCCTTGCTAACCCATGTGCCCAGGTGTCACCTCCACCTGTAAATCCCTCCTGAGATGGGGACTCCACCACCTCCTGTTCTAACTCTTGACAATATTCCTGCCAGGGGCAGATCCCCTTCCCCTCTCAGGAAAGGGATTTCTCCAGGGAAACCCCACAATGATCACAGAGAATTCTTTCCCAATAAACACAACTTTCCTGCCTGTTCATGGCACGTGTTCATCTCTGTTTTCTGTCAAGCCCATCCCAGTTCACGATTTCTGCACTGATGTATTCCCATCCCTGACAACTTTCCACATAGAATATTTGCTTTATTCCTCCTCTGCTGCATATATGGAAGGTTTAATACAGCAGCTGCTTATGTCCAAAGGGAAGGGACATAATGAGGGTTTTTTCCTCTGTAAGAAAAAAATTTTCCTCTGTTTTTTCCTGTTTTTTCCTCTTTTTTTCCTGTGTACGGCACAGCATCCTCAGTGATGTATAAAATCAAGGAGTTTATTTTCACCTCTTCTCTTTTGGTGGGATTTGGCTGAGATGGAGCATGGCTATGGTAAGACCTTAATTCTGTGAAACAGAAGAGTCCTTTTGGGGTTGTTTCCAGGTGTTTTCTTCCCTACTCTTGTGCCAGCACAATGGTAACACTGCTCTGTACAGGTAAAAAGTTCAGCAGCTGATGGAGAAAATGTTATCCCCCAGCAGCTGCTCATGAATTCTTATGTGCCAGCAGCAGTGCATGAACCATTCTTTGTTGTGAGATAAAATCTGACAGAAAAGCATAGCTCCTGACAGAAAAATCTGATGCAATTAAGTTTCTGTGCACAGCTCATAAACTTTGATATGGCAAATAATGGCTAAAATTGATCTTAAATCCAACATTAAAAAAGTGCCCGAGCCCCCCACGTTCCACCAGATCAACTCCAGGTATCCATCTCTGCCCTCTTGGTGGAAGCAGGGCATGTTTTTCTTCCACACAGAAACATTAAGCAACACAGAAAAAAAGTGGGAGAGCGGGGATAAATTTCAGGCAAAGGTGAATTTCTAGCACTGCATATTAGGAAAGCTAATTTGGGGATGAAGATGGACACAAGTGACATGGATTGGCCTTGGCTCAGTCATGTAAACAAAACCAAGACCCTGCACTTGATGTCCTCACCAGTTTAGACCAGAGCTTTGACTGGGGAGCTGCTACAGACCCCTTTGGGTCTCTGCTGTGTTCCATCTTTGGCAAAAAACCCTGTTTTGGAGGAAAACTGAAGCTTCTTGCTTGTGCCATGTGGTTTGGGGGCAGGTGGGAGATGGGGACATTGCCATCAGCAATGGCAACATGGTCCTTGCTGGGAGGAGATGAGAGAGAGCAGGGCTGGGAACCAGCATGGAATTCACACCTCCTGGAGAACATGAAAAATGGGGAGTGACTGCCTTGGGTACAAAACAACATCATGTGGAGAGGGAAAGGACACTGTGAGGACTGAAAATATCAAACAGCTGAGAAAAGCTTCCTGTGGGCACAAGACAAACGTGGATATTTGCTGTTCCCAGCAGCTGGGATGGAGCAGCACAGCCCTGATGTCAGGCACACTCCTTGATCCCAACTTCTGTGGCAGTCCAATGGCTGACAGCATTTGTGGAATGGGCTACTTTAAATATGGGCAAATGCACCCAAATTTCACCAAAGGCCATCCATATTAACTAAACTGATAACAACAGAAGCACGGAATTGCTAAGGCTGGAACAGACCCGTGGAGTCCAAGCATTCCCCTGGACTGGCATTCACCCATGTCCCCAAGTGTCACATCCCCGTGGCTCTTGAACACTTCCAGGGATGGTCATTTCACCACTGCCCTGTGCAGCCTGGCCATAAAATATGGAAACAAGGCTAATAAAACAATAATAAAATAGTATTTGGAAGCAGCCCCAGATGAAGAGGGTGCACAAAATTCCCTGTATCCATGCATAAAAATAGAGGGGGATTTTTTCCCCTGACAGACTCTGGGATCACCCCAGGCTGGGAGCTGGGAACAGACACCTGAGCACAACCTGCCTGCACACAGAAATTCCTGAGACGCTGCACTTTGGAGATGCCAAATGATCCTATTACAGACTTATCAAAGCAGTGGGGATTAGCAGAGATAAAACAACTTTCAGCACTGGTCTCTGCCTTTCTTCGCTCTTTTGTTTGTCTAAATAGCTGTTTTGGTGAGTGCAGGGAAATAATAGGAGGCAATTATTGCTCCATGTAATGTTCCATGTTTGGTTTTGTAATCCTCCCGTTCTGTTTATTCTCGTTTTGAGCAAAAAAGTTCCCCCTGGAATATGCTAATCGCCTTCCAGCGCCGCGGAGCTCCTGCTGCAGAGGCTCCCGGCTTTGTGCGCACCTGATGGCAGCGCAAGGACAGCGCTGTCCCCAGGGCTGCCCAGAGCCCCTCGGCTGGGCTGCACATCCTGGGCACAAAACAGAGGGAACAAATCCACCCAGGCACAAAACAGAAGGAGCAAATCCACACAGACACAAAACAGAGGGAAAAAATCCACCCAGGAACAAACCAGAGGGAGCAAATCCACCCAGGGCACAAAACAGAGGGAAAAAAATCCACCCAGGAACAAAACAGAGGGGAAAAAATCCACCCAGGCATGAAACAGAGGGAGCAAATCCACCCAGGCACAAAACAGAGGGAAAAAATCCACCCAGGCACAAAACAGAGGGAAAAAAATCCACCCAGGCACAAAACAGAGGGAGTAAATCCACCCGGCAGCCCAGCAGAGGGAAAAAATCCACCCAGGCACAAAACAGAGGGAAAAAAATCCACCCAGGCACAAAACAGAGGGAGTAAATCCACCCGGCAGCCCAGCAAGAGGAGCTTCCTCGCTGGCAGCCCCTCCGTGGCTCGGCTCCTTTCACATTCAGGAAGGAGGGGAGGGATTTTGGATGGTGAGGAAGGAGAGAGAGGGAACCAGAGGGCTTTTCAAAAGCAGCTTCTTTTTTTTTTTTTTTTTTTTTTGGGAAAAGTTGGTTTTTTTTTGGGAAAAAGCTGGTCTTATCTGAGCTTTTAATCAGCTTTTAGATCCTGAAAATTTTGTAGCCAACCTCTCCTTAGTAGGTGAACTCTCCCAAAATCTCCTTAGGAAGACCTAGAGAAGGGGTGACTCGTGCTTCCCACACCCTGTCCCTCCAGCCTGTCCTTGGGAGGAACAAGGAGGTGTCCGGGAAGCACCACAGTCCCCTGGGCACCATTAGGAGATGGCTGCTGGGACCTGCAGCCAAGGATTATTGCAGGGGCACGGATTTTGCTCCAGCAGGTCTCTGGCACATTTTCTGCAGGTAACCCTGGGGATCAAAGCTGGGGGGACATCAGCTTTTCCATTGAATGCCTCCCTGGAGGCTGAATCCCCCTTTCCTGGGAGCCCCAGCAGGCGGGTGGCAGGGGAAGGTGTCCCAGGAGGTTGAGGAGCCAGTGCTGCCCTATGGGCTGTGGTCCTGCTCAGTGAGGGACACCAGGAAGGGATCTGAACACTTGCTGTGACCACCTGGGTCATGGAACCATGGAATCATGGAATCCTGGTATCATGGAATCAGGGAATCATGGAATCCTGGGATCAGGGAATCATGGAATCACGGAATCAGGGAATCATGGAATCAGGGAATCAGGGAATCGTGGAATCTTGGAATCCTGGAATCATGGAATCCTGGAATCGTGGAGTAAAGGAATCCTGGAATCATGGAATCCTGGAATCGTGGAGTAAAGGATTCCTGGAATCATGGAATCATGGAATCCTGGAATGAGGGAATCATGGAATCATGGAATCATGGAATCATGGAATGAGGGAATCATGGAATCCTGGAATGAGGGAATC
>VXBR01002805.1:71775-102687 GCA_013400215.1 Cisticola juncidis | reverse complement strand
TGAAGGTGTTCCTGGGTGGGTGAAGGTGTTCCTGGGTGGGTGAAGGTGTTCCTGGGTGGGTGAAGGTGTTCCTAGGTGGAAGGTCATGGGTGGAATGTGAACTGACAGGCAGAGTGTTGGTGTCTGGTGTCCATCTCCAGGGGGATGCTGTTCGTTCTCCAGACCCCTCCTGCAGCCTGGCCTGGAGCACAGACCTGTGGAATCACAGAATGGGTTGGGTTGAGAGGAACCTCAACCTTAGAGTCCACCCAGTTCCTGCCCTGCCACAGACAGGGACACCTTCCATTGTCCCAGATTTCTCCAAGTCCCATCCAACCTGGCCTTGGACACTTCCACGGATCCAGAGGCAGCCACAGCTGCTCTGGGGACCTGTGCCAGGGCCTGCCCACCCTCACAGCCAGGAATTTCTTCCATGTACTCAGCTAAACCATTCAGCTGGAACCTTTTCCCCTTGTCCTGTCAATGCAGTTTCTGATGAAAAGTCCCTCTCTGGATTCCCAGTGGCCTCCCCAGGCACTGGAAGAGCTGTGAGGTCTCCACACAACCTTCTCTTCCCCAGGCTGAGCAGCCCCAGCTCTCCCAGCCTGACTGCACAGCAGAGTTGCTCCAGTCCCCTCAGCAATCTCATGGCTCTGCTCTGGACTTGCTGCAGGAGTTCCATGTCCTCCATCACCAACCAAAACAGGCACACCTGGGCAGGGATATGAATTTCATCAGTCTGAACTGCATCTGCTGGGACACAAAGAACACCCAAGTGCCATCAGAGACCCATTGAGGCTGAAAACACCCACAGAGCATCACCTTTGACCAAGCACCACCATGGCCACACATCTGCTTATTTTTTGGACACTGAGGAGTTGTTTATGCCCTGATTTGAGGAAAACACCTCTGCCCAGGGCACCAGGCATGTGGATTGTTGCCTGGAGCACAGGGATGCTCCCACAAGGAAACGCCAGCGCACGTTCCGTGTTTGGCCAAGCTGAAGGAACTCTTTCCCTCCTTCAAGCCTGAGGAGCAGCCTGCTGGTGGTGCCTGGAGCACCTTTGTCTCATTTGTGCAAGTTTTGTGTGGCTCCCTAAATCCTGCAGCTGGTGCTGGGAATGATATGGGGCAGCTCTCAGCCTTGGTTTGGTGGATTCATGGAAAATGAACCTGGAGCGCTCACAGCAGATTAAACACTGAACCTACACCCACAGCCACCCACAGCAGCTCTCTGCAGGGCCAGGACAGGTGACAATACCCCACAAATATCCATAACAAAGCTCCAGAGAAGTGTGCTGGGAGCTGGGCTGGCAGGGAGGAAGGAGCAGGGAAATAATGCATAATTCACAAGGCAAATTAATCACTCCTCTCTCCTCCGCCTGTTGCAATTACGTGGAACACGAGGAATCACCAGGTTACTATTTATTATTATTATTATTTTTATAGCAGGAGGGTAAACAGTGGGGCTGGTGATATTCGAGTGAGGGCAGCCTGAAAGCTGCAGTCACATTTAGAGGGGTGCCTCACCAAGATTTCTATCTGCCTGTGCTTTCATTGTGGAAAGGGCTTTTTTTTTTCCTTTTTTTTTTTTTTTNNTTTTTTTTTTCCTTTGTTTTTTTTTGGGAAAGGGGTTTTTTTTTTCCTTTTTTTTTTTTTTCTAATTCTTTCCCTTTTAGATTGGTGGGGAGTTGTGGAAAAGGGAGGGAGGGGGGTGCTGGTGCGCGTTAGAGCAGAGAGATTGGGTAAAATTATTTTCCTTCATGCTTGGCTAGGCCTCAGTGTGAGAAAGGGGACCCAGCTTAGGGCTGGTGGGAGATGGCAGATAAAAGCAGCCTCATTTCTCACTGACCTTCCATGCATTCGGCCTGGCCGTGCTGGGGGAAGGAACAATGGCAGGAAAACCAGCCCTGGGAGCCTGCACCCTGCTCCAGAGGATCCAGGTGGGGAAAAGACAGAAAGAGTCAGGAAGGGGTGTCCAGAGCCCCGAGGGAGGTGGGTGTGGAGAGGCTGTGGGCACCGGGAGTCCCTGGGGCAGCGTGGGATCCCTGCAGCCATCAGGGCTCATCAGGAGGATGTCAAACAAAAACAAATCCTGTGGATGGGCTAAAGAAGTCAGATCCCAGTCCCAATCCAGCAAGAGATTCCATGCAACACCCACCAGACATTGGCAGGAAGAGGAGCAGGTTTGGAAGGGATGCTGAGCCCCTCACTCACCAATCCTGCACAGCCAAACCCTTTGGAAAATGCATATTTTATTTCTTAGGAGAAAGCAAAACTTGGCATTACAGTGAATCATTGAATCATCAAATTCTTTGGGTTTGAAGGGACCTTAAAGCTCATCCAGATCCACCCCTTGCCATGGGTAGGGACATCTTCCACTATCCCAGGTTTTTCCAAGCCCTGCCCAGCCTGGCCTTGGACACTCCCAGGGATCCAGGGACAGCCACAGCTGCTCTGGGCACCCTGTGCCAGAGCCTCACCACCCTTGCAGGGAAGGATTTCTTCCAAATATCCCATCCAAACCTGCTCTGTGTGAAACCCTTGTCCTGTCACCCTTCTCTGAAATTCCCCACCACCTTTTTGCAGACTCCCTTTAAGGGAATGTGACATAGGCTGAGCAAAGGGTGCGATGGAGGATGCAGGGTGCAGCTGGTCCCACTTGGCACAGGTGGAGGAGTTCACCAAGAGCCTGATGGGCTTAAAAAAGGATTTCTGGAAGGCTGAGAATGTTCTTGGTGCTGGGTGGATCCCTCCTGGAGGGAGCTGATCTCTGCTCTATGTCCCCAGACGAGATGGTTTATGTTTTGTATCTCTCTTTCGTATCCCTGAGGATCTGGGGTGCTGCTTTAAGTGGGAAGGAGGGAAAAGGTTTCCTACCCTGAGTAGGGTGGGCTACAGGCACTGAGATTCTCATGCCCTGCTGATGAAGACAGGTGGATATTTGTTCTTCCTTGCTCTTTTCCTCATTCAAGTGACTTCCATGTCAAAGTGCATCTCCCTCCTGGTCCTCACATGGTGATTTCATGGTGGGATTCACTCAGTGATTTCTTCACCAAGAGCTTTTAGATTACAGATAGGCTCTTCCCAGCCCCAAATTCTGGACTTGTTCCTCCACTTTACACAGAGCCCTCGGCCCCTGGAGATCCTGGGGGCAATTTCAAGCTGTCCTTGATGGTGACACAGCTCACACACTCAGGCCAGTCAATTATCCCAGGATTACTGAAGTGCTGGTGTGACACGGAGCCCTGCAGTACGTTTTGTGTGTTTGTAGTTTTCCCAGGAGCTGAGGCTTTGCACAGGACCTGTGACACAGGAATTCCTTCCTTTCACCAGAATGCAGAGGTAAAACTCCTCAGCAGGGCTCCCATCCCTGTGCAGGCGGTTCAGGGGCAGAGCTGAGCTGGAATGTGGCTGTGGAAGTGCTTCCTCCTTGTTTTTCCATGTGAGTAAAATTAAAAAGGGAGTTAAACCTTTTTCAAACTTTATTTTCCACTGACATAAAAGGCTCATCAGCCCTGGGTGCTGCTGTGTGAAGTGTCTGGCCTCAGATGACTGCTTTGCTGATGAATCCTTCCAGGTTAGTCCTGGATGCTTCCAGGGACACCTGCTCCAAGGTAACTGGGCCACCAATTAAAACAGAGTCTCTATTTAGACAACAGACACCCTTTGAGGATGAATCTGAATGATGGGTGGGGGGAAAAGTGCTTTCTGCTTGTCTGTAAATGATGCTGGAAATCAGGAGTTTATTTCCTGAATTTTTCTTTGAAATGCCACTGGAAATTGCACAATTAATTCCCTGGGAAAGCCCAGGTTGCTACTTTTATAAAACTTAAAGCATTGGGACTTTAAACATTAAAATCAGATACCTTTTAACCAATTTTCTAGTTGAAGCTTTCCCAAGGAACTTTGTTGTGTCTCCCTCAAAAGTCCTGCGTGTGGGAACAGTGAACAGAGAGGTGCTGCCAGACAAAACCCTGATGTGAAGGAATGAGAGGTGTCACATTCCTTCTGCTCCTTCCCAAGAGCTTTTCCTCCAAGAAGCAGCCTCCTGCCACCAGGCACTGGGCTCCTCTGAACCACCCAGATGCCTGATTGAGCTGACACAGAGTTTGGGGGAGTTTTGCTCAGGAGTTGGGTTTTGGGGAGTCCAAGGGTGCACCTGGCTCACCTCCCCAAGCCAATTTATGCTGCTGAGCTGGAGACACCCATTGGATGTATTTGTTTGTGTTCTGGTTGTTCTTGTCCTCTCTCAGAATCCCCCACATTCTGCAAATTCTTATTGCTGCAGATCCTCTGTCTTTCCCCCTGACTGCTCCTCACATCAAGACAAGGACTAGCCCAGGGAATCCTTTAGAGAAAAAACAAAAAACAAAACAACAACAACAAAAACCAACCAAACAAAAAAACCCACAAAACAAACAAACAAAAAAAACCCAACAAACCACCAAACAAAAAAAGAAACAAAAAACAAACCACCTTACAGAGTAGAAATCTTTCTTCCCCTTAAAATAAATCAACAAGAGGAGGTTTATAATTTCTCCAGGGGGAAATTGCACCTGCCAGCCTGTTTTCTCAGGCCTCGTCTCTTGAAGCACTTGAGCACAATCCCAGCTTGAATTGCAGGAGTTCTCCTCCTGCCTGGCTCCCATAGATGACTCATGGCTTTCAGAGTTGGTCACGTCCTTCAGCATCCTGGGGAATTGAATGGAGCCTTTCCCTCCCTGCAGCTCAAGGAAACGGAATGGGAGCAGCCTCCCTTCCAACCCTGCCTCCTGCCTGAGCTCGTGTCAAAATGTTCTCCTTGGAAAGTTGCAGCGGGTTCTGTTTGACAGGCAGGAACACGGGGACGTGCTGGGTGCTCTGCCACGCTTCCCACAGGGAACAATTTCAATCTCTTCAGTTTAAACAAGGGTTTAACTCCGTGTCTCGTTTAACCCCCTTGCTGCCCCGACACAGGAAATATTCCCAGAGTGGCCTAAATCTTTATTTCCAGGCTTGGAAAGGGAGCAGAGGCAGAGCTGAGAGAGCCTGGATTTTAACTTAGAGGGACTCTTTGTGTTATGTCTTGGAGCTGAGGGACTCCACATACAGCTGAGCCCTGGGATGGTGAGGGGTGATGGTTTGGAACTAAAACAGGGGAGGTTTAAGCTCGATGTAAGGAAGAATTTTTTTACAGTGAGGGTGGTGAGGCCCTGGCACAGGGTGCCCAGAGAAGCTGTGGCTGTCCCTGGATCCCTGGCAGTGTCCAAGGCCAGGTTGGATGGAGCTTGGAACAACCTGGGATAGTGGGAGCTGTCCCTGCCATGGCAGGGGGTGGCACTGGGTGGGCTTTGAGGTCTCTTCCAGCCCAAACCATTCCTGGATTCCATGCCATGGGTGGGCTGCAGTGCCAGGAGGATCCTGCTCTGCCTTCTGCACCATCAGCACCCAAAGTTCATCAGATGGACCTGCAGGCCCATGAGGAGATTTTCACCAGAGTGTGAACTCAAATCCAAAAACTCTGGTGCCACCTCCCTCTGCCTCTGAAGTTTCCACGGGGAATTGTAGCTGTTCCCATTCCACTCTAGGTCTTGAGGTCCTTCCAGGAAGCCCAGTGAGCTCCCTTGTCCTGTGCCTTGCAGACACTGGGGTTCTCCTGTTGCTCCTTCTGGGCTTGTCCTGACTCAGGTGTCTGCTCCAGCCTGCCCTGGAATTCCCCCAGCCTGATTCCTTCTGCTCTTCCTGCCCAGGGAAATCACATAAACCTGTCCTGCTTATGCCACCCTGCACCAAACTAGGAGAGCACTGCAGTCCAGTGGGGCCTTGGGGAGGGATTTAGAGCTGTGCTCTGACTTTTAAGTCCTGAATTCAAACTGGGGCAGTTGTCTGCATCCCCCCACAAAAGCTGGGCAGAGCAGGAGGGCCCTGACAGGCTGCCATCAGGGCAAAGGTTTCCACTGAATTTTCCCATCCTGCCCCTTCTCCAATAGCATGAGACTGCCCCATCCCTTTACCCCGTGAGCCCTCTCTCATGGCAGGAAACTCTTCTGGCTCACAGAGTCTACAAATTAAAAAAAATTACTTGTTATCCATCCAATTTCTCTGAGAGCAAATTCTATTAAATCCCCAGAAGAAAGTACATTATGGCTGTACTTTCCGAAGCAGACCCTTGAATAAACTTTTTTCCTTATTTCACATAAGGAAATTCACATTTCCATTATTGCTGTCATTATGAAGCAGATGAACATTTTCTGGAACAATTAGACGCGGGTGTGTGGAATAAAGAGCGGAGTTCGCCTGAGATCATTGAAACCTATCTGTTTGGGTGATTCATTTTCTTCCAACTAGGCTGCCCATAATAAGCTTTTCTCCTCTGGCTTTGTCTTGTTTCCCATTTCAGGCAGCCACAATGCCCGAAGAATTGAAAGAATGTCTTTCCCCATGTCCTTGTGCTGCGACTGAGCCTGGCAAACAAAAAAATAAAATATATTTAAGAAAAAAAAATAAAGCAGAAAAAGAAGAGAAAGAGGGGGTAGAGAGGATTATAAATGAAACAAGTGGTAAGGATAACCTGGGGTGTGAGGGCCTTGAGAAATGCTGTGGTGTAGAGGATGGGAGATGAATTCTTTCTGCTCCTAAATGAAAAAAAAAAAAAGAATCCATGTGCATAAGAGATGGTAGAATGTTCCTTGTCTTGGCCTGGTTATGTGGAGCCGTGTGTGGAGAAACTTCAACTCCTGCTTCCACAGCTTCAGTAAAGTCCCCAGCGTTTGGGAAGTGCTCCTGGTGACCCCAAGGGAAATGAAATTTGGCTCTCTGGGTTATGTGCCACAAGTGAGGGTGACAGAGCTGCTCTGTGGGGAAAGGAAATGATGGAAAACCCCCTACAGACACAGGGTGTCCTCTGCACACCTTCCCCATGGTTGGGATCTTCCCCACAGTCCCATCCCAGGGCATCCTGGGCTGATCCCCCAGAGTGGGCAGGAGGAAAGGGATTGGGATTCTGCCCCTCTGCCCCACTCAGGTGAGACCCCACCTGCAGAGCTGCCCCAGCCCTGGGGCCCAGCACAGGGAGGACGTGGAGCTGCTGGAGAGAGCCCAGAGGAGGCACCAGGATGAGCAGAGGGATGGAGCAGCTCTGCTGGGAGGAAAGGCTGGGAGAGCTGGGATTGTTCAGCCTGGAGAGGAGAAGCTCTGGGGTGACCTCACTGTGGCCTGGCAGTGCCTGAAGGAGCCATCAGGAAACAGGGAGAGAGACAATTGCCAAGGGCCTGGGGTGCCAAGACAAGGGGGAATGCCTTCCCTCTGCCAAGAGGGATGTTAATTAGATGGGATATTGATGAGAATTTTTTCCTGGTGAGGGAGGTGAGGCCCTGGCACAGGGTACCCAGAGAAGCTGTGGCTGTCCCATCCCTGGAAGTGTTCCAGACCAGGATGGGCAGGGCTTGGAGCCCCCTGGGATAGTGGGAGGTGTCTCTGCCCATGGCAGGGGGAGCTTTAAGGTCCCTCTCCACCCAAACCATTCCATAATTCTGTGATTGCTCACAGAGGTGCAAGTGGCTCCCATTAACTCTTTGCCCACATCTTGATTTCCTGGCAGGTTTTCTTTGGATGTGTCTGTGCTTCCCAGCCAGGCTGTGCTACTGATCCAGCAGCTGCAGTGCCCATCCTGGGGAAGGCACCTCCTTCCCAAAGTGGCTCCTCTCCCCGGGGCAAGGGCTTTATCCTGCACATTAAAGTGCACTTTCCTCCTCAGTACCTCACAGAGGACTCTGGGGAGCCCCATCCCAAGTGGAACAGCCTGAATTTCCTCCTTTTGATGGTTGTCTCAAAGTGCAACACAGTGGAATCACAGCTGAACCTCCCTCACAGGAGTGGGTGCTGTGAGGCTCCTCCTTGGAGGGCACAGGAAGCATTTCCATTGTTTTTTTTCCTTGTACATCCATAAATACACCTGGATAATGAGAGATAACTGATAGTACAGGGAGATTTGCTGAGGGGGAAATCACTTGACAAACAAATAGGTTTGTAGGGGCCCAAAATCGTATTTTCCTTGTTCATCCTAAATTAAACCTGAGCCTGCTGGGTGATCCCTTGCTGGCTCACCTTTAGTTGCAAGCAAGGCAGCAGCAGTGCAGCCAAAATTCCTGTCTGATGGCAGGAATGAGTGAGCTCCACTGTGGTGTTCACCCAAATCCCTGCAGAGCAGCCTGAGATTTTGTCAGGACTGCTGCAAATGCTCTTGAAACATCCTGGCCACCTCCAAGAATGCTTTGTACTGAAGTTTGTAACTCCAGAAATTGTTGGAGAGTGGAAGGAAATAAAGAGCTTGCTTTGATTCTTTTAGAACAGCAGCAGCAGCTGACGTGGGATGTGCCCTGGGCTGCTTTTGGATATATTTATTAGCAGGGATTGAATGGAATGGAAGCTACTGGAGAGTGTGAGGCAAGGGAAAATGTTTTTCTAAGGAAGAGAAATGGTAAAACTTGAGGGAGAAAGCAGAGAATGTGAGACCTTGAACCGAGGCTCTTTGGGGAGAGGGGGGGATGAAACAGGAAAAAAAAAATGCCCACTTGAATAATAGACTAACTGGCGACCTTGAACATATATGTGTGCATAATGAGGGTGAAACAAAGAGCCTCTGAATATCAGGCATTCTTAGGCTGCAGAATAATAATCACAAGTGGCAAATGTAAAAAATAAAAGCAAGACATATAATATAACCGAAGTAATGGGGACCTGAACCAGCAGAGATGAGAGGAATGATGGAGGCTCCAGCAACAGCCTGGGATCCTCCATGGCCCAGCTAATTCTTGAAGAAAAGCCAAGATTTTTGTGCTGCTCCAGGAGGATTTTTTAATGTTTTATTACCTTGGGCCAAGTGGAAGTTCCATTTCTTCCACAGAGCACCAGGTAAGTTTGGGAGAGGAGTTTCCTGGGTTGGTTCTCCCCAGCTGGATCCAGCCCTCCTTGTCCTGCATCCCAGCTGGGATGGGGATTCCCATGGATGCTGAGGGGTGGCATTTAATTCTTGCCAGTGAGGGATGTGGCTTGGGGCTGATCACTGTGCTCCATGGGTCTGGCAGGGCCAGGGTCTGTGGGGATTTCCATGGAAAACTGCTAATGCCCCCAGTTTGTCCCCAGTACTCCCCAAAGCTGTGCACAGCACTGTGAAGCAGCAAATGCTCCTGTCCTGCTTCCTGCTTTGGCCTCCCAGGCAATTCCTTGAGTTATCTCGATCACTTGAGAACAGACAAGGAACTTCTCTGTTCATTGATTTCTTCTGGATTGTCTGTGTTTCCTTATTTCACTGTGAGTGCAGTTCAACACCTGCAGGCGGAGCCCCTGCCCTCTGTGTGGCTTCCCAGGCTGCTCTTCTCCCTGGGGATGAGGATATTTGATCCCAGCCTTGTGCTTTTCCTGCCCAAATCCCCTGTGCTGTAGCCCCTTCACACCTTCCTCTGATTTGACTTTTTTTCACATCTTTTTCTGATTCGAGTACCTCCAGGAGAAAAGTCTTAAATGTCTTCTCCACATCACCAGTGAAGATGTGACCTCTTGTGAGGTTCTCCTTGGCGTGTGACCCTTGTTTGGTTTCTTCTCAGTAACTGGGCAGTTTGAGATGGACACTGAAAGATTTCCTCTGAGACCTGCCCTTTGTTTGGGGTTTCTCGGAGGCTGTGGGGGATGTTTTATGTTAAATTTCTTCTTCTTCAGCCCTTCTGTCTTCAGAGCTTGTGATTTAGTACCTGGAAGTGTTCAAAAATTGTGTAGATGTGGTGCTTGGGGAAAGGGTGTAGTGATGGGCCTGGTTGGACTGAGAGTTCTCAGAGCTGTTTTCCAGCAGGAATGATTCCAGGATGCTCTTTCAGTTCTTCCAAGGGTCATCCCAACATCCCTGTGAGTGAGACAGCTCCACACCTCCCAGATCCATCACCTTCCCAAACAGGACCCTCTGAGGACTGCTCACATCAAAGATGGGAATCGTCTGGCCCATTTCTCTGTGGAGCTGGATGGGTTTTGGGGCTGAAAGACTCCTAGAGAAAACTTCAGCCAGGCTTTGCAAGGCTGGACCTTTATTTTTGTGGTTTTCCATCCTCTGAGGATGCAGGATCCTCCAGCCCCTTTGCAACTGTCCTTCACACCCTCTTCTGATTTGACTTTTTCACATCTTTTTCTGATTCGAGTACCTCCAGGAGAAAAGTCTTAAATGTCTTCTCCACATCACCAGTGAAGATGTGACCTCTTGTGAGGTTCTCCTTGGCGTGTGACCCTTGTTTGGTTTCTTCTCAGTAACTGGGCAATTTGAGATGGGCACTGAAAGATTTCCTCTGAGACCTGCCCTTTGTTTGGGGTTTCTCGGAGGCTGTGGGGGATGTTTTATGTTAAATTTCTTCTTCTTCAGCCCTTCTGTCCTCAGAGCTTGTGATTTAGTGCCTGGAAGTGTTCAAAAAGTGTGTAGATGTGGTGCTTGGGGAAAGGGTGATGGGCCTGGTTGGACTGAGGTTTCTTAGAGGTGTTTTCCAGTGGAAATGATTGCAGAATGCTCCTTCAATTCTGCCAGTCAACATCTCTGTGAGTGAGACAGCTCCACCACCTCCCAGATCCACCACCTTCCCAAAGTGGGACCCTCTGAGATGGGAATCGTCTGGCCCATTTCTCTGTGGAGCTGGATGGGTTTTGGGGCTGAAAGACTCCTAGAGAAAACTTCAGCCAGGCTTTGCAAGGCTGGACCTTTATTTTTGTGGTTTTCCATCCTCTGAGGATGGAGGATCCTCCTGCTGTAGGACCCATTCCTTCACAGAGCCCAGTTACCCCGGGCCTGGCTCCCACTGCCTGGTGTGGATCCGTGTGTTGTCCTCATTCTTCACACCACAAAAGATTAAAGATAATACTGATACTAATAATACAAACCCGCCCTTGTGAGAATGGGCTGCCGGAGGTATTATGCCAGAGAAAGGCTCTGTGAAATGGCTTGGGTAATTTGCACTCATTAGGAGGAGAATGCAGTAGATTAAAGGTAGCAAGGGTGAATAGCTTCCCATTTTTGTCAAACTTGCCTAACCTTTTATTCACCTGCTGAAGCCATTATTTTATAATAATAAAAAAGAGGAGAAAGAGCCTTGCATGAACTTGGGGAGAAAAGCAGAGAGTGCAAGCTAGGAGCTATTTTCTCAAGAGAGAGAAATGCAGCATTATAGATTAAAGGTGAAAAGACAGCCCTCATTTAAATCAATCCACCTCTCCGAAGCATATTTATTCACAGATTAATTAGAGTTGCAAATGAAAATGATCTGGTTGGTGGGAACATTATTGAGGCCTTTAAAGTGCGGGAGCGAAGATTAAAAGGAAGCACACTTACCCTTCCCTTATGATCTGAAGAGGAGATCAAAAGAGTCGGTGTCAAATTAACAGCCCTGATGATTTCTCTCTTCTCCTAGCCCCGTTTATTATCTCAGGCTCGTGTTGGTACACGCTGGAGGAGGACCTGCTCTCCTGAGCTGCCGGTGCGGGAGGAGAGGGGACCCTTCGGAGAGTTGGGAATGGGTGGGAAGGGCTGCAGCAGCCAGGGCAGGGATACAGGGAGTGCAGGGGACAGTGCAGGGGAGCAAATCCTCCAGACTGCCCTGCTGGGTGGGCCAGGGCCTGTTGGGTGTCACAGAGGGGAGGAATTGTTCATGTATGTGCTGGGGTGCTGGGAATTGCTCGAGCTACAGGACTTGTCCATGGCTAATTGAACATCCTGACTCTTCTGAGCCTGGGCTTGGTGCTGGGTAAGAACCACAGTTTTGCTCTTCTTGAAGGGAGGGGAGACACAACTCAGTCCCTGTGAGGCCCCAGCAGGAGCAGAACCAGCACAGCAAAGCAAGGAACACATCTGAGTCCTTTGGGGAGACGCCAGCAGAGGCAGCACACCCAGGGAAGGGTGTTCCTCTCCATGGGAGCTGAATGGGTCTGGGGGAGGCAGAGGGAACCCAGGGCAAGCTCCAGTGGAGCCTGGTTGGAGCAGAGGGATGGGATCACACAGAGCTCTCAGGGAACGTCCCAGCAAGGTCCACCCCACTGGAGCTCCTTTCCCATGGGATCCCAGGGCTCTTTGGGGATGATGGTAACAGGCTGTGCCTGGAGACAAAGATGTCATTGAACCCCAGAATGGTTTGGGATGGAAGGGACCTTAAAGCCCATCCAGTCCCACCCCCTGCCATGGGCAGGGACACCTTCCACTGTCCCAGGTTGCTCCAAGCCCCATCCAACCTGGCCTTGGACACTGCCAGGAATGGGACAGCCACAGCTGCTCTGGGCAATCTGTGCCAGGGCGTCCCCATCCTCATAGAGAACAATTTCTTCCCAATATCCCATTTAACCTTTCCCTGGCAGAAGGAAGACATTCCCACTTGTCCTGGCACTCCAGGGCCTTTAAAATATGAAAAGGGCAAGGAGGAATATTCTGAGAATTTTCCCTGAACATGGCCCATCTTTTTTTTTCCCTTATATTTGAAGGCTGGAAGAGAAACATCCCCCATAATCCTGTTTTTCTTACATGGTGATTCTCCCCTGTGCAATGACTGCTGCATAAACTGATCTCTCTCAGCACAGAGCAGCTCTGCTCTGGTGCCTTGGATTCATTCCCAGCTGTCCAGTGAGGGTCATGGCAGTGAAGCCTCAAAGGTTGTCTGACTGCATGGCTGCCAAGTGGCCTCTCACTTTGCAATATTGGAGGTGCTGCAAGTTTAGCAGAAATGCACTCACTGCAGGAATTCATCATTTTCCTGAGCTCTATCAGAAAGGAGAAATGAGAAAGGGAAAAGCAGCAGAATCCTCTGCTGCCAGCGTGGGCACCAGGGAATGGCCCCAGAGCACTGGGGGAAGGAGGAGAAGCAGCCTGGATGCCTTGAGAGGCTGACCTGGAACAGAGACTAGGCAGTGTTAAAGAAATAAAGGTATTTATTAAAAAGGCCTTCAAAGGATGCTCCCTGGGCAGTACAAGAGTCTGGCCATGGCTCTAACCAAGACAGATGACCAGTTAAGAGTTCTCACAGTTTTACAAGTTTTGTTCCATTTACATATTTGAGTTAATTGTCCAATTACAGCTTCAGGTTATGCAGTCCCCTCCTCCCAGACTGCTCTCCTCAACTCGCTGTTGTTTGCACTTTTTGGGCTGAAGCTGCAGTGGTGTCTGTGGTTCTCAGGCTGGAAAAGGATTGTTTTTGTCTACTGAAATGTGAAGAGACTTTGCTAACACTTGATATAGCCCAGAGTTACACACTGAGGCAGCACAGAATGTGAAAAATACTGAAGTTAAACCTAAGGCATCAGCCTGAGGTATTTACTGGCTCTTTCTGCAGCCAGGTGAAAGCTCTCAGAAAGGACCAGTTTGGGAGCTTCCAAGGGCTGATCCTGGCTCCAGAGGAGCTGGAAGGGCACAGAGGGAAAGGCAGCCCAGCAGGCTCAGCTGAGCTGTGGTGCTGTCTCCAGGTCTGGACCTCCAAGGGATTGAATCCATCCTGAACTGGGGATGAGAGGGGTCTTGGTGCTGCCTGCAGGGACTGACAGCTGTGTCACAAGGCTGGAGAATCCCAGTGCCCCCAGGCCCCCAGTCTGTATCAGGAGGAATGAGCTGTCCCTGTGCTCCAGCAGGAGGAGGTGGAGGCTTTCCTGACCCCAGGAAAGGTTTGGGATGCCCCCACCATCCCTCTGTCCCTGCTCCCAGGGCTTGGCTCTGCACAGGGGGTGCTGAACTCCTGGAATGTGGTGTTTTTCCTGCAGTCTGACATGGGAGGTGTGGGTTGGGTGCCAATGGAGTGGAATGTTTGGGACTGGCTGGCTCTGTGGAGCCGTGGGCACTGCTCAAGCCAGGCACAATTCCCAGGAAACACAGGATGAGGGATTGTTCCACCTAATTCTTCATCACCACAAGGGGATTTTAAACTGGAAATGCCATTGCAGCCTGTGCAGAGCAATTCCCAAGTCACCAGCACAAGCCAGAGCTGACCCTTCCATGGAAATCTTCCTGCCTGGGCTTCCCTGAATGCACAGAAGAGCTCAGGAAGGAGCTGGACCCATTGGGAAAATGCTTCTTCTGGTACTTGTGGTGCTGTTCCCCTCCTGGCAGAGAGGAGGGATCCTGGCTGAGCCCACACAGTTGGGAATGGGTGGCTCCAGTCCTCCCTCAGCCTTGGATGGCCAGAGCACAGGTCCTAAAACATGGATTACACAGCCCTGCTAATTTGCTGGGTTACCCCTGGGGTATCTGGCATTCCTTGTGCACTCAGATCTTCCTTGCAATTGAGTTTTTCCTCCATCAGACACCCACTCTCCCAATTCTCCCACTCTCCCTATGAGGGACAACACAAATTTGGTGGAGGGGGAGGAGGATTCACCCTAATTCTTATTTAACCCTTTGCTCTTTGTTGTTGTTGTGTTTTGCTGTACTTTTTAAATCCCTGTCCTCTCCACATTCCCTATTTTTCCACAGTCTCTGTCTCCTGTTTGCACACCAAGCTACAAATCCAAGCTGAAGGTGCTCGGGCATCAGGGTCTCTGCACATTTTTAGACCTGTGCTCTGGCCATGCCAAAATCTTGGCATTCCAAGGCTGAGGGAGGACTGGAGCCACCCATTCCCAACTGTGTGGGCTCAGCCAGGATCCCTCCTCTCTGCCAGGAGGGGAACAGCACCACAAGTACCAGAAGAAGCATTTTCCCAGTGGTTGCATCTCCTTCCTGAGCTCTTCTGTGTGNAGCCAGGATCCCTCCTCTCTGCCATGAGGGGAACAGGACCTCAAGCACAAGAAGAAGCTTCTTTTGAGCTCTTTTGTGCATTCAGGAAAGTCCAGGCAGGAAGATTTCCATGGAAGGGTCAGCTCTGGCTTGGGTTGATGACTTGGGAATTGCTCAGGCTGCAATGGCATTTCCAGTTTAAAACATCCCCTTGAAGCTGAGCTTGCATTTGGATGTGGAGGCAAATGAGAACCTAATCAGGTTTCTTTTCCTGTAAATATTTTCTTTCTGCTTGGAGGAAACAAAGCATCTGTGTGCGAATTGTGCCGAATTTTCTGCTCTAGTTTGGCTTTGGATTTCGACCTGCCCATGTAGGACAAACGTTTTGCATCCACAAGATTTAAATGAGCCGGGAGACTTGTTCCCCTCCCAGCCCTGCTGACAGGTTCCAGGCTGTTTGCAGAGGCTTTCCTGAATTGATGATTTCTAGGTCAAGGAGAGTGTTAGGTTTTTTGACCGTTTGTCTTGTGCTAATCGCTGTCAGCCCCGAGATTTATGCAGGGATAGTGACAGCAGATGGGGTCACTTTTATTAGGAATTCACACACCAGGCAGGGAAAGGCAAAGGCACAGGGGCCTTTGCCAGGTAGGCTCTGGATGCTCAGGGACTCCTGCACTGGAAATATTTCTGGCTTTAAAATGTGGATTTTCATTATTTCTTGTAATAAATGCATTTCCATACAGCTTTTAAAAAAATATTTTTTGATAGTTTTTATGGGAAATTATCCCATTATTACCCAACATCCACTTTTCCTATGTTTGCCTGAGTGGATTCATCCTGCACTATCAATTGGGTTCAAAGTTTCTCCACCTATATTCCAAATATACCATTATTTCTTACAATACAGACCTCTAGAGCCCAATATCTATTTAGATCCTGTGTTTTTTGTGATGAAAATCTGCATATCTGGAGTTGCCAAGAATTCCAAATAAATCACTGTGCCCAAGTGGCATCTTGTGCTGGGTTGGAGCTGGTGCATTCCTTGGCAATCTTTAACCCAGTGTGCAGGTGGCTGTGAAACTTCAGTTCCTTGGTAATCCAACACTTTAATTTTTATTTTTTCAGTGAGCATAAATCACACTGTGTTTTTCTGTGTGATGAGTGGGATGATTCCAAGGAGTGGGGCCCACAGAGGCTGCGGAGATGCTGAAGGGCCCGGAGCATCTCCGTGCCCAGGAAGGGCTGGGGGAGCTGGGGCTGCTCAGCCTCCAGAGGAGCCCCAGCTGAGAGGAGCTCAGCCCTGGGGGTCCCTGTGTGCAGGGAGGGCTCTCAGCAGGGCCAGGCTCTGCTCTGGGGCCCAGCAATGGCACCACAGAACGGGCAGGGACTGAGCCCAGGGAGTTCCACCTGCACAGGAGGAAGAACTTTCCTGGGCAGTGCCTGAGCCCTGAACAGATCCCAGGGAGGCTGTGGAGTCTCCCTCACCGGAGATGTCCCAGAGCTGTGTGGACACAATCTGTGCCCTGTGCCCTGGGATGGCCCTGCTGGAGCAGATGGACCCACTGTGGTCCCTTCCAGCCTGGCACACTCTGGATCTGGGATGTGTCTCCCCTTGCATTTCATCCCCTCTGTTCACAGGAATTTCAAATTTCCCATTTCCAGGTCTTTTCCAAGCTTAGATCTCTTCCCTCCTAATCTGGATTTGTTCTCACCCATTTTCCTCATCTTTACTCTGTCCATCACATCCTTGGGGCCCACATTTTGTTCCTCTCATTTTCTTTCTCTCTCATGACACTGTCCTGTTTTTCCATACAGATGTGTGACCACAGCAACACCTTTGCAAGTCATTTCTTTAAGATGCCCTGAACAAAATCAATTTTAACCAGAGAACTGTGGTCAGGACAGATTCCAATTTCTTTTGGAGCAGCACGTTTTCATTTTGAGCCTTGCAGCCACCAAAAACATGTGATGTGGGACTGTAAGGTTGTATTTTTGTATTTTCCTGAAGAAACCTCCACGCTGTGCATCAGCCTCTGTTTTTGGGGATGTACCTTGGTGCAGGTGATGGAATGTGTTGGGACAGGGCTCTTTGGGGAGGGGGAATTAAATCAGCTCAGTCACGCTGTCACTCAAGGGGTGACAGCCACCAGCTGCCATTGTCATCCCTGGGACCCCTGGCAAACATCCCATCCTGTTCTGGTGGGTTGTCTTGGGTTGAGAAATGTAACAAAAATGTGTGTTCTATTTTCTTCTGTTGAAACCGGTTGGGAGATGTTGTTTATCTCTTGTAACTCTAGGGGGGAAGAGGGCGATGCCTTCTGTTAATGGACACCTGATAACCCCAGATAAGGCAGGGCCTCCTTATCTCTTCCTGCCCCATCCTCCTCCCAGGGACATCCCCTGGGAATGGGCCATTGAAGGCTCTCACAGCACTGATGACATCACCTCATCCCATTGGGAGAGGCTCCACCCAGTGGGAGGAGCCAAAGCCTTTCCATGGGATAAACCAGTAATTCCAAACTGGACCCTTTCTTGAGGATCATCTCTACTTTAACGGAGCCACATCTGTCACTCTGGGAGGACTTTGGGCTGCTTCCAACACCCTGACCAACAGGGTGTCAGATTTGCATTCTGACTCTGTCAGTGTTCCTTTGTACTATTGCATTTATTTTATTTTATTTTATTTTATCTTTCTTGTTTGTGCTCTCTCTATTAAATTGCATTCTGACTTGGAGTCTCACTGGTTTTGCTTTCCAACCAGCACATGGGTCTGGGATGGATGTGAGGTGTCCCAGCCAGAACCTCATCCCGAGGAGCGAGCATCCTCCCAAACCACTTGGAACCACAGGAAAGAGGATGAAACAGCCCAGAACAAACATTTGGTGAGCAGGTATTAATAAAAAACCCAGGGGAAAAATCTCCCTTTGGGACTGCTGGGCCTGGAGTGATGCAGAGCTGTGGTTAATGGCCACTCCCCGAGGTTTCCCCTCCCATGGAGCACAATTGATTGCAGCGAGATTACGATGCCATTAAAATTCACTCTGCCCATAAACCAACGCCGGGGAAAATGCTGACGTTTATAGCAGCTCCTACAAGAGACATATTTCAGGGCAAAGTGAGCCCTAATGCAGGAACTTTATTTAGGTAAAACAACATCCAGGGGAGGGGGGGGAGAGGAGGAGGAGAGGTGGTGGCGATTGCAGAGAATTTTATTTCTTTCAGCTAATGGGTATAGGGATGCTAAATTTAAAAGACATTTTTAATAAATCTATTGGCCTTTGACAAAATCAATCCAAACCCCATAAACCAAGAAGTCACCCACTTGGTATTAATGAGGCTACATTTGCATTTATTTTTCCTTTACACTAGACAAACCATTAATTTCGTGTTTATGCTTCCTTTGAAGTCTGAATGCTTGGAGATAGATGGCCACATCAAGTCTCCTGCTGCTACATTAATATTTTGCTATAAATGATAAATTTGACCATTTTCTACAACACCCCTTTTTTCTTTAAGAAAGCTGAGAAAATGCGAGCAATAAGTCTTAAGCCCCTGAAAGCTTTGCTGTTTTTTTAAATACTCTGCAGTCATTGATTATTAAAGCAGTCATAGCTTTAACTTGGGCTTGCATTTGATGGCACCCAGCATTCTGCTGCTGTAAATTGAGAGATGTTCATTAAACAATCAGGGGGTTCTTTTTTGCAAATCATCTTTCATTTGACCCATGGATAAACTGGACACGACCAAGCCACCGCTGCCTCACCCCCTCCCTGGCCTCAGAAGCCCCCTCATCACATCTCTGGGTTGCTTCCATGCAAGTTAAGTACATCCTTCTGCTCCAGCAGGACATCCAAGGTGCCTTTCCCAGTTTCCCAGTTTTGCAGTAATTTTTTTTTTTTTTTTTTTCAGTTAGTTTTTTCTTTTAGTCTGCTCTATTACCCATACAGGGCACCAGGAGCCTTCCAAAATCCCCAGCTCCTAGAAACAAAGGGAAAGGCCTTCTGAAAAACTTCCAGTAGCCCAGGATGATGGGCAGGAAGGAGATTAAACTTCTGCAAGGGTTCTTGGGAGGTCTGTAATTTTCAGGTCTGTAATTTTCCAGAGCCTGGACTCTTCTCCCAAATCCCAGTCCCAGATGCAGAAAAGGGCACAAGTTTGGTGATGCTCAATGTGCCCCTGCCTGATGTGGGTCTCAGGATGGGGTGAGCTCTGTGTGATCTCTAATCCTCTCCCAGGTGGAATGGGCTGGCTGATATCCAAGAAAATTCCTGCAGCCAGCACAGGGAGTTGTGTGGCAGCAGAGTAAGCTTGGGAATCTCAAAAACATTCCAGGTCCATGTTTTTCCTGAGGAGCACAGAGGGACAGGCAGAGGTGAGATCTGAAAAGCCCCAAGGATCCCAGATTCCCGAGAATCCCTAAGGATTCCTAGGCTGGTGCTCACATCTCAGGGATGTTGCTGGGTGCAGTTCCCTGGGCTGGGGCACTGTGGGGGATAAACCCACTCAGGTGGGATTAGGGAAGGGGTGTCCTGCCCTCCTCCTCCCAGCAGGGCAGACCTCCTGAGACACTCCTAGGAATGCCCCACGTATTCCTCATGGACTCTGCAGAACATGAGGATCCTTCCAGCCCTTGCACAGAATCCCAGAGTTGTGGAATGGTTTGGGCTGGAAGGACTTTAAAGCCCCTCCAATTCCATGCCATGGCCAGGGACACCTTCCACTAGCCCAGGATGCTCCAAGCTCCATCCAACCCAGTCTTGGACACTTCCAGGGATGGGGCAGCCCTGCAGGTGTGCTCTTGCAAGGATTTCTAGGCTGTCAGAACCTGCCAAAAGAGGGATTTGCTGGTCTGTGTTTCTTGATTTAGGTACCTAAGTCCTTCCTTCTTCACTTCCATTACCACAGGCAGGGAGGAGGGGTGGGAGAGGCAGATCTGGTGGGGCATCTCTGGGGTCCCAGCTGAGGCTGCAGCAAGCCCCAGTGTGAGCTGTGTGTCTGCAGCAAAGCTGGCTTTTGGTTCCCTCCCAAATTCCTCTGGCAGGAATCAGGATCCGTCATCCGTGTCTGCTGCTGTGGGATGCAATCCTTGCATGGGATGCAGGGATGTCCAGTGTTCTGCAGTGAGACTGGGGATTAAGGGCTCCTTCAGCTTCAGCCTCTTCCCCTTCCCACTAAATCTTTTATCTGGTGTCTGCCAGGTCTCCCAGCAGCTTTGGTGGTGGAGGATCTGAGCTGTGTTTCCCCCCTCTCCCAAATCCCAGCTGCTCTCTGCACACACTCCCTAAATAAGGAGCAGGGCCCTGAGCATGAATTAGCAGATTAAACATCACTTTTTTTTTTTTTTTTGGTGGGTTGGTTTATTTTATTATTTTTTATGAAGCATCTTTTATAGCCATGCTGGGGTTAGATTTCATCTAACCCTTGTTTATTTTCTTTGCCAGCCGGAGTTTATGGAGGAGGGAAGGGATGTTATATCAATAGGGGAGTGGCTATTGACACTTGCTGCTATGAAGTGCCTTTATGTGCTTTCAAATGGCAGGATTATGCTCTGGATGGCTCCGTGCCGGAATTGTCTCCTGCTCCATTAACAGCTGAGGGATGGAGGTGTGAACTGATCATGGGGGTCTGACATGAAGGAGGGCTCAATATTGAACGGGTGAGCTGCACCCCCTCCGGCTCTTTCCCCTCTTTATTTTTCTTTTTTAATGAAGAAGAATTCCTGCTCCTGAGGATACTCTGAAATTCAGCCTGCTGGGATTCACACCTCCCTTGTGCAGCACAGTCCAGTGCATCCTTTGCTAAGGATTCCTGAGGGTGGTGAGAAAGCCCTGAGACCTGGTTTTTAGCAGTTCTAATTTCTCCTCATTCTCGACCTGGTTTTTAGCCGTTCTAATTTCTCCTCATTCTCATTCAGCTATTTCTCGTTCGGCTCCCGGTGTCTGCACTTGGAAGGTTCCCATGTCCAAGCTTCACACCAAACCAGTTTAATGAGAAAGACACCTAAAACAGCAATAATTCAGGTCATGGAAGGATGGGATGTTTCAGGAAGAACATGGAGCTCAGCAGAGTCCTGTTTGGGTCTCCCAATTTGGGGAGCAGCTCCTCTGAACACAGTCCCAAGGCGGGGTTTGTGCCCACAGATCTCTCCCAGAATCCAAGCTCAGTGTTCAGCCCTGCTCCAGCTGTTTTTGCGTGCCCTGCCAGCTGCTCACACTCTGCAGGCAGTGGATGATGTCCTCTGGATGCATCCATGGATTTTTTCCCTTGCCCAACAAGTCTGAACATGCTAAAGATCAAGTGAATGTGGTTGGCACTTCCCTCCAATAATTAGAAATGAAAGCAAGCATGAAATAAATGTCTGGGTTGTTCTCATGAAAAATTGAGACTCAAACAGGGATTTCAGAAGCCAGGCTTCTGCCTTTCATTTCAGATTTTGGCCTCTTTTTGCCTTTGAAAAAAAAAAAAGGAAAATGTAAGTGTAGTGTCTGGGAGCTGGGAACCTCTCCTGCCCCAGGCTTCTCACTGTCATTGATGTCTCCTCTCATGCCACAGGAATACCAGTGCTGAATCTGGTGGAGAGTCTGGATCACTGGGGATCCTCCCCACCCTTCCACAGGCTCTGGGAAGGGAGGTTAACTGAGGAGAAGGTGTTTCCCTGAATCCCTTAAAACCTGCCTTTGAACAGAGCTGGGTTTGCAGCCACAAACCAAAGGAAACCTCCCAAGCCGCAAGAACAAATGGAATAATAAAGCCCAGATAATTTGAATGGGGTGGTTTGCTGGGGTTTTGCTGCTCCTTGGACCTGTTAAGTTGTCTTGCCCAGAGGCAGTGTATCCTGCTTGGAGTAACCAATTTTGGACCACTCATTTTTCCCTCTGGCCATCGGCTCCTGCTCTGGTTCCTCTCGTGTTCATGACAGAATAAAGCCACCAGCATCCTCCCAGCCCATCCCAGCTTGGATTCTCTGCCAGAGCTGGAGCTGGGCTGCTCAGAGGAGCAGCAGACCCACACTAGTGGCCCCTGTCAGTCCTGGTTCTGCTTGTGGAGGGAAATGGAGCAGAGCCTCTTTCCTACAGGGACCAGAGAATCCCAGAATGGTTTGGGTTGGAAGGGACCCCCAAGGCCATCTCATTCCACAACTCTGCTGTGGACAAGGGCAGCTTCCAGCAGAGGGCTGCTCAGATCCTCATGGAGATCATCCATGACCTGCAGGATGAGGCACTGGCAGATCACCCTACTCCAGATAATTCCGTGGAGTGGTGCCATCAGTGAATTCCCTTGTCCTTACATGATTCTGTGCTCTGGCTCCCTCACCCCTGGGACTCAGTGGGATTTGTCTGGGATGCAGGAGGGAAGTCCAGGTCACCATTCTCGTGAGGAGATGGAAAAGCTTTGCAGCACCAGGGTTCTCAAGTGGCTTTTCTTGGGCAGGGATCAGATCTCGGGATCTGGATTTTAGCAGCTCCATGGGCCAGAGCCACCATTCCCTTATTCCTTGGCAGATCAGGAGCAGTTTATTCCCATTTTCTCCTGGAGCTGGCACCTTCTCAGCCCAGGAATCCTGGGAATGGAGAGCTGTGATGGGATCCAGAAGAACACCATGTCTTAGCCCTGCTTCCCCTGCAGATGGCACAGGGAGGGGAAGATCCCAGAGACCCTGTGTGCTGCAGGCTTGTTTTGTTTTGCTCAGGGTTGGATCCCTGCCCAAGAAAAGCCACTTGAGAACCCTGGTGCTGCAAAGCTTTTCCATCTCCTCACGAGAATGGTGACCTGGACTTCCCTCCTGCATCCCAGACAAATCCCACTGAGTCCCAGGGGTGAGGGAGCCAGAGCCACAGAGTCCTTCCTGCTGGAGGGGACGGGAGCTGTGGTGGGTTCTGCCTGTCCTTTCAAACCAGAGCCAGAGAGATGGGAAGGGAGGGAAATGGGGGGAAAAGGGAGGAAGGAGACACAAAGGCTGAGGCTTTGCTAGAAAGGGAACACAGCACTCCCCACTCTAATATCTGCCCTTTATTCTGCATTACAATATCTGCAGACTTCCAGACTGGACACGATGCCGGAATCAAGGCTGAAATTACTTTTCAGCCATTCATTCATAACTGTTGTGTTTGAAAAAAAAAAAAAAGAAGAAGAAGAAGAAGGAAAAAAAGAGGGAGAGAGAAGGTGGGGGAAACAAAAGTAAATACAAAAAGAGAAATGTTAACATGTGTGGCACAGAATGTGTATGGCAGACAAAGCTCTGCTTGTTCTGCCACAAAGGCTTTGAAAAGCAGGTGTCATAGCAGCTGTACAAGGTTAAAGCACAGGGACCATTATGTACAAAATGAGGGAGTCTTTATCCACAGTCTGCTTCAGCTCTTAAGAATGTGCTTCCTATTGTGCCAGTGTTTGCTGGAAGGACTCCATCTACACAATGGAGAAATTTTTCATTCTCACCTTCCCCCCAACCTCCGTTCCACCATCCAAATCTACAGTTATGGATATAATACAGACCTCTGGCATTCAAGGTCCTCATTGCCCCACACTTCTGAAACAAAAGCTATTGTGCTGCACCATGAAAGGCGCCTGCGGCAGAATAAAGCCCTTCAGCAGAGGACCCTGAGAGAGTATTTGTGAGGCTCTCTCCAAAGTTAAAATCCTGGTGAAAACAAAACGCTGCCAATTAAAAAATGTTCCCTCACTTTGTTTTGTGTGGTTCGTTTCCTTTGCTCCCTCTCCCCTCTCAGAGATGTCCAGAGAGATCCTCGTACAAAAAGACAAGTGACCTGTCCTTGTTTTCCTTCTCAAAGGGAAAGATGGAAAAGCAGGAATGCACGGCTGGGGACACAAACAGCATTGTTAAAAGAAAGAAGTTGGAAAGCAGGCCAGGAGGCATCTTCTTTCCCAGTGGGCAGTGGGATGGGCTGGTGTGCTCTGAAACACAAGGTATCAGCTCAGCAGTGTCACACATTTTTTGGGATTAGCAAGGGGCTAACAGAACTATCCCATTCCCAGCTTTTCCATCTCCTTCCCCACAGCACATCCAGCGTGCTCAGGTGTCTCCCAGAGGGAGCAGGACAGGTGGTGCCTGTGTGACCTGACTTGTCCCCAGGGCTTGGCTTTTAGGCACAGCAGTGCCACAGGAATGGAGCTGCCTCCTGTTGCCTGTCCCCAGCCCAGACCAACCCTGCCATAACTAAACGCTCAAACCAAACCCTGAAGCCACCAGAGATCACTGAGCACTTTGCTGTCACCCCCAGGAGATGCTGCCAAGGCAAACCCAACCCCTTATTCCAGAAATATCCACAGAATCCCAGAGTGGGCCAGGCTGGAAGGGACCACAGTGGGTCCCTCTGCTCCAGCAGGGCCATCCCAGAGCCCAGGGCACAGATTGTGTCCACACAGCTCTGGGACATCTCCAGTGAGGGAGACTCCACAGCCTCCCTGGGATCTGTTCAGGGCTCAGGCACTGCCCAGGAAAGTTCTTCCTCCTGTGCAGGTGGAACTTCCCAGGCATCAGATTCCCATTGCCTCTTATCCCTGCGCACTGGGAAGGTTGCACATAATTTCTCTCTTAAGCTGCCACTCCCTTCTTTCCATGGGATGTGTTCCCTTGTTTGTGCTGTGCTCCTTTCTGGCTTGTGCACCCTTCCTGGGCTCTGGAAGCACCAGGGTGTAACTGGGGAGGCTGGAATCTGCTGAGTGTGACTGGAATGAGGGGGACACCCAAGGAATATTGAGCTGGCAGGGAGCTGATGTCCCCAGGGTGGTGACTCTCCCCCCCAGAGGGTACAGTGAGGTGAGAACTCCTGGCTGTAAAGGGGGTGTGTGCAAGGGTTGTGTTGGGCACCCCAGATCTGTGCCTCAAATTTCCCACATTTATCACTGTCCTTGGGATTGGAGAGAGCAAAACAGGGAAAGCAGGGACAGACTGAGCTCTATTTATGCGTAGCTGGCTGTTCTCAGTATGGATTTGGCATTTAGGGTGTGTGTGGTGGGGTGTGGAGCTGGGCAAGGGAAGCTCAGCAGCTCCCACAGCCCGTGGTGAGCAGGGCTGTAATGTCCCTGTGAGACCACTGCTGTGACACCAACCCCAGCCAGGCCCTGCACCCAGGGTGCTGAGTGGGACTGGCAGGGATAAGGACAAGGGATTCACCCCAAATCCTGGCACTCCAGCAGCTGACAAAGGCTGGAGCTGTTCTTCCATCCTTGAACTTGGGTGGGAGCTCCAGGGCCAGCTGGGAGTGCCCAGGTAAGGATCCCCCTCTGGCTCCTCTCCAGTGTCCCCCACTCCCTGATGGCCTCCCCTGCAGCAGGAATGTCCTTTCCATCAGCACCTGCCCAAGGTTTTGGCACTGCCTGGGACATGAGTGACCAGGTGCTGGTGTGACACACCGGTTATGAGCTCTGCACACAGCCTTGGTGACATCTGCCTGGGTGGGATTCAAGTTATGAATGCCAGGAGTTAAGAACAAGGACCAGGATGGAAAAACAGGGAAGATATGTGGAGAGTGGCCCTCCATAGCCAGGATAGTCACAGAATCCCAGGATGGTCACAGAATCCCAGGATGGTCACAAAATCCCAGAATATTTGAGTTGGATGGACCTCAAAGCCCATCCAGTCCCACCTCCTGCCATGGGCAGGGACCCCTCCCACTATCCCAGGCTGCTCCCAGCCCTGTCCAACCTGGCCTTGGACACTGCCAGGGATCCATGGACAGCCACAGCTTCTCTGGGCACCCTGTGCCAGGGCCTCACCACCTTCCTGGTGAGGAATTCTTTCCTAAAATCTTGTCAGCTTCTCTTGACACTTTGCCATCAAATAAGTTGTAAAACTCTCTTGAGGAACTCTCTTGTTCCCAAATTGTGAGAAGCATTTGAGCCTCTCTGTGTGCTCCCGAATGTGTTTTATTTATGTTGCATTTTAATCACCGGGGGGTGCTCTTTGAACACTGCTCCTAGGGAGCTGTGGCCATCACTGCACCTTTACCAGGTCTGTTCCCAGCTGGATTTTCCTCTTGGCACCCCACCCTTTCCAGTGCAGTGGCAGTGACACTGTGATCCTGGAGGAGTCAATCCCAGCTGACAGCTGGATTCCCATGAGCCCAGGAGTGAATTAATGTCATGTGAGGGGGAAGGCTGGGCATCATGGCTTTGCTTTTGGACATAGAGGCCTTTTGTCAGAGTCCAGGACATCCCTCTGGCCACCCTGGAGGGTTTGGAGACCGGACAGGGGGTCTGGGATCTGTACAGGGGGGTCAGAGCCTCACACAGAGCCCAGGAGGACACTGCCTCTGATCCCTGCCATGGCAGTGAATGCCCACATGCAGGAAGAATCACAAATCCTAAGANGTGTGAAACACCCAGGGCAAAGAGAAGACTGAAAACCTGATTACCTTGGGGAACAGCAACCTTGGGGAAGACCCCACTGCCTCGGGGAACAGAAACCCCGAGGAGAATCTCAGGGAGAAAAAACCCTGAGAGCCTTTTGGGTGTGAAACCCAATGCCTGGGGCCACTAAGGCACAGGGACAACACCTGCACTGCCAGTTCCTTCTTTGTGACACAATCACCCCCCTTTCAAGGGGTACAAACGCCCTCTAGAATGAAGATCCAGTGGCAAATACTCCCTGAACAGTTTTCCTGCCTCTTGGCACTATCACCTTCCTCAGAAGAGACTTGGAGCTGCAGTTCTTGTGTGGTTTGCGGGCAGAGGAGGAAATGGAGCTGGGGAAGCAGCTGATGTCAAGAAATGAGCTAATGAAGGGAGATCACAAAGTGTGCAACCCCAGACGCTTCTATCTTTCTCTCCAGTTACCTTGGTAACTGGGTAGTGATATGATGTTGCTTGGTTTTGTATCCTGCAAGTAAAAGAAGCTCAAAGTACCCACCACTGGCAAAAATATTGGGAAGATATCACATTCATCTACAAAACAACAATTAAGTTGTGGCCTTGCTAGATGCAGTATCGGAGGGGGGATGTATCTCCCCCAAAGCCTGGATGAAATGACTTCTATTTTCCTATGAGCCAGCAATTTAGTGCAGCTTTTGATGGGATTTCTCGGGGCCAAATCAAAGGGATCACCCCAGGATGGCTCTTTTCAGGGACATGGCTCACTGAGGCTCTACATCCTTTCCTCTGTGGGCCTTTCTGCTGATGATAATGTTGCTTAAAGGCAGATATGGACTCCTGGTGAACAGAGATGGGCTTAGACCACGTGTGATGGACTTTCTTAAAGGGGACGTGGAAAACCCAGCAGCTCCCAGGGGTGTGGAGGCGCCTGTGACATGAGGGATGGCATTTGGTGACAACAGTGGGCCTGGGCAGGGGTGCACCCAGCGAGCTCTGTGGGACAGGGGTTGGGTCACTGGAGCTGCCAGGTGATAAAATCTCACATGTGGCCAGGATGGAAATAAGCCAGGTGAAGATTTATCAAGCCCAGCACCTTTCAGAATGGCTTAACAACAGCGAGAAGGCTCTTCAGAGGTGTTTTGTAAAGGAAGAGGTTTTAATAATGACAAAAATGATAAACATTGTACAACAACGAGAATGCCCAGCACAGGTGCCAGAGAAAGCTCTGACACCTTGCTAAAAACACCCTAAAAAGCCCAGAGCACCTCTATGCTTGTCCTTAAGACTGTCTAGGTGGGATATTTGACACTTTGCCCAACAAATTTGGCGACAGGCTTTGAGGCACACGTCCCCAGCCAGTGCTCCTGTGCTGGCACTGAGCTGACTGCCATGAGAAAGGCATGGAAAGTTCCAGATAGAGTTGGCTAGTTAGCTTCCTAATAAGTCTAGAGGGGAACTGAAACTTCTTTCTCTACACAGAAATGCCCTCTTGGGTGTGGGGATGCCTTCCTACAGCCAGGAGTTCATTCTTGCCCCAGTCCTCAGCTATTGAGGCCTATTTATAAATTGCAATATTTATATTTATTCTCTCCAAGGGGTCACCAGTGCTGCCACATCCCAGAGACTTTCCCCAGCACTCCAGCTCTGCTCAGCCCCATTGGGGGGGATGGTTTGGAGTGGTCAGAATGGAAATGGGTTTTTCCCTGCCTGACCAACCTGCAGCTCTTGCTGCTGTATTCTCCTTTTCCAGCCTCATTTGTGGTCCCCAGCCCTGAGGTCGGGGGCAGTGGTGGCACCCAGGGGTCTCCAGGGCATGCTGCTGTCACACAGGCTGGAGAAATCCATGCTCTGCTTCCCTCTGCTTTGGTCTTCCTGGTCTGAGTATTTCCTTGGTCTCCTCACAAAACCTGCAGCAAACTGGTGAGAAGAAATTCTCCCTGTAAGTCAAGGACTTGAACAGGAACAGGAGGGGAGAAAAACAAGTACTCGAACAGGAACAGGAGGGGAGAAAAAAAACAGTTCAAAGGGGACTCATCCAGGAGGGGAGGAAGCAGCACTACTCTGCTGAGGGGGAAAAATGCCCAAATAACTTATTTAATTCTGAATCTCATCTCCTTCACAACCTCTGCAGCTGCAGGCATTGAAATGGAAGGGAAAAGTTAGGCTGGGAATCTTTTGAGCTCTGGATATCAAGTCTGGATAGCCAGGATTTCACAAGTAAACCCAGAGGCTCTGGGGGAAATGGGAATGGTATCTTTGCACCAGTTTCTTTTGCCATTCCCATGCTTCCTGTGCAGTTCTGCAAATCCTTGGGAGTGGGGCCTGGAGACATGGATGCTCAGAGGCAGAGGGAAGTGGTTGGTTTTAGAGAGGATGTCATGGAGAAGGGCAGGACTGGATTCAGGGAGCTGTCTCCTTCTGCATCCAGTGGAACATCAGAGGGGCAGGTGAAGGTCTGTAACTAAAAACTCCAAATCTGGCTTCAAGAAAAGCACATGGCTTGCTTTTGGCAATGCTGCAAAGAAGTTAAATTTGATTAAAAAAACAAATAAGCCACATTTCTGGCTGGACATTAGTTTAGAGACTGACACTATGGCTTTAAACAGGCAGAGAAGCAGAGAATAGGGTGAGATTTTGCATTAGGAAATTCTTCCCTGTGAGGGTGAGGAGGCCCTGGCACAGGGTGCCCAGAGAAGCTGTGGCTGCCCCATCCCTGGAAATTCCAGGCAAGATTGGACAGGGCTTGGAGCACCCTGGGACAGTGGAAACTGTCCTTGCCCATGGCAGGAGTGAGACTGGATGAACTTTGAGTCTTCCCAAGCAAACCATTCCATGATTCCATCATCATGGGATATCTGTATGCATCATTTATATCTTATTTCTTTTCCCAAACACTGACAGTTGATCAAGGTCTCCAAAACATGGAAATTAAAACAAAAACGTAGAACAGTTATAATGCTATGGCTACCAACCTTATTTACCTGCCTAAATCCCTAATATTTTCCTTTTAAAAGCAAAACTGAATTGCTGCTGGGGAGAGAACAGGCAGAGGCAGCAGCAGCAGAGACGTGAGCTCTGTGCAATCCTCGCACAGCCCCAGCCACTCCTGTGTGGTGAAGCACAAGGAAAATTCAGCTCAGACACGGCTGGAGTGTCCCAGAGCTGTCCCTGCCATGGCTGGAGTGGCCCAGAGCTGTCCCTGCCATGGCTGGGGGGGTCCAGAGNCATGGCTGGAGTGTCCCAGAGCTGTCCCTGCCACGGCTGGAGTGTCCCAGAGCTGTCCCTGCCACGGCTGGAGCGGGTTCTCCCCTTCCAGGGCCTGGCTGTGCATCCAGGGCTGCCCAGGCCATGGCTACAGGCGACAGCTCAGCCTGACAAGTCAATAAAAAGGAGGGAAGAGGGAGAAGAGCAGGGAGGCACCTGAAATGGGCCGGAAAGGCTGGAAAGGCTCAGTGTGGAAAGCTTGGCTAAGCAGAGTCAGGGAGGAGGGAGCAGGATGAGGAGGAGGAGGAGGAAGGTGGGCTAGCAGCCTTCTCAGGAGTACATTTATTCTGTAATCAGTGCTCAGTGGTTGTGCAGTGTCTCAGGAGCAGCGGCAGAGTTCTCCCTCCAATTAACCCCGGCTCTTTGCTGTGCCCTCAAGGATGCCCGGGCGCTCGGGCACCGCCGCCCTTATCTCTGTGCCATCCTCATCCAGGGCTCCGGCTGGAAAGGCGCGGGATTTCCTGCAGACAATGGAATGGTTCAGTTCGCTGCCCGTGCAGAGGCAGGCAGCGGGCAGGGTGAGGATGCGCTGCTGCTGCATCACTGAGCTCCTGCTGCCATCCTGTGGCCGCCGCCCTCACCCTGCCTGCGAGATTCTGGGGCTGGGAAGGTGGGAACAGATCGTGGAACCGTGGAAATATCCTGGGAAGGCACCCACGAGGGCCACATGTCCCTCTTGTCCCCCTGGCCTGCCCTTAGGGCTGTGCTGGTGCCACATGCGCTCAAACACTTGGTGCTTTACCCTGCCAAACTGATGCTTTTACAAAAATCTTTTGGGTTTACAAAAATCTTTTGGGTTTACAAAAATCTTTTGGGATTTACAAAAATCTTTACAAAAATCTTTCTTGGAGAAGTTTCCCCTGAGTTTGGGTCTCCAGGGTTAATCTGTGCTCTCTTCTCCGCAATAAAAAGTCCCTTTTTTTTCTCCCCACCTTGGCTCGGTGTGTTCCCATCACTCCTGCAAATCACAAAGCCTCTGTGGATTGTGCAATTCCTAACAAAACAAAATAATTTTAAATCTTTGAGTGTTTAGCTCACAGATCTTGTTTATTGGGATTTATTTAAAGCCAACACCTGCCAGATGTGCCATGCAGGGTCAGGCTGCTCCCACAGTGACAAAGTGACTCTGGTCACATCCCATCCTCAGGGTCTGCAGCATCTCCTCCTTCAGCCTGGTCTCAGGCTGAATTAATTTCCCAAATATTTGTGGGTTGCTTTGCAAATACAGAACCCTGGAAATATTCTGGATATGGCCAGTGATGATACTTACAGGGCTTTTTTGTCAAAGTGATCCCTGCAGGAGAAACTTTGTCATTACTTCGGATGTGAAGGTTTTTAGCAGTTCTATCACTTGAAAAAATAATAGAAGAAAATAGAAAGAAAAATAGAAGAAAAAGAGGAAAATAATAGGAAAATAATAGGAAAAGCCAGGGGGACTCTGGAGTTTTACCCTGGTTTGCCCAGTGGTGAGGAGGAGATGGGAGAAGGTACCTGGGAGGAGAACAGGCTGCAGAAATCTGGAAATTCCCACCCGAGGGGGGAAGTTTGTCCAATACAAATGAAATAATTTGACATTCCTGTGGTTTTTTTTTTTTTTTTTTTTTTTTTTTTTTTTTTTTTTTTTTTTTTTTTTTTTT
>VXBR01002805.1:43034-66528 GCA_013400215.1 Cisticola juncidis | reverse complement strand
AAAAAAAAAAAAAAAAAAGAGGGAAAAGGACTTTAATTGAAGCCTGCAATGTTGTATAAATGGAAGATCTAAGTTTTAATTGAAAAATAATTATAACCACTTAATCATTTTAAATGAGGGCTGTAATTGCAGTCAGTTCATAATAGCCAAATACAGACACTTAGATTCCTGCAATAAAGCAGGGATGGTACAGCTTGATTTGCTAATAGCTCTTCCACTTCTCTCCTCTTTTGTCTCAAAGATTAATTCAGGCAAGGGCTATTAGTGCCGTTAATTGGTTCTGCAATTTAGACCTTGTGCTTGTGAATGAGTGACTGATGCAGACCCATCAGCCAATAATGTGAACACTTTGTCAATGTGTTCCTCATTGTCCGGCTCCCGGAGCTCCCCGGCAGCTCCTCCCCACCCAGCCCCGGCTCCCCGGGGGGATCAGGGCTCCTCCGGGCCCGGGGATTCACTTCGCTCTAGATAGGTCACACAGATGTCTTTGAGAGCACATGAATAAAATAATCAGGCAGTGCAGGCGTCCTCCTTGGCAGGGACAAATCCCGCATTCAGGAGAAGTCTCCTCCGCTGTGCTGGGAGCAGGAGGTTCAGCGGGGTTGTGGAGGTGGAAGGAGATGAGTTAGAGTGGAAGCTGCAGGTGGGAAGGGGATGGTGGCTCCGGGCAGCACCCCTGGACGAGTCCCCTTCCCAAGGGCAGCAGCAAGGCTAGAGTGAGGCCAGGTCACTGAAATCCCAGAGAACAGCACAAACTCTGCTTTTTAACAGGTGTAACCTGGCACCTCAGCATCCACAGCATCGGGGATGGGCAGTGGGCACAGCTCAGAGCATTCCTTAGAAAAACACCCAGGGAAGGCTTTGTCCTTGCTGTTGTGTGAGATAACTGAGATGAGTTACACGGGTCACATCAAGTTTAGGCGGTTGAAAGAGCCCAGTCCTTTGCTATTTTCACTGTGAGAGCCTCCCAGAGAACAAAACTGTCCTTTCTGTTGAAGTTAGGAAATTTTTTTGGTTGGGAACACTGCTGCTCAAACAGCAAGACCCTACTCTTCTGGCTGCTGTACATTGGCACATTTTTAAATAAAAGGCTGATAAATTGGACAAAACCTGTCCCTTTGCAGGTGTCTTGCACTCCCCACCCAGGGATTGCCATGCACCAAGTGGAGAGGCTTTTTCCAGACCTCCCCAGTGAATTTATCCTTTGAGTTAATGTATTGGACATTGAATGAATTGAACAATCGTTGGCTGCCATGAGTCTTTTCCGTCTCCAGGCGATCCCGGTGGTGACAAACACAGGGAGTGTGTTTGTGCTCTGGGCTCAGGCTCTATATTTAGCTGTGTGATACTGGGAGAGCTTTCTGTGATTAAGTTCTGTTGACCGATACTGGAAGCAATGAGCAGCCCCAGCACGGAGCAGGCAAGGTGTGGCACCAGCACTGGGTGTCACTGCGCCCAAAAAATGTCTGGGAGAGAGAGGTGTTGGTGAATGTACATGAATCACCAATCCTGTTCATTTGGGGAAAAAAGGGAAAATGGGATCGTGTTCCATTTAAACCTCAGGACTGTTTGGAGTTGTCTTTTCCCTGGCTGGTGTTTAATTTTGGGCATTAATTTCATGAATGATGTGTAACAAACATCTGTATTAGACAGTGGTTTTGTAATTGGTAATTGAGGCTCTGGAATCCTAAGTGAGGGTGACATCTCCCTCAGAACTTCATGAGAAGATCTGCTCTGCTTTGGCCATGGGAACAGACGGCGCCATTTCCCACAGTCCCGTGCTTGGTTCTCTCAAAAAGGTGCAGGATCAAAATAATCCCTGGGAGATTTTGCTCCCACAACTGGTTGGATCTTCCTCAGGAGCTCTACAGGGAGGTCCTCAAGGCATCTGGGAGACTCCAGGCTCCTTGAGAAAGGGTAAACTCAGCCAGGTGACTCTGGCCAGAGGTCCACTCCTTCCTGCTTCCTCCCAGCCTTCCACTTCCACCACCTAAACTCCACCCCACTGAGCTCCACTTCTCCTGAAGGTCCCTGCATGACTCCTCTGTGTGTCTGGCACTGCTGGAACAGGGCTCCTCATCTCCTCTTCTCCTGCACATTCCCTGTTCCTCTCCAGCCACAAACAGGTTGGCACCTGTGGAAAACTGTGGTAGTAAGAAAGTGGTGAGGGGTGGAGCAGAATGGGCAAACAAGGCATTGCCCCACAAAGGCATTTTCTGCAATAAGGCCAGGGCTCTTAGTGTGCTCTGGTCTCACAGCAGGTCTTGCCCTGCCATCTTCCTTTGTCCATAGAAACAAGTCCAAATTCCTATTTGGATGAGGGGTATAAAACAATAATAAATGAGGATGTGCAGTTTTGTCTATGTTTTCCCCTTGGTCCTCCCACAACGACCTGCAGGTTCACACCTTTCACTCTTCAGCAAGTGCTGCCTTTAATGTGGGCTACCAGCCAAATGTTCCCGAGGTCTGCCCAAACACCCATTGCTTTTTTATACATTAATCTTGGCTTAAATGTTTTGGTTGAGCCCGATGGAGCCATGCTAATTAATCATGGAACCATTTAGTTCCATGGAAAAACGCTCCAAGATCACCAAGTCCAACTGTTCCCTCAGCACTCCCAGGTCACCCATGTCCCCAAGTGCCACATTCTCACATCTGTGAAATCCTGCCAGAGATGGGGACTCTGCACTCCCCCGGGCAGCCTGCTCCAATGCTTGACAATCCATTCCATGAAGGAATTTTTCCTAATATCCAACCTGAACCTCTCCACTCAGCTCAAAAGCACCATCCTTGCCAGGGAAAGCATTTAGGCTTCCTGTGATTTTTGGTTTCATTCGATTCCAGCCCCTCTGTGCTTGGTCTGTGGAAGTTCTCCAGAGGCACCCGCCGGTCCTGCCTGGCCGTGCCGGCTGCACCTCTGCCTGGAGGGAGAAGGTAAACAGAGAGTGAGGTGGAACAAATGGTACCGAGCGAGGAAATTATCTCACCGAAACAGATAAAGGCCAGGGGAGGCTGGCGTGGTGCACCCACAGCTCTCCTGGCTGCTGGCGTGACGTGGGCAGCGCCTCCAGCTAAAAGTCCCTGCCGGGCTGGCTGCCTGCCCCAGAGCCGGCTCGGCGCGCCCGGCACCATGTCGGTGACAATCTGCCAGTCCATGGGCTTCGTGGTGTCTGCCCTGGGTGTTGGGGGCATCATTGCCTCCACCTGCATGGACCAGTGGAGCACCCAGGACCTGTACAACAACCCGGTCACGGCCGTCTTCAACTACCAGGGCCTGTGGCGCACCTGCGTGCGGGAGAGCTCCGGCTTCACCGAGTGCCGCGGGTACTTCACCATCCTGGGGCTGCCAGGTAGGGCCTGACGGTGCTGGGGAGGGCTGGGAGGGGGCAGGACACAACCTCTGTGTCAGCAGAGGGATGGTTTTCCATGGGCAACCCGAATTTCAGCTGAAAAAGTCAAAATTCAGCTCACTCTGCTTGGAAAATTCCAAATACCGTATATCCTTGGAGATACCTCAAGGCAAACCCCCTCCTGCAGCCAAGCTGAGGTTCAGCAAAACTCATCACAGCCAATTATGCATCCTCAGGTGTTTTCCAGGCTGCTCCATTCGTCCCCTGTGCCCCCAGCTCAGATTCCTGCCCCAGCTGCGTGGCTGTGTGTGGCTTCCCACCAGAAGCCACTAATAGTCTTGTCACTGGAGAAGATCCCTTCCTAAGAGGATATGTCACAGTTCAGCTCACTGTATTTCTATTTGGGCTAACACCACCAGGCTGGATTTCTCCCTAATTCTCCTTTGGTTCCAGTTTTTTCTGCCACGGGAATCATTCCTGTCCCGGTTGTGCCCAGAGTATCTCGGGGTGCAAACAATTAGGTTACAACAGGATTATCTGGGGTTTCTTCTTGCCTTAATACAGTGAGAAAAAAGGCACTTAGGCTCTTATACCCATCTGGCCTGTGTGCTTTGATACAGCCAGAATGGAGGGGAGAAGCCAATTATATCAGGAAATCACTGCAGAACTTCTGCAAAATGGCATTTCCAAAACACACAGAAAGGGGCATTGTGCACGAAAATTGCTTCTCTCAAGAGAAGGCAGGACTCAAACCAGTATAACCCAGGGTGGCTGTGGTCTCTGACACCAGCTGGGGAGGTGTTTCCTCCTCTGAGCTGTGTTTTTGTGTTGCTCCTCTCTGGATCCTCGTTCCCAGCTGGTTTCTGGCCTTGGCTGTGCTGCAGCTTCCCCAGGCAGGTGCCAAATGTCCCTGAGCATCGTCCTCTGGTTGGAGCTGGGGTTTGGAAGGTCCTGCTTGGACTCCTGGGCACAGAGATGCATTTTCCTGGAAGGACATGAGCCTGATCCTGCCTGGGCATCCAGGGGAGGATGGCATCCAAAGGAGGGAGTTTGTGCAGGGCTGGGATTCACACACCGCTCCCCCAGTCAGCAAAGCTGAGCAGCTTCACAAAGGAAAACTCAGGGAGCAAAGGGCAGGACAGGTTGGTAAAACTCACTGGGTTAATGGTTGGATTTGATCTTAGAGGTCTTGTCCAACCTGAATGATTTTAGAAAGAGATTGAAATTACCAGGTGAGGAGTAAATTGTGGTGTAAAAATCAAACGCTCCCCACACAGATGCTCCCACAAGATGCTGCAGTTCTTCCAGTTCTTGCAGTTCTTCCTCAGTTCTGCTCAAAAAGATTAAAGTGACAAAAACTGTAACTCTATTAAAGAGGCAATTAAACTTTTCCAGTGTTCACCTTTGGGAACTACTTTAATCTGTAAAGAAATCAGGATACTAGAAATTTGGAGGGGTTTGATCTTTCAAAACACCTTTGTTGCTGACCTCAACCCTACAGCAAAAAGCAGAAAACTAGGGATGGTTTATTTGCAATTCCAAAACCTCCAGACTGGTGTAGGGTGGGTATCAATATTCTAAAGTGGGAACACTGAGGGAAGGATTTCCTGCATTAGCAGGATTTTCCTGCATTCAGAGGGCTGCTGGAGATCAGTGTGTCCACCGCAGGGGCTGGAACAAGATTGTCCCTGAAATCCCTTCCAACCCAAACCATCCTGGGATTCTGCATTTCCATGATTCCTCAGCTCCATCCCATAAACTCTGTGGATCCCTCCCAGCCACAGGCAGAAATGAGCATCCTATCCTAAATATTGGGGTTTCTGATGAAGCCCTCATCTCAGAGTGGAATTCCCACTTGTGTTTGCCAGGTTTACTGCAGTCACCCACAACAAGAGATATAAAAGAGCCCAAGGAATAAAGGACAACCATAAAAAATAAAGGTGGTGGATACCTGAGCTCCCCAAAGCTGCCTCCCTCACCCTCAGTGGTGTCAGGGGGATGGTGTGGGCTCAGTGTGAATATTTATGAATATTTATGTGCTTTGTCCCAGATGATCCTTCTCGTGACCAGTGCTACCAGCACTGCCCTACAAAACGAGATGGAATTTTTCCCTTTCTTTTTAATGAGCTGGGTTTGTTCTTCTGTAGCCAGCCCCTCCCTGCTCCCCTTTTTGGTCCTGTTATGGATTGTCTGACACTTCCAGTCTCTGGAGAAGCTGCAGCAAAGCCTCACCTCCCTCTGCTGTGCTTTATGCATTGGCTCTGCCTCCCGAATCCAGCAGCTCCTGTGGGCATTTCTTCCCACCCACCACCAGCAAAGGTGGTACCCCAATCAGAGGGGGTGGGAAATGATGCTAAAAATCCCATTATTAATTAGTTCAGGTACTATTTAAGTGCATCACTCCCGTGTTTATTTTAAGTGTGCAGCACCTTGATCTCCATGAAAACCCCCTCACAAACTACCCCAGAGTTAATGGTTTGTCAGCATTTCCATTACCAACCCCTATTTATTATCCTGACAATGGCAATTTATATTGGGAACAATAGTGCCAGAGTGAATAAAAATAATAGGACTCTGGCAAAGCAGCGAGGTGACCTGAGCACATCGAGGAAGTTTTGGGTCCCAAGGTTTTTTTCACCTCAATCCCTCGCTCCCACAGCAAAAATTAAACTTGTCTTGCCCATCATCTATCTTCAATTTAGTTGGGAATTTTAATTTCAAATAGATTGAGGAAAAATCAAGATAATAGAAATGAGAAATTGCCCAGGCAGTTTGTGGCTCTGGCTGCTCAGCTGTAAACAGCCTCTCTCTGGTGAAATGTGGCACTGGAGGACTGGACCTGTTTGTTCTGATTTTACTTTCTCCTGTTATTTTTTGCTCCTTGCTTTGGCGTGAGATGGTCTGGAGGACACAGTTGGAAACTGAGCACACAAATAAGGGATAAACAGCAAAAGCTGAGCTGGGCAAGGTTGGTGGTTTCACCTCGTGTGGAGATCATGAGGTGATTTCTGCTCAAAGCAAGAATTTCGCAGTTTCTCCCAACTTTGCTGAACTATAATTGCATGGGCAGTGTTTCCCTGGTTTCTGTGTCTTTTTTCCACACTGGTTCAGGGAGCCTTCTCCAGCGATTTTTCCAAGGACATTTCTCCCTCAGATCCAAAGTTCTTTTTACCCCTTCAGAAGGGCTGGGATATCTCTCTGCTGTGGACCAAAGCGTTGTTGGCTCAAAACAGGAGAATATTCCTGCTTTCCCAATGGCAAACTTTGGCACTCTGAGAGGAACTTGTTCAGCTTCTCCAACTGATAAAAATGCCCATGTTCTCAGAGTGCTCAGAGGGAAAGGAGCCCATGGGAATGCAACCATGGCTGCCCAGGTTCTCCATAAATCTCAGTTTGGCTGGTGCAGGGTAGCAGCAGTGCAAAGCTGTTTCCTGAGGAGAATCCATGTCTAGGAAGCATCAACGTTGGATTTTTCCCTTCTATTTCCATGCTCTGACAAAGTTTTCTTTCATTTTGTACAACCCACAGCCATTTTGTGGCATAGCCATAGCAAAAAAACCTGATTTTGGAGACAGGGCAGCCACTGGCCAAGGTGACAGAGTCTCTGCTCCCTGGACCTGTTCCATGCCCAAGCTGGAGAGGATGGGAAGTGCTGATTGCCATGCCATGATCCACCAGTGATGGCTGTGGCAAAGTCTCTTTCAAGGCCTGTTTGCTGCTTGAAATCCTTTCACCCAGCCAGGTCAGCTCCAAATTTGGAAACAGCTTCAGGCAACTGGTGTTGTTGCCAACAGGCAACTGCTTAAAGTCCTTTGAGGTCAAATTTTGGGTGCAGAAGGATTTAGGTGGCCCAGGTAGGCTGGAGACTTGATATATCCCACCAGGACATGTGTGAGGCTCTGGTGGGTTTGCAGTCACAGCTGGAGCTGAGGGAGGTGTGGGGATGGGGAAAGGCCAAAGGGAGACCTTCAGAGAGGTCTCAGGGACCCCAGTGACACTCAGGGTGGGAGAGGTGGCAGGGACCTGGATGCACGTGTCACATTTACTATTTAGTGCCTTTACATAGGAAAGGATGAGAGACAAGGAAGCAAATATTCCTCAGGGATCTGGGATGAGGGCCAGAAGAGGAAGGAGCAAGGCTGTGGAGATTTGGGGCTGGGCTACAGCTCATGGATGTGCAGGCAAGTTCAGCCTCAGGCACCCCAGCTCTGCTGAGGGACCTCAGAGCACCCTCTGGACCACCCCCAATGCATCTGAGCTGGGATGGGGTCATCCATGACCCATTCCCTCACTGAATTCCGGAAAGAAATCCCATTCAGCCCTTCTTGTCGTGGACCACACACTCACGGACCCTGAGGTGGTCCTGCAATGGAGGGGCAGGAGAAGGGTGGGTTTGCCTAGTCTGGGCCTGAGCAGGCTGGGCTAGTGTGAGCCCCTGGCAGGGTGTGAGCTGTGTTTGCAAATTTGAGAGCAAACATGAGCTGGAGGTGATTTCTGTGGGAGAGGCAGTGATAACATTCAGGAGCTGCTGGGCCCGGCTCTGAGATAAGGCAGAGTCAACGCCTGGAGAGATAAAGCAACTGTGAGCTGGAATAAAGGAGCAAGGGGAGAGGCCACAAAGCCCCCTTCTTCTCCTCATTTGGGTAAACCACGGGACTGTCCCAATGCTCAGCGGGAGCCCTGTTCTCTGTTCCTTGCTGAGCTGCAGCCTCGCCATTCCCATTCCACAGACACAGCTCAGCATCTCCACATGGACAGAGAAACCCTCTGGCCAAGCATTCAGCTGCTGGAGACAATCCACAGATTGCTTGGAGAGAGATTCCCACCCTTCAGCCCGTCCTGGCTGTGGTCATCTCCATGATGGGTGGCTGGAGATGAGGATCAGGTCGTGGTGGAGATGCTCAGAGTTGCTCCACAGCTTTCTTCTCACCCAACCCCTTCTTGGGTTGTGCTCTGAGCCAAGAGCTCACATTAAACTCCCAGGAGATCTTCTGTTATCTGGGAAAATGGGATGAATGTAATTTTCCCACTCATGGGCAACTCAGAAACAACCATTAAAAACAAGCTTAAAATCTGAATATTTGAGAAAAGCAAAGGAAAGGTCCTGGGGAAGGGTTGGGAAGGAAACAAGTTTGGATGTTGTCTCCAGAACTCTGCTTTAATCATGCATTGAGGAAGGCTTGGGAGCTTTTATTGCCCACTCTTTCCAAGTATGGTTCTGGTCAGAGCAGGAGAAGTGGAGATGGGATGGAGGAAACCTCCAGTACTTCAGCCAGTACTTCTAGAGATGAGCAAACAGAAGCCCCAAACCACAGTAATTCTTCAATGATGACATGTGGAGTGCTGAGCAGGGCTGGGTGTTTAACTTTCACTGAGGACTGCACCATGACCATCAGCAGCAAAATTCCTTCCTTGGCTCCATTTTTGGGAATGCACAGGAGGCTTCAGTGGGGAAGGTCAAGCCCTGTGTTGGTTTCTCTTCTTTAGAGACATGGTTCTTTCTGGCCCTGCAAATCAAAGCTAGACTGGTTCTCCTGGACTTTCTTGCACACCTGGGGGTTTTGATGATGCTTTTTGACTGTTCCACCATTGTTCTGGGGGTTTGATGTCCCTGAGCAAGAGCCATGATGAGAAACAGCATCTCCATCCACAGGAGAAAATTGCATTCCCAGGAAAAGGTTACTGAGGTGACAGATTGGGGGGATCACCAGAGCTTGGGATGTGAAATACTGGATGGGATGAGAAGGAGAAGGAGAAGGAGAAGGAGAAGGAGAAGGAGAAGGAGAAGGAGAAGGAGAAGAAGAAGGAGAAGGAGAAGGAGAAGGAGAAGGAGAAGGAGAAGGAGAAGGAGAAGGAGAAGGAGAAGGAGAAGGAGAAGGAGGAGGAGGAGGTTGGAGGGAGGAGTGGTGTGTCCCCTCCCACCAAAGCAAATGTGGGTATAGGGATGGAAGGGCCACCACCACTGGTATTCCTGCCACACCCAGATGTCCAACTGAGCAACAAAACCCCAACCTTTAAAAGGTTGCAGAGGTGCTTGGGATATAAAACCAGAAGCTGGAAAAAATGTTCACCTCTTTAATTCTCCCCCTTTCCTTCCCTTTTCCTCCCCAGGAGTTATTTTTAGCTATGGCCAGTCTATGGGTTTGTTTCTCTGTGCACTGTTGCACACACTTGGGAATTGGGGTTATGTCTCAAAGGAATCTCACTCCCTCTGACGTGTTCTGATGAGGTTCAGCCCAGAAAAAGCGATGTGGGCTCCCACCACTGGATGGCCAGAAGCAAGGAGGGGAGTCCTGGGGCATAGGAAGGACAGGACTCATCCTGGAGAGCTGCTGAGGAGCACCAGGGCTTGGATGGAACAGGATTTTCTGGACTGGGACACAGTCCTGGCTGTGGGACCTCAAGGGATGGGATGAGAACTGACCGCATTTAGCACTTTTTGTCCTTCTGTCTTTCAGGTCCTTCTCATCCCTAGCTGTTGTCTCAGCTTCTGCCTTCTCCAGCCCTGATCTATCACAAATCATTATCCAAAGTGAGCAATTTTAGCCAGCATTCCCTGTCCTTCACAGAGGATGAGCAGCTCTTTACCACCTCTGGTTCTTGAGGTTTCCTCCTATGGTCTTTGTTCACTTTATTATTTTTGCTGGCAACTTTAGGTAGGTCAGAACTGACCCTTCCTGTGATATAAACTCCCCAAAGTGAGTGAAAATGATGACATTTGAATAGAACTGATGGGAGCAAAGACATCTTGTGCCTGACCTGAGAGGACTGTGATTGCCAGGAGACATGGAATTGTGCTGTGGCTGCCCCAGCAGAGCCCCACAGGCTGAGGGTTGTTCTCCAGGAGGCAGGAGCAATATCCAGGGTGTAATAACCCCATTGTAGCTCCTCCATGGACACAAATCAGCCTTTCCTCTCTTCCTGGTGGCTTTCACATGGCTTCAGATCCAGGTGCTGGTGTGGAGGGTGCCTGTGGTATGGAGAATGTAAAGCAGGAATGTGTTTCTAGGTCAGGACTGAAAGAAATTGTTGGAGGGGGATGCTGGATGAGAATGGATGAGAATGGATGAGAATGGATGAGAATGGATGAGAATGGATGAGAATGGATGAGAATGGATGAGAATGGATGAGAATGGATGAGAATGGATGAGAATGGATGAGAATGGATGAGAATGGATGAGAATGGATGAGAATGGATGAGAATGGATGAGAATGGATGAGAATGGATGAGAATGGATGAGAATGGATGAGAATGGATGAGAATGGATGAGAATGGATGAGAATGGATGAGAATGGATGAGAATGGATGAGAATGGATGAGAATGGATGAGAATGGATGAGAATGGATGAGAATGGATGAGAATGGATGAGAATGGATGAGAATGGATGAGAATGGATGAGAATGGATGAGAATGGATGAGAATGGATGAGAATGGATGAGAATGGATGAGAATGGATGAGAATGGATGAGAATGGATGAGAATGGATGAGAATGGATGAGAATGGATGAGAATGGATGAGAATGGATGAGAATGGATGAGAATGGATGAGAATGGATGAGAATGGATGAGAATGGATGAGAATGGATGAGAATGGATGAGAATGGATGAGAATGGATGAGAATGGATGAGAATGGATGAGAATGGATGAGAATGGATGAGTGTGAAGCCTGGAAGGTCCTTGTACCTCGCTGACTCCATTGGCAGAGGGGCACAGTGGATTTGTATTGCTCCTGTGAGTCCAGCACCTCTCCACTGTGATAATGAATTCCCCATTTTTCACATCCCCCATCCCTTTCCCAGGACCACCCCTCTGGTCAATATGGACAAGCACCCCCCCAGAAAGGCCATTTCCCAGGGGTCTTTCCCTGCACTCTCCTCCCTCCCACTGGGTTTCAGTGTGATGGCAGTGGGGATGTGGTGGGTGGAGAGCAGGGTTGGAGGAGCTTTGCTGGACCATTTGGGGCTCTTGGCTTGGTGCCCTGCGTTGTGCCATGGTCAGCATCCATGGAAGCTCAGTGATGCCTGAGGGTACTGCAAGGAGCAGCCACACCCCTGGGCTGGGCTGGTGGCCCCACATCCTCTGACAGAGCCCTGTGGCCCATTGTGCCTCTTGTGAGGACACCTCCATGGGGGACAGATTGTCTGGTGGCATCAGCAGAGGGATGGGACAGTGGTGGCCCAGGCCAGGTGCTGAATTGCCCTGGGGACAAGGTCTCACCCTGTGACAGGCAGGCAGGAGAAGCCCAATGGGTAGCACAGGGTTTCAGGGGGCTGGCCAAGCCCCAAGTGGGTTGCCTAATACTGGGCAGAGCGTGGCTGCTTAAACGTGGAAGGACAAGCACTTCTAAAGGACAAAAGCTCCTATCTGCAAACCTCCCCGGCAGCGAGAGTGAAACTGGACTATCTTGCAAAAACACTTTGAGCAAACAGCACTCAATGGAAAGCATCTGATAAGAGCAGCTGCAGTGCTGGTGGCGGAGGCAGGAGGAGCCCCATTCGCACCGCGGCTCCCTCGGGGCCGTGTTGCCTCCTCTCCCTGCAGACACACCATGTCCACCACCATCTGCCAGGTGATGGGGTTCCTGGTGTCCCTGCTGGGCGTGGGGGGCACCATCATAGCCACGGCCATGGACACGTGGAGCACGCAGGACCTGTATGACAACCCCGTCACGGCCGTGTTCCAGTACCAGGGGCTGTGGAGGAGCTGCGTGCGGCAGAGCTCCGGCTTCACCGAGTGCCGGCCCTACTTCACCATCCTGGGGCTGCCAGGTAGGGCAAAAACACTGCAGGTGCCAGCCAGGGGTTCTCCTGGAGCTCTGCACGGGTTTCATCTGGAAGGAGGAGCAGGTATCTTAAAGCACTTTGAGAGGAATGACATGTCCAATGTTATGAGCGTAAAAATAGGAGCGTATTTGTTGCCAAAATTGTTTTTAGGATTATTTGGGGTTATTGGCAGGGGATGCCAATTGGGGGTTATTGGCAGGGGATACAACCTGCAGTGTGTGTGTGTGGGATCTCTGTGTGAGCATCACGGGTCCAGCATCACTGCTGGCATCAATCAGCACAGCTCCACTGAGGTGAGGAGAGCGAGGGTGTTTAACCCCCCAGGGATTGGAAACACAAGGAAAAGGGCTGTATGGAATCGTGCTGTGTTATAGGGTACTGGAAATCATTGAAATGTTCTGTTTTTCCAAAGAACTGGAATGGGAGATATCTGCCTCTGAGAGGTGCAGGTAGGAAGGACATGAAGAGGAAATGTGTGCTCAGTCACTGCCCATCACCTGGGCAGTGTTAGTGCCTGCAGAAGCAGAGTGCAGAGGTGGATTGCTGTCCTGTTTGCTTGCTAATGTTCCCAAAGGAGCTGTTTTTCCCAACCCATTGCATGTGAGGGTATTCCAGCACTCCCAGCCCAGCAGTAAATTTGGCCCTGGGAGTGTTTCTCACTCCTGGTGCATGATCACAAAAAGGTCCAAGCAAGCAGTGCTGTGCCCAGGCCTTTTTCAACCACTGATCCAAGAATGATGTGGGTTCCAGCCCTGTATCCTCAGGGATGACATCCTCAGAGATGCCCTCAAGCTTTGCTGAGGATTTGTGATCTCCAAGAGGTGCCATGGAATAAATGTGTCTCTGTGTGCCCAGCTTCAGGATTGCCAGGTGAATTCTTCCCCAATTTGGAAGAACAAATCTGATATTTAGAGTCACTTCTCCCATCTGAATATTTATTTTAAAGACTAAAAATTAGATTTATGCAATTATCTCTACAAAATTTTGACCACTATATTTCTTCAAAATGCTGTGGGCAGGTGATTGTGTTTTAAATGATCCACAATGAAATAGGAACCATCATTTTGATGTCAATTTATCCCAATCAAGATTTTACTTTTTCAGTTATTTCAAAGTCATATGGCAATAAAGAAACATGCAAAGCACTCACAGGCAATTTCTGTTGTTAGAGATATCCTGTCAGAATTATCTTTATGAATCCATTTAATTTGATTAATTCTTTCAAACATATAGAAAAAATGTCCCTGCTGGAATTTGCTTAACTTAAACACCTGCTGGTATTTACTTAATTTCCCTAAACTTTCTATATCCCATCAATCATTACTGGCCATAAAGCCAGATTCCACCTTTTTATTAGGTATTAGCAATGGAAATGCAGGTGATGGTCATTGAAATGACTGGAAGTGGTTTTACCTCACTCATCTCGTACCACTCACACGGGGTAGGAATTGGACTATCCAGTCACCCTTACCTCTGGAACACAGGGATGCAGGCTGTGGTTCCACATCTCTGTCATTTATTTTGGTGGGGAAGTTATTTCTCTTGATGTTTTTGCTATTCCCTTGTCATGGAACACCAGCCCTTGAATGGAAGCTGAGTTTTCCTCCCTCATGCAAAGGGTGTGTGCCCAAGCCAGGTTTGTAATTCCAGGGCTGTTTGCTTCCCACTGCTCCCGATACCACTTTTCCTTCGTCTCCCACTTTGTTTGTCTAAGCTCTTCCACTCCTTCCTCAGAACAGAGGTCATTCACCTTTGGAAAAGCAGCTCTTTCCAGAGGACTTTCAATGGATGCCAAAACTCCCTTAAAAACTTTCCAAGCCTTTCCAAGCAGTTCCCACTTCAAGTCCCGTGAGCCAAGTGGAGAGGTCTTTGTGCCACAGCAGGAGTGGAGAACTTCCCTCTCCTTCCCATCTCTTGGTGGGATAACTCAGTCTGGGGCTGGAATGGCTGCTGGTGGTTATCTGGAATTTTTTCTGTCGTGTCCTGCTGTGCTCCTCTCCATCCCCTTTCCAAGAGCTCCGTTCAATGGAGATTCACAGCAGTGCTCCATTTCAGTGCTCCATTCCTGCTAGTTGTACCCCAACGCTGATCTGCTCTGATATTTGCCTCCTTCAGGCCTCAGCTGCCATGGGCATGGCCCACCAGCATCCCCAGCTCATGGCATGCTGCTGAACAGATCCAGGATGGGAGTATTTGGATGTTTCATTTGTGAACGTGGACAGGTTTATCCAGGACTGATGCTCCAAATCAAAATGCAATGATCAGAAAAACAAAACAAAACAAAACAAATCAAAAACAAAAACAAAACAAAACAAAAACCAAAAAAACCCCAACCAAACAAAAAAAACCCACCCAAAAAAACCCCAAAAAACCCAAACCCCCCCCCAAAAAACCCCAAAAAACCAAACCAAAACAAAACAAACAAAAAAAAACAACCAACCAACCAAACAAACAAACAAAACAACCAAAATTCCAATTGGAATTCAAAAATGGAGCATCCTTGGCTGCTTGGCTTGGCCCTGCCTGTTTTGTCCTTCCATGGGCGCCCAAGGCACTGGGAATATCTCTTTGAGGTATTTTTTTGAGGTATTCATTTTGAGAATGAACAAACTCTCTGTGGGATCTTTGTTTGGGGTCACTGCTTGACAGGTTGAAAACACCCCAGTGATGACACCCAGGAACCTGCAGGAAACACCCAGGAATGAAATCTTGGGAACAAGGAGCTTCCATCATGATCCATAATCTTGGATTTTCAGCCTCTCCTTCCTGCCCTGAAACAAAGGCATTTGCAAAGGAACTTTGGTGGTTGCAAAGACAAAGGAAGATTGAAATTTCCTGCTCTTTCTGCTTCCCACCAGGTGCTGCGGAACAACCTCCGAGGGCTGATAAGGCGTATCCGCCGTTCCCTGACGGATCATAACTAATGAGCTCCTACCTGGGGGCTGATGGATGGCAGATTGAAAACCCCCGGCACGGCACGTTAGCACTCGTTATCAGCTGATAAGGGCAAATTGAGTCATAAGAGCTGAGGCAGTGGGACTGCTGGTGGGAGAAGCTGGTGTATTCCCGGCCTGTGGAGTGGCAACCCGCCCGCTTCCGTGTGTGCCGCGGTGCCAGCGCGGTTCTGCCGCGGTGCCAGCGCGGTTCTGCCGCGCTTCCTGACTCCCCACGGGCCAGGAGAGCCACCCAGGCACCCAGCACCCTCCTGGGAAGGGTTTGCAAACCTTCTCCCACCCTGTGCGAAGGCTCTGTGCTCCCCTGGGTGCCGCTGTCACCCATCAAAGGGGTGGCAGATGAGCAGAGAAGTCCCTGTGGATGTGGAATGTGTTTTCCATGTTTCACTCCATCATGAGCCCGCTTCCTCTTCCCTGAGGAGGGGAAACCATGCTTGGGGAGCACCAAAGCCAGGCCCAGGGCTGTGGGAGCACGTGTCAGGGCAAGGAGAGGCTGCAAAGTGTGGCAGCCAAATCCCAACAGCCCTTGAAATGCCTCCCAGCCCCTCCAGGGCTCTGCTGCCATCCTGTCTCTGCCAGGGACTCCAGCACAAGAGGGGAGGGAAGTGTCTGGACAGAGATGGGACAGGTGCCACCTTATTAGGGAATCACCTTGGTATTCACGTACCCTTGCCCCCACCAGTCCTCCAGTTTTAAAGGTGCAACTTTCCCCTTATGTTCCCTTCTGTTTTCTACTCCACTCAAGAGGAGTCTGAGAGGTTTTTGCCTCCTTCAGGCCTCAGCTCCATGGGCATGGCCCACCAGCATTCCCAGCCCATGGCATGCTGCTGAACAGGTTCAGGATGGGGTATTTGGATGTTCCATTTGTTAATATGGACAGATTTATCCAGGACTGGTGTTCCAAATAACCCTGGGGAGGATACGGTGAGGGAGATGCTTTGCAGAGCTTTGATGCTCTCCTGCTCTCTGTGTCATGTCTGTCAAGGTGATTTTCCTCTTTTCCATTGCTTTACTGGGCAGCAGGAACACAGAGAGCTGCATTTTGAGTCATGCAGCAGTTGGAAATACCCCGGGCAGCTGGGTGGAGCTGGCTGCTCCCATTGCTGACTGGGGAGGAGAGAAGAGCCCTTTCAATCCATGCTTATCCCAGCTCCTCACTAACTCTTCTCCATGAATTTTACAACTGACACAAATTAACATCTCTAAAAAAATGGTGCCTAAACCATCAAACTCTTTAGGAAGTTAAGTTAAACAGCCACACTTCCAGAGGTGCCCCAGAGTAGATTCAGTGCCCATTTTCCAAGGTTTTCCTCTTTAATATTTCTGTTTTCAGACAGAGGTGATCTTTGAAATCCCCCAGACCCTGACAAACCCTGTTTCAGCTGCTCAGTGAGGCTCTTGCTGTCTGTTTTGCAGCGATGTTCCAGGCTGTGAGGGCCCTCATGATCGTGGGGATAGTCCTGGGAATCCTCGGCCTCCTCGTGTGCATTTTTGCTCTGAAATGCATCCGGATTGGGAGCATGGAGGATACTGCCAAGGCCAACATGACCCTCACCTCTGGCATCATGTTCATCGTGGCTGGTGAGTGGGAACTCTCCTGTCTCCCACGTGTTTGTATTTCCCTGCTTTGCATTTCACTGGGACTGAGGACTGGGCACGTCCTGGTGCATTTCTGAAGTTATTGGCATTGTCCTCCAGCCTGATTTCCTGGGGTCAAGTGGTTTTTACCTCCAATTAGGGAACAAAAAAGCTCTGGAAACCAGAAGTTTGTATGGACAAAACATGGAAGACTGAAAAAATATCCTACAGATGGAAAAGAAGAGTATCTCTTCATTTGTTTTATATATGTTGTTGCCATATATTATTATAGCCTTTATTTATATAGAATACTTTTTCCAGTTTCAGGCTTTATCCATAATAATTTTAGGAAGATTCCCAGGGTTTGTAGTTTTTAAATATCAGCCCACAAGGCTGCAGGAATGCCCAGCTTCCTCAAAACTACAAATGCTTCATTTACAGCTTTTCCTACATTATTTTTGAGATAAGACACAAATGAAATCTATATCTTAACAAAGGGAAGGTGAATGTCCATATTTAAAATTCTTCAAATCCCAACACTGAACTTTTCTTGGGATGTGAGACACTCAACACAATTTCAAAGAGTATAAACTGGAGAGAGGAAACCACCTTGTGCCACACAGCTTTAATTTTGTATTTTACATCTATAATTTTAGAATCATGGAATAGGCTGGGATGGAAGTACTTTAAAAATCTCCAGTTCCACCCCTGCCATGAGCAGGGACACCTTCCACTGGACCAGGGCCCCAAGCCCCATCCAGCCTGGCCTTGGGCACTGTGGAAGGAAGAACAAACTGTCATGTGAGGGGTTTTGCCAAAAGTTCTGGACTTCAACTCTTCTGGACACCCCAGCTCCTGTTTATCTTTGGTCTTTAAGGTCCATTCCAACCCAAACCAGTCTGTGATTCCATGTTCAAGTGCTCTGTGGATTCCTCTGCTGAGGAAAACCAAAGGTTGGCATTGCCAGGATGGTCAGGGATGGCCATTCCAGACATCCCCTGTTTGGATGAATGGAAGAAGTTCCAACCTCCTGGGGAGGGTCTTGCCCATCTGGTGATAAACAGGCTGTGAACCAAAGACATCTCCTCTTTTATGTGACAGAGAGTGTGTTTTCCCTTAAAAAAAAAATCTGTCAGGGAATATTTGGTCCATGTTTTTCACTGTAAAATAAATGTTTAAAACCAACTACTGGGTATTCTGTACAATGATCTGTTTGTTAAACTCATTTGTGTGACAAAACACATCAGGAGAAAGACTGCTGCTGGTCTGACCTGGGATTGTGCCATGTGACATTGCATTCCTGGTGTTGGATTGTAAACACAAGGAAAACCTGGGAGAAAAGTGTAACAACACATTGTGGGTCCCCATTTGTGCTGAGGGCCTCTGAGGGTGTCTCACCCACCTTTCCAGAGGTGTGAGGTGCTTCCCTGAGGCCCCAGGTGGGTTCTTGCACTGTGAGGATCTCAGTCTGTCCTTCTGTCCCGTCCCAGGCCTGTGTGCCATCACTGGAGTGTCCGTGTTTGCCAACATGCTGGTCACAAACTTCTGGCTCTCCACCACCAACATGTTCCAGGGAATGCAGAACGTGCAGAACAGGTGGGTGCTCAGCTGGCCCTGTGCCACACGGGGGGAATCTCCCTCAGGGCTGCTGCTGGAGGATTGGCACACTCTGGGAGTATTTTGGGACGGCTGCAGGGCTTGGAAGATTATTCTTAGGAGAGAAAGCCTCTTGTCTGGGCTGGAGATAGGCAAATGGGCTGGGATGTCTCTGTCCTTGCAGCTCAAGAATGAGAAAGAGAGGGCATTGGGGTCCAGACTGGACTTCTGGGGAGTTCTGGGGAGTTCTGGGGACCTGTGGGTACAGCTGTAGGGTCTGAGGGAGGATGGCCATACTCTCAGGATGGCAATAATTCCCAGCAGCCCTAACCAGCCGTGCCTCTGTTGCAGGTACACCTTTGGCTCAGCCCTCTTCGTGGGATGGGTGGCAGGGGGCCTGGCCCTCGTGGGAGGCATCATGATGTGCCTTGCCTGCAAAGGGCTCATCCCAGAAGAATCCCGGTAAGCTGGGCTGGGAGGGCATGGGAAGGTAGTGTAGGGAACCTGGGGAGGTGTCCAGATGTCCCACAGCTGGCCCAGGACATGTAGAGGTGCAACAGCCCTGTCCTGACAGACCTCGTGATGGTGGGAACACGGAGTCCTTTAGGTTGGAAAAGACCCTTGAGATCAGAGGCCATTAATGCAGCACTGCCAAGGCCACCACTGCCTGAAGTTCATGGTTAGTGAGTTGCCCTCTGTGGGTCCAGAGTGAGCATTTCCCTTCCCTGTCCCTGACTCACACACAAACAGAGAGGACATGAGAACCAATTTCAAAATGTGGCATTTGCACTGCACTGGTAGGTTCAGGCCCATGAATTGCAGGTTGCACAGCAGATCATGAGCAGGGGTAGATTGCATCAGCTGAGCCGTGGCTTACATGGAATTGTAGAATTCCAGAGCAATTTGGGCTGGGAGGAACCTGAAGCCCACCCCATTCCACCCCTGCCATGTGCAGGGACACCTTCCATAGACCAGGTGGCTCCAAGCCCTGTCCAGCCTGGCCTGGAACTCTTCCAGGGATGGTGTAACCACCAGGAATTTGTACTCCAACACAGCCAGTTATGGCAGGGGGGTCCACAAAACCCAAAACCACTCCACAAATGATTTTTTCCAAGGGAAGGAAAGTGTATGTTTGTGAAAGGACCTGAAAGGGACTTGTGGGTTCCCATGGATGGAGGGCTGAGCTCTCTGGGTGCCTCCAAGTGGTGGCACAGCAGTCACAGCCCCTCCAGACTCTGATGTCCCTCTTGTGTCTCTTCCAGCTACAAAGCCGTGTCCTACAACGCCTCAGGCAGGAACATCTCCTACAGGACAGGGCCCTACAAGGCTGGCCCGGGGTATGAAGCTGACCCCAAGAGCAGGAAGGGTGTGGGATATGAAGAAGCTCCTCGCAGTGAGGACGGGAGACGCTCGTACCCATCGAAATACGACTACGTCTAGCAGACCTCCTGGCCATGGGTTGTGCTAGCAGATATTTTTAACTTCACAAGCAAAAGTGCAGCAAACCAAGCAGCCTGTAAATAGGATTGTGTTTTCTGGCAGGTTTTCTCTACTCTGAGGTTGCATCTCTGTTGTGAGTGTCAGTTTTACTCGTCTGCCCATTGGTATTAACAGCACCAGATCTGTGACCAAAGAGCTGTGGTGCTCTCAGAGTAGAACATTTTGCTCCTGTTTTCTGTACAAACTGACATCCAGGAGCAGTGCCTTGTGTCCTTTCTTAATTGCTCACATAGTGAAAATTCCCCTTTGATAATCTCTTTGTGTTTGAAGTAAATTCAGTTGTGTCCCCTTGGCTGTGCCCAAAGCAAACAGAGCCCGTGGTCAGGGCATTTTCCCCCCCGATGACTTCTCTGCCCAGTCCCACCTTTGCTTTTTGCTGCTTGTACTCCAACACTGATCTGCTCTGATATTTAATCTGATTTCTGTTACTTAGACGTTTGCTGGAGCCTGTGATAGCAAAGTGTATTTATTTCTTCAGATCTCTCCAGGGAATGTGCATAATCCTTTGTTATTCCTGCACTAATAGCTCCCAACCTCCGTGTGCCACCGGTGTTCCTGCAGATGTCATCTTTAATGGAGCCAGGAGAATTTCTCATTTAGAATTAATTAGAGTTACCTTTGAGCAGGACTCCTGGGGGGCATTAGATGTGTAACTCCACACCGACATCAGGACTCCCCCTGGTAATTCTCCCTCCAAGGATGGGAAGGTAACTCCATAGAGGAACTTTGCCTTCTCCAGCCAATCCGTCAGAGAGGGAGTTTGTTTGGAGGGGGAAGAGGGTGATGTGTCAGAACTTCTGTGGGAAGAGAGAACTGAGAGCTCTTAGCAGGTCCTCCCACCTGGCTCCACAGCACATCCTAAAAAAGCTCTAGACAATGCCCATGAATAGAAGAAAGGGATAAGTTAGAGAGAAAAAAGGGGTCCAGACCCTCCAAAATAACCATTTTAATGGCATCTGCAGTGGGCTTGAGCCCTGCTCCTCAGAATTACGAGTTCTCTGAAGGAATTCAGTTCAGGCAAAATTGAAATGCTGGTGTTCCCTGAGTGTTTGATATCCTGGAGGGATCGGAATGTACAGCTGAAGGTGAAGAGTTGGACCTTTGGAAGGTCAGGTTAGCACAGGCTGAGCTGGCATCTCTGGTGTCTGCTGGGATTGGAGGGGACAATCTGTGCTCCTGGGGAGCACAAACTGCATCCCCCTCCTCCCCACGTCCATCACTGCCCCCTAAACCTCTGCTTTCCACAACCCTCAGCTTTCCACAACCCTCAGCTTTCCACAACCCTCAGCTTCCCTAAACCTCAGCTTCCACAACCCTCAGCTTTCCACAACCCTCAGCTTTCCACACCCCTCAGCTTCCACAACCCTCAGCTTCCACAACCCTCAGCTTTCCACAACCCTCAGCTTTCCACCAGCTCTCCACCACCACGTGGAGCAAATCCCCAGCACAGGTCCAGGAGATCCTGGGGAAGGTCACCAGGAGGAGCAGGGAGCCGTGGCAGGGGGCTGGAGGACACAACAGAGGGGTGGGAAGAGCTTCCAGCCACCAGCAGCTCAGGCTGGATCTTGGCTACCCGGGATAAATCCCTGTGGGATGTCAGTTCTGACCCTCCCTTTTTATTTCCAGCAAAGAACTTGTTTCAAGGACTAGTTTTGAAAGGAGAAGAATTTATTTTGCAGAGGTAGATCCTGTTCTATTTTAAAAACATTGCTACTTTTTTCTGTGTTTCTATCCCTCAGTATAAACTTAGATTTTCTGCCTTTTTTTTTTTGCTTATTTGTTTTGTTGGTTGTTGTTTTCTTTTTTTTTACATGAATATTAAAAAAGAGAAAGTCTTAAAGACCAGAATCACAGTTTCCAGTTGTTCTTTTCTTGTCAAATTCATCATCTCCAACCTTCCTGCTCAGCCAAAGCCCCCAGCTCATATTCTACGTGTTCTTGGGAGGAGTATGCACAGAGATGGGTGGCTGAGGGAAAAAAGAAAAGATTTGGGTGTTTTATATCCTCAGGACTCACAGGATGAGAGAAAACACCAGAAAATCAGATTAATGATTATTGAGGGACCTCAAATCAGTGATGAAGTCAGAGATCCTTGGTGGGACCCTGAGCTTGCTGAGGACTGGAGTGCAGCAAGTTTCAGGGTAGAGATTAAACACTCCTGAACACTTCATTGCTCTTAGGAGGGCAGAAAAATTGCGGGCATGTTCTCAGCCTCCACTGCAAGGGGGCTGAAAAACCCAGGAATGTTTAATTTAGATAGGAAACACATAAGTGGTGCTGAGGGAAGGGTACACAGGGGAATGCCAAAGGCAGGAAAACACCCAGAAAAATTCAAAATGCAGGTTTACAACTGAGTTAGAAGTAAAAAAAATCCTGAGGAAACAGCCTTGAAAGTTACATTTTATTTTTCTGCTCCACAAATGCTGTGACAAAGTCCCCGAGCTGGCTATCTCTCGGTCACACTGTGATGTCTGCAGGCGTGGAGATGACAAGATTAGGGGCAGGAGCCTTGTGGGGAGCTGGCAGAGAGCTGTGCCCAGGAATCCCTGCCCTCCTAATCTGCCAGCATCAGTTTTCATTTCCTCGCCTCGGCCCAAAACTCGCAGGATGAAATATTTTAATGCAGTGAACTCCGCTGAATAAAATCCCATTCTGGAGCAGAGAATATTTATTTATGAGCCTGGTTGTGGTGTAACTACAGCTCTGGGTGCTCTGGCTGCTCCTGTGTTTGTGACCCTAAGGTTCCTGACCTGGTGCTGGGCACCACAGAGGGTGGTGAACATGAACATCCCTGCTGGGAGGGACAGCACGGGAGGATCTGCCCCCACAGCCACTTCTGGGTCTACTTCTGGGTCAGGGGTCTCATCAGCCCCTCTCAACATCTCAGCCCTCACCCTAGAGAAGCTGCAAACCATACAGAGGAAGCTCACCTGATGAAATACCAGGAAGGAGGTCTCTTGAACATTCAGGGGAAACGGAACATTCTCAAAAAGTGATGTAACAGATTCAGAAGAGAAGAGGGAAAGGAAAGGTTGAAAAAGCTTCATCCCCTACTCCTCCTCCAACGTGGGGAACTGCAGCTCCTGCTGCAGGGAGAGCTCGGGGTGTGGACCTGGGGCTGCTGGAGAGAGCCCAGAGGAGGCACCAGGATGAGCAGAGGGATGGAGCAGCTCTGCTGGGAGGAAAGGCTGGGAGAGCTGGGATTGTTCAGCCTGGAGAGGAGAAGCTTTGGGGTGACCTCACTGTGGCCTGGCAGTGCCTGAAGGAGCCAACAGGAGGCTGGAGAGAGGTGATCTGCAGTGGACTGGAGTGACAGGGCAAGGGGAAATGACTTCAGACTGAGAGAGGGGAGATTCAGGTTGGATATACAGAATAAGTTATTGGCTGTGAGGGAGGTGAGGCCCTGGCACAGGGTGCCTAGAGGAGCTGTGGCTGCCCCTGGATCCCTGGAAGTGTCCAGGGTCAGGTTGGACAGGGCTTGGAGCCACCTGAGATAATGAAAGGTGTCCCTGCCATGTCAGGGGTGGGACTGGATGAACCTTAAGGTCCCTTCCAACCCAGACTATTCCATGAGTCCATGGTTCCTTGTCTTGAACAGTATCCACTTTCCAGTAGAGCTGATATCACCTCTAAGCCAAGAAGCCAAAATTATCTGCCTGAAAAATCTCTGTGTCTTCACTGAGGCCAAAGTTCCCTTTTCCAATCATTCTTCTGCAGCCCAGCAGGCTAA
>VXBR01002805.1:20246-33583 GCA_013400215.1 Cisticola juncidis | reverse complement strand
ATGTCGCTTTCATAGGGGGGGTTTTCCAGATGGGGTGGGTTTTCCTGCTTTTTGGGTTTCTCCCCTCCCATTAAAAAAAAACCAAAAAAAAAAAACCCAAAAAAAAACCCAATAATGCAATTAGGTAGATATATGCTTTTAACTGAGTATGGGGCAGGGTGCCTGTCAGGAGGGGGACAATGACACCAGCAGGTCCCTGCAGGGGGAAAAGGCCTGAGGGTCAAAGAGGAGCTGAGCCCCAGCACAGCAGCAGATTCTGATCAACACCTCCTTTTCCTGTATGGAAAAACTGTCCCTTTGGGGATGGCACCAGTCCTCTGAAAGCAACCTCTGACCTCAGGGCTGCTGGCTGGAGGATGTCAAAGGGGTCACAATGCCCCCTTGGGTATTTGCCAGCAGCCAAGCCTGCTTTAGGCCTGGTTTTATTTTCTGCTTGCATTAGGGAGCAGAACTCCCCCATTTCATTCCCCTGGACTGCAGTGAAGGGCACACAGCAGGCCCTAGGTCCTTGTTTGTATGCAGAGAACCTTCAGCATAGCTTGAAGGAGTCAAGGTCATCCCTTTGCTGTGAAATTCGATGGAAATCCCATGGAAATCCCATTCCTTTGGGATCTGGCTGCCGTGCCAAGGGACAGTTTTGGTCTCTGAGCTGTGCTGGCAGTGGAAGGACTGGAAGTGTCCAGTCCATGGCTCCTGTGAGGGTGAGCACAGCTCCCTGCAGGGACCCTGTGGCTGTTAGAGGGGGAGACACAGAGGAGATTGTGCTCTGGAGTGATGGGAGTTATGAAAATGTATCTACACCCAAATTGATTCACTTCAAAATGCCATCATTACCTTCAGCTTTGTTTGCTGAGAGCAGCTGGATCTGTGACAGAACAGACTGGGCATCACAGATTATTTTTTTGGCAATTTTTGTCAATTTTTCCTCTCTGCGGAATATTATTATGGAATGCATTCAAAACCAGAGCAGAAAGGAGCCAACTGAGCATGGAGATTCCCAAGGAGCTGTGTCCCTTCAGGGGACCCTGCCTGGGAGGGGCCAGCTCAGGGTCTTTCCTTCCCACAACACAATCACCTGGCCATCAGATCACACCCCATGTGTCACTCAGATCTGATGACAAGAAAAAGATACTCCCAACTGGAATTTAAAGTGTTGCTCTGATGGATGACACCCCCGTGGGTGACTCGTGCTGACAATATTCATGTAATACTTTGTGTTTAATGAGTGCCAAATAGAGTAAAACAGCACAGGATGGGCTTGAAATGGGGCTTGAAATTAGGCTTAGTCTAAGCTCAGCAAATATTTTAAGGCTGCTTAGAGTTAAACATCTGCTTAAACGCTCTTAATGAGCCAAGGATTCTTGTGGTTTTTATTTTTTTTCATCATTATTTCACTTGTCTTCTTTTCCTTGGTGTTCATGGCCTTGGGCTGCTGCCCGGGATGGGAGCTGAGGCAAAAAAGGAATGAGAAGATGGGAATGTGGTAGAACAGTTCTGCAGCCACCTCTTCCCTCACCAGCTTTCTGGATTTTTATCCATCACTGAGGTGTCTCCCAATGGGCAGATGTGCCACCAGGTACAAAGTCTGCTGATGACCATTTTGGATCTTCTCACTGGCCATGACAGGATACAACTGCAGCCATTTCTGGTGTTGTTTCCCTTGATATTTTAATCATGGAATCCCAGACTTGTTTGGGTTGAAAGGGACCTTACAGCCCATCCTGTCCCACCCCCTGCCATGGGCAGGGACACCTCCCACTGTCCTAGGGGGCTCCAAACCCTGCCCAACCTTGTGGGTTTCTTAGGCACAGGCTCATCCATGCTCAGAGAGTAGATTTAGATGGGATGTTGGGGAGAAATTGTTCCCTGTGAGGGTGGTGAGGCCCTGGCACAGTCTTGCATTTGCTGGGGTTGAAACCTGGCAGTGAAGAGCAAAAGCAGCTTTTTTATCTGCCAAGTTCAAGTGCTGGTCACAGGGGAAGCTGTGATGAGGCTCCAGAGCTCCCACAGCTGCAGCTTTCAGAGTCTCAATTCCTTGCCAAAAAAGGGGACAAAAAAGGGGAAGGTGAACCCTTTCCCACTCTAACAAAACCTCGTCCCAAATTCCCCAGCCTAACTCCATCCCCACAATCCCATGTGGAGAAGTCCTTGGGGACTGTAAATGCTGTAAATAATAGATAGATAACGAAACAATAAACACCCTTGGAAACACGGACTGGCAGACTCAGCTTGTCTGCTCTGGCTCTGGCATGGGACCTTTCGGGCAAGAAAAGCTCAAAAACCCTACACACTTCAGGGAACAGCAACCCTGAGGAGAATCTCAGGGAAAAGCAATCCCGAGAAGCCATGAGAGCATCACATGAGGGAAGGGAGAGGAAAAATATTCCCTCGTGTCACGCTCCTGCTCCAACAAGGGCCAGCACTGGGCTTGGACCACCCAGCCTTACACTGGAGTGGCTTTGGGGAAGCACAGGGCAGGAAGGAGCCCTTGCCTGAACACAGGAGCACATAAACCCTGAGTGTAGAGGGCTCCCTCCTCCTGCTGAATCCCAAATTCTGAGCTCAGCAGCCGCGGTGTTTGCAGGAGATAGCATTGTGCACACGGCAAACATTGGATGACGGAGAAGGGTCCCCACCTTTCTGCTCCCCAGCTAAAACCAACTCAGAGAGACTCAGCAGAGATCTGCAAGCTGGGCTTCTCTTCAGGGAATTGGATGGATTGGCATTGTCCTGGGAAAGAAAGTACCTGGAAGGGGATTACTCACTGGGAACCCTGTTGGGATTAAATGGGATTTTTGCACAGCTGGACACAGGTGATTCCCTCATGTCCATTGAAATCCATTTATTTAAGAGGGATTTGGGAACCTGGAGGGCCATCCCTATCCTTCCTTGGTGTCTCAGCAGCCCCTTTCCAGGCACAGTTTCTACAGCCAGGGTTGATCTGGGAGGGCGGGGCAGAGCAGCCACCTCCTGGCAAAAACCAAAGTAAAAGTGTGGGAGCACAAACCTTTGGAAAATGTGACTCATTTTTCAGGGAGAAGCGAGCTCAGAGGAGTGGTGGTTTATGAACTCTTTTATTTTCACTCTCACAACAGTCCCTCTCAAAAACGTAGGGTGTAAAGTCCGTGTGAGGCAACCACCAGGAAAAGATGCTGGCTTGGGCCTCTCCTCTTTTGCTCTGGAGGCTCCAGTCCAAAGTCTGTTGTGCTTCCAACTTTTCTGATGTGGGAAGCCGCTGGTAGTTCCAAGAGCAGTAGAGACAACATTCCTCCTGGGAGGCCATCCCTCTCTTTAGGAACTTTTCCCTTGGAGAATCTCGTGAAAAGGCTCAAAGTTTGTCAGATTTGGGAAGGCTTGGTTCACGAGCTCCTATCAGAAAACAGAACTGAGGCAAAGGTGTCCTTGGAGGCTACATCCAATGGATACCCACCACCATTCTCAGCATCCCAAGGGAACAGGAATGGTGGGTACGGAAAGTTCTTTCTCTCTCCTACAAAGCCGGATACCAAAAGAGTGGGGATTGTGTTTGTCTGGAAGGATCACCCCTCTCCTCCTTGCTCCACGTCACTCAACCTCCTCAGGGCTTGGGAGATGCCTGTGCTTGGCATTCCTGATCAGGTCCTGGTAGGTGGTGGGGCAGTAGGTTTTGTAGAGTTTCTCAGCCAGCGTGTTGCTGCCGGCCTCCACCACCTTGCGGTTGCGGTTCATGAAGTTCCAGAGGTGCAGGGCGTAGGAGTGGTTGAAGCTGGGGCTTTCATCCCACACCTGGTAGTACCGGCTCCAGGCCGGGTACGGGATGGGGTAGAAGCGCTGGGGGTTGAGGAAGGAGATGTTCTGGCAGCTGTGGTCCTCGGTGCCTTGGAAATCCGTCAGGTTGCAGAGCGTTTTGAGCATCCTGGTCATCAGGAAGGGGCCCTGGTTGCCCCAGATGTTGCCGTTGTACTTGAGCACGAAGTTCTCCATGCAGTCCCAGACGAACTTGTGGCGGGCGGGGAAGCCGAAGATGCCGTTGCTGGAGAAGCGCGACTTCTGCGCGGCCAGGAAGCTGCGCTGGGGAATGGGCCGGATGGAGATGACATCTGTGTCCATGTAGATGCCCCCGTACTTCCAGATGAGCGCCAGTCTGCTGGCGTCCGAGCTGACGTGCACCCAGTTCTTCTCCTGCTCCGGCACCACCTGCGGACAGGGGAAGGTGAGATGTGTCACTGTGGGACACGGAATGAAATCGCACTGGCGCCGTGAATCATCAGAAGGGTAGAGAGAGATTTATTCAAAATTTCTTTCTATTTCTAATTTCTTTCTATACTATTTACAGAGACTGATATGATTGGATGGCAAAGTTAACACCTCTTCAGCCACATTGGTCAAGCCAGAGTGCCGTCAAGAAGTCCCTCCTCTAAAAAGAATTAAAAATATAGATATAATTAATAAAACATCTCTTTTTGTTTACAGCAAAATGCCTGGGAAAGAAATTTCACAAACCAAAACATCTCAGGCATGAAATCAGGGCTACAGAGATGTCCTGCCATGGGCAGGGAATGGATCCAATCCATCCACGGGGCTGCAAATGGCAACACAAACCTGCACCTGCACCTGCACCTGCATGGCTGCAAATGTCACCTATTGTTGGGATGGCCATGACACAAAGGGTGACACCATCAAAGTTCAGAAGGCTCCTTTGTTATGGCCGCATGCTGGCTTTTATACAGTTTTTACAAAACTAGGGGGCAACTTCTAATTGGTTAATAGCTTTCTTGTTCATTATTCTATTGGTTAGTAAAAGACATTTAACTTGTCCATCAAATATATCTATTCTTGGACTGTTTATATATTTTCTTCACTGATTCTCATGGGACAAATCCCTTGTTATTACGGCTACACTTGTTTTTCACCCTCAGAATAGAATGTTGTGTTAAAGAAGCTTCTCATTCTCAAAAAAGTTTTATATGGGAACTTACAGATCACTTGTTGGCTGCACTTAGAAGAGATGACAGGCCAGCTTTTTACCCTATTCCTACAGGTCACCAGCAGCTTTGGCTGCCTCTAGCCATTGGATTTTACTGGGATAAGATAAGGAGCTGGAGCAGAGCAATGCTTTGTTAGCGTTGGGAATGCAGGAACATTTCCCAGGTGGTTTGATGGCACCTACAGTGTTAACCCAAGGCCACCATGAGTCATTCCCTGCTATTTCAGTGGGACACAACCCACTTAACACACTCCAGGATCCCTCCCAGCTCTTTGAACCAGGCTGGAGGCTTTTCATCAGCATTTGTTGGCATCTGGAGTCAGTTTTTTCAAGGGAGAAGAAAGAGTTTGGAGAAAATCTGCCTGCCCTGCCCAAGCAGTTTGACCAAAGCTACCTGTGGGCAGTTTGCCAGGAACTTTTTCCAGGGTGGAGCTCACCAGATCCCACCTTGGCTTTCAATGTTGCTGTTACAGAACCTGAAATCTCTCCCCTATTTCTTATCTCCTGTGGGCTCCGTCAGAGTGAGGCAGCTCTATCGAGTGCTCAGGCAGCACATTTTGTTCAACCAGCTTCTGTTGGGGAAGATTATTAAGGCTGTTTTCTCAAAACACGTCTGCAATCTATTTTTACCGATGTTTCCTTTGCCAAAAAATCCAGTTCTCCAGATAAGGCCGATCGTGTATGCCATAAACAGGGAGATGAATACACAGCAAAACGCAGCCAAAATCAATCTCTTCCCAACCAAAACAATAAAAGTCACTAATTTCACACAGTCCTGCATTCCTCATTCCTTTTAGAGGAGTTATAACTCCTAGTTATAACTCTTTGCCTGTTTTCCACCAGTTTTAACACTCACCTGGTTGTACCACTGGAGCAGAGGGGTCTCCTGGAAAACAGTTTCCATCTGGAGAGGGAAAATGAAGACATTCTTCATGGAAGACAGGAGGGAGAAGGCTGCATAGCTGGTGTTCATGTCCAAGGCTGTCTCGTTGGTGAGCCCCCTCATGAAGAGGATGATGGGCCTGTCCTGGTAGATCCTGGCAGCAGATTCCACGGAGCACGACACCAGCGGGGGCGGCTCCAGGCGCTCCGTCGTCTCCAGGAAAATGATGCTTTTCCCAAGGTTCAGCACCTGCTCAGGTGTCAGGTAGGGCGGGGCCATGGGCAAGTAGGAGAAGACAGAGCTGGACAGGAGGGAGATCTCGTACAAAATGCCCGAGACAAAGCAGAAACAGAGGCATATCTGGATTTTCCTCAACATTCTTTCCTTCCTGGAGCGTTTGGGGGCATGCCTCCGACATGGGTGCTAGGGAGAGACAAGGAACAGCAAAAGGAGGAGCCAGTTACTCAGCAGGACTGGGAAATGGAGGGATGTGGTTTTGGACAGTGAAAGGTGAAGGCAGTTTGGTGACAAGCCTGGTGACAATCCCTGTAGGGCTACAGAGGGCTCTTTCCCCTGGGATGAAGATCTGGGGTCCCACCTCCTTGCAGCCAGGCAGGGGAACCAGGAGAGGTCCTGGAGAAGGGATGGGCAGGGCATGAAGGCATGGGCTTTGCAGAGAGGAAGGACCCAGGGACAGCAGGTGTCACCATGCCAGGACAAGGAGCCCCCACACCATCCCAGACTGGGGCAGACTGGGGTGGGAAACTGTTCCCAAGCACTGCAGTGCCATTCCAACACGTGCTCGTCCCAGGGAATCTGTGGAGCCAAATTTGCCCATGGAATTAGATGCATTAATGGAATTAATGCCTAATTCCATTAGGAGTGTCACAGGGGAAGGTTGTGATAACAGTTTGGGATGCATCACCCAGAGCTAAAACATCAGCATGCCAAGGGCTTTTTCCCAGTCCATCCCTTCTGCTAACATTTCAATCCTGGGGGATGTGAGGGATCTGTGTCCTGAGGGATACAGTCTGATGGAGCAGAGAGGAGCAGATGAGGATAGAAAGTGGATGTTTTCATACAAAGAAGGGATTATGACCTACCCGGATTATAGTCCTGACAAACCTACATCTCCAGCACCTTCTCCTTCCCCGGCGGTGACTGCTGGATTCCTGCAAAGCCCAGCTCCCTGGTGAGGACACCCAAACCGTCTGGAGCATGCAAAGGGATTTCTGGAGGTACGAGAATGGTGCACAGGGGAGGACCAGCTCTGCTGCTGGCTCAGTCTCAGTCCCAGGAAAGGTGTGGGATCCACCTGCAAGGACAGAGAAGGGACACGATTGGTGAGACCCATTCTGGCCTGGCACTGATGCCTTGGGAAGGCTGACCTGGAACAGAGACTGGACAAAGCTGGAGAATAAAGTAGATATTCATGAAAAGGCCTTTAAGGGTACACCTTGAGCCTGGCCAGGGCTATACCCAAGATGGACCCAAAATGGTCACAAAATGGACAAATGGTCATGAGGTCTCACACTTCTATAAGTTTTGGTCCATTTGCATATTGGGCATTAATTGTCCAGTTGAGGTTGTGAGGTCTCATCCTTCTTGTTTTCTCTCTTCAACCCCCAGTTTGTGCTTTTGGGACTGAAAACTTGTAGTGGTTGTCCTTGGTCTTCAGCAGGAAAGGGATTCGTTTTGTGTCCCTGCTCTCTGAAGGGAGCTGAGTGACCCTGAGTGTGAGCTCAGAACTACACACTTAAGCAGCACAGAAATGGAAAAGCATGAAAGCTAAAACTCAAGGCATCAGCACAACTCCCCCTCCCAATGCCACCAGGACACGAGGCCATACAGCCATGGGGAGTTCCTGCTGGCAAGAGGCAGGATGGAATGGGATCTGCACTGCTCTGTCTGGTGACACAAGGAAATTCCCTCCTGAAATGCTACCTGAGTGGCTCTGCAGGGACCAGGAGCCAGAGTCCAGCAGAGGGGACACACCTGGAGTGACAGCCCAATGTCCAAGAGGCCCTGAAAGTGTCCAGAGCTTGATTGATTGAAGGGAATGGCAGGAAACACAGCTCTGTGTGCTGGGATAATTAATGAGCCTCATTCCATGTCACCCTTCCAGAATACAGATAAGTCTGGAGCGGAGCAAACCCCATGGAAATTCCCTGCCAGAGCTGAGCTTGCACTTGCAGCTGTGGCAGCTCCGCATCCATTTCTCAGAGCTGGATCTCATCAAATTAAATATTAAAGCAGTGACTGTTCCCATCAGGACTGCTTCCCGTGCTGCATAACAGATTTTGTTGTTCTCCATTCCAACTGCACAGGGTTTCTCATCACATCCTGGGCTCCCAGGACAAGAGTTTGGGAGGGAATTCTTGGATGTGAGGGTGCTGAGGCCCTGGCACAGGTTGCCCAGAGAAGCTGTGGCTGCCCCTGGTTTCCCTGGAAGTGCTCAAGACCAGGTTGGAGCAATCTGTGATAGTGGGAGGTGTCCCTGCCCATGGCAGGGGTGGCACTGGATGAGCTTTGAGCTCCCCTCCAACCCAAACCCTTCTGGGATTCCATATTCCGTGTTCATTTTCCCAGCCCCATTCCCAGTTTCTCCCGCTGTCCCCGTGCTCTGCAGTGAGTGGCAGCACCTGGGGCCTCCCTGCAGATAGGGAATTTGAACGGAAGACAGGGAATGGAGAGCAAATATCCGCGGTTTGGAAAGGCCCCGTTCCCGAGCCCGCAGATAAGGCAGCCCGTGCTGCCCCGTGGAGCTCAGCTGGAACTCACATATCCAGCCCAGCTCCACCCCACAGGGCTCAGGAGATACCAGCCCTGACATTAAAATAAACAACAGTGCTCAACCTCCAAATTCCCTCCCGCCTTTCCCACCTGCCTCTCGAGCTCAGGCAGGTGCAGTTAATTTACTCTGGTCATTTGAAAAGAAAACAGAAAGGAAAAGTTGCTCCCTGGCAGCTCTGTCACAATCTCAGCTTGGACAGACTTTCAGGCTTCTAGTTGTTGCTTTTTTGCCATCCCAGAGTGGTTGGGGATGGAAGGGCCCTTAGAGCTCATTTTCCAGCCCCCTTCCACTGGAGTTCACACCCCTTAGAGTGCAGGGCCAGGAAAGCTCATGGGGATCCTTCCAATCTGACCTGGGTCATCCCAGTCCTGGGGGGCACCCAGTGGTGCTCCCATGCCCTTAAGACAGGGAGACCTTCCACTACCCCAGGGTGCTCCAAGCCCCACCCAAGCTGGCTGGGAACACTTCCAGGGATCCAGGGAGAGCCACAGCTCCTCTGGACACCCTGTGCCAGGGCCTCACCTCCTCACAGGAAGGAATTCCTTCCCGATATCCCCTCCAACCTCTGGCAGGTAAAGCCATTCCCCCTGTCCTGCCACTCATGCCCCTGTAAATCATTCCTGCTGCTGCTCCAGTGCTGACCAGGGACTGGAGTCCCTCTGTTCCTTTTTAAATCTCGATGCCACTCTCCCGAAGCAGAAACCCCTGGCTTTGCTTTGATTAGAGTTGGGACCACGAGGACATTCCCATTACTGGATTCATATTTCTCCTCTGATGGCCGACAGATCCGATGTCTCAGGTCTTTATGAGCAGCCCGGCAAAGCCATTCTGCAATAGTCCTTCAAATTTAAAACAGTCCGGGAGGCATTTTATTTGCAAATTGTGGGCAGGGAACGAGGAGCCTCTCCAGCAGCTCCCTGCTCTGTGCACGGCATTGTGAAGAGAAACACGCGTCTTCATCGGCTCATTCCGGGAAATTGTTTTGCTTGGTTGGCTTTCCAAAACCCCTGTGCGGCGAGTTATGAATTCTCATCACATTTGACCTGGAGGCTGCTGTTATCAAAATGTTCCCTTCCCTGCTCGAGTTAAAAGGACTGCGGAGCCGAATGTTAAAAATAAATCCCGGCCATTGAATAGATTACCCTGCTGAGTGGGATGATTCCGGGATGCGGCTGCTGCCTTGATGGCCCATCTTGTAAAGAGATTTCTTTTCTCGGGGCAATTTCCGTGTTTCAAGTGCAGGATGAGAACGGCTGGGAGATACGAGGGATGCCTGTGATGACTCCTCAAGGTGGCCGTGAGACACAGGAGCGGGGAATACAGCGGGATTTTGCCACTTAAGAGGGGCGACGATGCTGCTGGGTCCTGGCCCCACACCCCCTGCACATCTCTCCCCTGCAGCCCCCGCGGTGCACAAAGGGATGGGTGGAGAGCCCATGGGGCACCACCAGCCCTGCAGGGACTCGGGACTAAAACTCCTCATTTGCTAAAAAGGATTTTTTGAGATAGATAGATAGATAGATAGATAGATAGATAGATAGACAGTAGATAATCCCAGCACTTGCAGCTCCTGGTTTGCCCAACCCTTAAACCCAGACCTCATTTCAGTTTTAGGCTCTCCAAAGCCACAGCTGCATCACAAACTGCGTTTCAAGCAATGCCAGCAAATGTTGCACCTCTCACAGCCCTCTGGCCAACCCCACTGAATCCACATCCCCACAGCTCCTGGAACCCCTAGGGACTCAAAGCAGACACCTCCATCCTCTTGCCCATCCTCTGTCTGTAGCTTGCCTCTGGGATTTACCTTTGGGATGCACCCACCCTCTTTCTGGGAGTAACCCCAGGGCAGGCCCTGATTCCTCACAAGCAGCATCTTGCGAGCCCACACCGGTTTATTTTTGGGTTTTGCTGGAGGAAATTGCAGCTGCAATCAGGCTGATGCACGTGCAGGCACTTCAGCCCCAGCCTTCAGCCCACATCTAACACCAGACATGTTTGGAAAGTGGAAAACCCGTGCTCAGCCCCAGCCTGGTCACCTCTAACACCAGGCACGTCTGGAAAGCGCCTTCCCATGGAAAACCCGTGCGAGGAACGCGCCGGATCCACGGCAGATTAACCAGTGCCACTGATCCGGGGCGAATGAGGGGCTTCTCACCGTGCTGTGCCACACCTGCCTCCCCATCCTCCAACTCCAAGGCCGAGGGACAGAGCAGAACTCACCCGGGGGCTGCCAGGAGCCGGCGGGGCGCGGGGGAGCCCGAGGAGCTGCGCTGCCTCCCGGCCGCGTCCTGCCCGGGCAGCGCTCGCAGCAGCCTCATGGCTCGGCTCGTTCCAGCCCTGCCGATCGCATCCCGGTGCCAGATAAGGCTCGGCGGGGCTGTGCTCTCCCGGTGGGCAGTGCCAGGCCCCGCGGTGGCCAAAGGTGAGAGCCCCGCTCTGCCGGCGTCACCGAGGAGGGCGGGACTGGGGAAAGGCACCTGCGGCGGGTTCAGCCTTTCCTCTTTCTACCCAGATCCGCGATTAGAGAGGCTCTTACAGGGCAAGGAAGGACTTTGCTCAGTGGGATAGGTGCTCTGGATGCTTCAAGGGAGGCGAAACAGAGCTTTCTACACAAACACCCCCAAATAACACCTCTCGTGCCTGCCCCGGTTCCCTGTCCCTCAGAGCCTCTGTTTGTCCCCAGCAGGATGCCGTGGGGTGACAGGAACAGGACTGGGTGGCCCACCTCAGACTGGGAAGATTCCCCCAGAGCTTTCCAGGCTCTGGAGTCTGAGGGCTGTGAACGGCAGTGGCCATCCTGAGCTGGGACAGCAGAATCTGAACGGAGAGCTGGAGCTGTGGCATCCAAGAAAACTCCCCAGTGCATCCCCCTGATCCAGAGCTGCTCAGCCCTTGTGAGGACACCACAGCATCCAGCAGAGATGTGACCCCTCGCTCCAGCCACCAACAACAATCAGATCTTTGCTGCCCTCCTCCTCACCCTTTCCCTCCCCCTTCCTATTTTTGTATATCCAGAAACCCAGGAGAGCTGGAAGGTTTGTCCAGCCAACGAGTGCTGGCAGCACCACGTGTTGCACACATGCAAACCTGGCAAAAGCCCCCATTTTCCATCCAAACCCCCACCTCTCTCCACCAGCAGTGCTTAGAAACCACCAAAAACCCACTCTGCAGATCCCCCAGCAGCCTGTGATGGCACCAAAAATCCAGCCAGCTCTTCAGAATCAGCCATGAACATTCCAGGGCGCTCCCATTCCAGGGCCAGCTCGGGGGCAGCCCCTCGGCCCTGGGCAGGGTGCAGAGATCCCTCCTGCTGGGAGGGCTGGAGGATGCGAGCGCTGCTAATGCCTCTGCAGGCAGAGCAAACAGCGCCCACGGAACGGCAGCCACATACCCGGGGCTTAATCAGCTGATAAGAGCCCGGGTGAAAATGCCAGGAGCGCTCCAGTGCTGAAAAACATCCCTGGGGCAATGACGTGAGTGAGGAGCACACCCCTGGGTGAGGAACCCTCTCCCTCGGCAAACACCTCGGGGCCATCGTTTGCAGGTGACCTGCAGGGCATTGGGGTGCACAGCTCCAAGGCTGGCAGCTCCTCTGGGGGTGGGTACATCCATCTGCCCATCCAGCAGGTCTGTGACATCCCTGCCCACTGGGAATGGATGATCTTCAGGGTCCCCTCCAACCCAAAGGAGGATATGGTTGTGTGGTGGTCCATTCCTCCCTCCCTCCCTGCCCAGGGCACTGGGAAGTGTCTGCTGAGCCTGGAGGACAAGGAAGGACTAGATAGGATCTGGCACAGGTTGACCAGAGAAGCTGTGGCTGCCCCTGGATCCCTGGAAGTGCTCAAGACCAGGTTGGAGCAACCTGGGATAGTGGGAGGTGTCCCTGCCCATAGCAGGGGTGGCACTGGATGAGCTTTGAGCTCCCCTCCAGCCCAAACCCTCCTGGGGTTCCATATTCCGTGTTCATTTTCAACAACACCAGGACAGAGAGAGCAGCTGCTATTAAAAGTTCCATCCCAGTTTTTATCTTATCCATAGCATGGATACTTCCCCATCCTGCCCCAGTTCTCCCCATTGCCCTAATGCCCTGCTGGTACTCTTGGCACAGAGTTAGGAGATTTTTCCATGGAGCTCACTCCAGCAGAGACTTACAGCCTGCAGCAGTCTCATTCTGCCCTGTAATTCCAGAAAAACTGAGGCCAATCTCTTTGCACCCTGCTGGATGCTACAGGCTGAGCATCCCTCCAGGACTCTGCCCATCCTCTGCTCCAGGTGCCACTGCCACAGCCTCACCTTGCCCTGCCAGCCCAGCATGGGAGTTTGGGTCCCCAAAGTCTGCTGAGCAGACAACAAGCAGGGTCACAGTGCCACAGCTGGTCCACAGCTGGGACTGAGGTCGCTGGGTGCCTCACACACACCAACACCAAACACAGGGAGCAGCCAAAATGCTGCTGCTGCTGCTCTGCATGGCCCTCTGTGGGAGCCTGCTTTCCACACAAAAATGGGAGTCTGGGGGCAGAGCCTGTGCCTGGACCTCCTGCATCTCCAAGGGCTGGGTGGCATGGCCAGCGGAGGCTGACACCACCCCTCAGTGTCACATGAGCAGAAGGCAGCCCCAGCTCCCAGGGATGTGACTGGGGCAGGGTCAGCCCTTCCCTTCCCTTCCCTTCCCTTCCCTTCCCTTCCCTTCCCTT
>VXBR01002805.1:187-12527 GCA_013400215.1 Cisticola juncidis | reverse complement strand
AAAAAAAAAAAAAAAAAAAAAAAAAAAAAGCCCCAAAATAAAGACAGTGGGAAGGGAAGGAAAATTGGGATTGCAGCCTGTTCTGCAGATCAGTGCTTGTAGGTGTGGGTCAGATGGGTGGGAGCCTGTGCTCAGGTGTGGTTGGATGAGTGGGAGCCCGTGATCAGATGTGGATCCAGTGGATGGGACCCCACACTCAGGTGTGGTTTGGATGGAGGGGAGTCCACGCTCAGGTGGGGTCAGGTGGGTGGGACCCCACACTCAGGTCTCCAGCTCAGTGTCCTCCTGGGAACAGAGTTTAATCCACAGAGAGTGGATCTTGTCCTTCATGTTCCCCCCCAGTGCAGGGTGGTGCTAAAACCTTTCCAGGGTCTCATTTTCTGAGGATCCAAGGGAATGGGGCTCCCTCCTGGGATCCAGCTGAGGGCCCCTGAGCAGTGACAGTCTGAGTTTGGTCTCTCCTTCCACCCCTTCTCCTGACAGACCAAAGGCTGGCCTTGGAAATCCCTTGGAGCTGCATCCCGTGGTGCCTCCTGTCACCGTGTGGATCTGGAATGTGCAGGTGTCCTTCCTCACGTCAGCATCTCCCAGCTGGAGCCCTGGGGGACTGCAGAGCTCCCTTGCCATTCCTGAATGAAAGGATCGAGGTCCTGACCTCTGGAATCTCCCGGTGACCCCGGCATTGTGCAGCCATTCCCAAAGCTCTGCATGGAGCTGGCAGGGAACATAAATCTGGGAAAAACTAATGAAGACCCCCAGGGCCATGGCTCTCCATGGCTGTCTTGTTAACATGATCTAGGAAAGATGGGAGCCCTTCAAAAGATAAAACCCAGGGATAATAAATAACTCATCAATGTCAGGGAAAGCTGGAGCATTGTCAGGGAATGCTGGATGAAGATTTGCAGAGCATCCCACCCCCAGCCCTGCTGCACCATGGCCATGGGGCTGGGTGGGGGGCAGTTATCCCCCAGAACCTCATGGCTCACCAAAAATCAGCACCATGGTTAAAAGGCACTGAAACATTCCCTCCTTTGGCACAACCCCCGTTCCCACTGGCAAAAGCCCTTCTGGTTTTGTCTTTCAGTCCAGTTTGGACTGAAGCCCTGTGGATGGTGGGGTCTCTGACTCATCCCAAAGGCCGGGATCAGTATTTGATGAGAGGCAGAGGAACTCTCAGAGGTCCAGGGTGGTGACCTCAGGGCAATGAGAGAGGCATGGGTGGTTCTCTTGGTAAAATGAGCCCCTGCCAATCCAAGATCCTGAAGCTGGAAATGGAATCCAGGGTCTCTTGGGGAGGAAGTGACACTGATAATGATTTTGGGTTCAAATCTCACCTCTGTGATGGCTGATCCAGGTGAGTGTCCAGCTGGGGATGGCTGTGGGGAAGCCTTGGTGGCCAGGGCCAGCTGTTGGGGGTGACAGCAAAGCAGAGAGGCAGCAGTGAGTGTCAGGTCCCCACACTTGCACATCCTTGCTCTTGACCTTCCCAAATGACTGGCAGATGGACGGGAAAATTGCATGGGACAACAGAGAGTCAGGTAATGATTTTAAAACTGTTTCCAAGCCAGCTGCTCCATCCCAGCTCTGCAGTGCTGCAGGGCAGAGTCTCACTGCCTTTCCAGGTACTGCAGGAGCCCATTTCCCCTAAAATTTGCTTTGGGCTGCTCCTGATGCCGTCGCTGTCCCAGCTGCTGCGGGGGATCCCAGCGGCCCCAGGAATCAGGTGGGTTCCTGTTGTGTTCATCTGTCAGGCCAGCGTGCCAAAAATGGATTAAAGCTCGGCACCAGAGACCTGGGGAGCCCCGGCAGCAGCCTGTGTCCCTGCCTAATCCCATTCCCTATTAATTTGTTATCCCATTAACACCTTGCACGTTCCTCTCTCTCGCCGCTGTGCTGCCCCGAGAGGCTCCTGGGGATGCTGTAATGTGGTATTTTGTTGTTTAGAGCACAAGGCAGCGAACTCTTCTCGTCTGAGCCCAGAAATCCCTGGATAGAGAGAAAGAAAACTGCTGCTTTGTTTCTTCCAATCAATACCATCCATTAAGATCCATGTCTAACAGAGTGAGTAACTGAACGAGCACCTCCTGCTCCCTCAAACCTTTGGAAACAGCAAATGCTCTTCAAAAAAAGAACAATTGGATAGCGCAGCCCTGGCTGGAGCAGGCAGGGTGGAGGGGGCAGCTTTCCTATCAGAGGTGTGGAAACCACACTGCTCCCGACTGCCACAGGGAAGGAAATTCCCTGGAGAGCAGAGAGTGGTGGGTGATGGCAGCTGGGACAGGCTCCCCTCCCCAGCCCTGCTGCACAGAGCAGGAGGTGTAAAATCCCCTGCACCAAGCCATGGATGGTGGGAATTGTGCACTTCCAGGGGCTTTAGGGCTGGGCTGTGAGCTGAGCTCAGCCTGGCTGCACTGCCTGGCAGGTGTGGGATGCAGCAGGACCTGGGGTCACTGGGAATGTGGTCCCTGGAGCACAGCTGGGGGCTGCACCCCAGCAGGGGCAGGGTCCTACTGTGCTCTACCCACACCAAAAGGGAGTTCTGCTTTCCAGAAGGGCTCACCTTAAGCATGGTTAGAAATCTTCTCACTCCATCCTAAACCTGGCCGAGTCCAGCTCTTACCCCACTGTCCTTGTGCCTGTTCCTGCAGAGAAAATCAATATTATCCCAATCAGTGCTGGTCTTGAGCCCCCCTTCTCTTGGGAACCCAAACCAAATTCTGTTTGAAGAGGGAATCTGAGAGAAAAAGCCCAGGGTTTCAGTCTGGTATGGCAAAATTCAGGTGTTCCTGCTGGGAATCCATGCACACAGGATGGATTCCCAGCAAACCGAGGGACTCCTGGTGCAGTTAGGGAAATGCTCCTTGCCCAGGGAGCTGCACAGAGCAATTCCCCCTGTCAACACTTCAGGGAGAAATCCCAGCCACAAACAGGCTTAGCAAAGGCTAAAAGGGGTTATTGATGCATATTTGCGTGAGGCCAGCATGTTGTTAGCCCCACAAATGTGTACCAAGCTCTGAGGGCTGCCAGCAGCCTCCCAGAAATGGCTTAAGACAAATTAATGAGACGGCTGCTCCGAGGTGTTTGGAAAGGCAGAAAGGTTTTAATTACATTGAAAATAACAAACTGTACAGAACAAAAGAGTAAAAGCCGTGCAAGGTGCAGGGAGGTTCCTTACACCTGCTGGAAATGCCCCCAGAGACTCTGTGCTCTCTCTGAAGTGTACACCCACCTAGGAGGGGTTTTTGGCAAGCAAAACAGAAAACAGCTACAGGTCTTGAAGTACAGCTCGGGGATCCAGCAGTGCTGGCACTGGGTCGGTTACGGTGAGAGGAGCATCCAAGTTCCTGGTTCTGTTCCTTATAAGTCAGACAAAGCCTGAACCCCAAATCTTTTCCGGATGTGGGAATTAGGGTGTGGGGATGCTCTGTGACAGGGGAGGAGAGCAGGAGCCGTCCGAGGAGCGCTGCAGGGGCCGCTCGTGCGGTGGTGCCTCCGCCGGGGGCTCCGGGATGCGCATCCCCGGCAGCCCCGCCCGAGCCCGCAGGAACGCGAGCAGTGCCCGGCATCGAGCGCGGGGTGCGCGGGCTGCCGGCCTGATCGATACCGAATTATTTCACACATCGATCCCCGCCTCGTCTGTGAACTTTAGCCCATTGATATCCATTAAAAACTTGAGCGGCGCTGATAAGGTTTAAATCTCCAGCTCCAGATGCGGAGAAAAGCTGCTTTTAGCCCTGGGCTGCCAATGCTGCCGCACCTCGGGGGCGGTGGGACCCCGCAGGCAGATCCTGCTTGGATAACCCGGGATGCTCCTCTCTCCAGGCTGGACAGGGAAATGACCTCTTGGTCTCTTAAAGTCTAATTAGAGCCAGAGCCTGGACTGGAATAAAGTGCAGAGGTTCAGGAGTTTGTACATCACTCGAGAAGTTTTGTTCCCTGGTTGTGTCCCCTTTGGTCCCTTCCTGGCTCTAAGGTGCTGCCTTATGTGGGAATGGGAACCATTCTCCAATGACAGCTGAGCCTGGGCTTCCAGAGATCCCATTGGATTGGGAGAGTGATGGTGGAGTGGAGTCCCTCAAAGTCCCTCAAAGAGCTCTCTGCCAGCCCAGACTCAATTCAGGACATCCTGCTACAATTCTTCTATTTCAGTCCTAAACATCCTCAGGATGATCCTGGTAAGTTGAGTCTGACATGAGGAGCAAGAAATCCCATGACAGTTGAGGGAATTCAAAGTTCCACGCAGTCCAAACCTGCACAGAGGCTTGGAAAGAGTCCAAGCAGCTCCTGGCTACTTTTCCTCCACGAGCAGGACACTGCTCCTCTGTCCCACGTTCCTGTGGCTACTCCATGGCTGAGGAAAACTCCTGGATCAGCTGCGGATGGGAAGTGAAATCCAGTGGTTTGTTTATGGCCAGATGCCATAAGGGACAAAGGGTCCCACACAATGATTTTACAGGACAAGAAATGCCAGGGAGGTGTGACATGAGTGGTGCTGGGGTTGGGCATGGAGCACATTCCCACCTTCCCCTCTGTGCTCCCAGTGCAGGGAATTGTTCTCCACATCTATCACTGGCCCCACCTCTGCTATCCCAGATTTTCAATTTCTCTGGCTGCTCATCCAGCTGCTGTTTGCATCATCCCCTCCTCTGCAAACACTCGAGGGGAGCGAGTGTGGGAATTCCAGTGCCAAAGGCTGCCCGTGGTGGTGGGGGACAGGGCCACTGCTGAACATTCCTCCTCCACACCTGAAACCTGGGAATGCTCCACTTCAGCTGGTGCCCTGGGCATGCCCATGGCCATGGAGGCTGTTTCCTACAAGTGCTGGTTTGAAAAGACCCTGGCACAGGGTGCCCAAGGGCAGTCATGGATGTCCCAGCCCTGGCACAGGGTGCCCAAGGGCGGTCATGGATGTCCCAGCCCTGGCACAGGGTGCCCAAGGGCGGTCATGGATGTCCCAGCCCTGGCACAGGGTGTCCAAGGGCGGTCATGGATGTCAAATCCAAGGCCAGCTTGGACAGGGCTTGGAGCAACCTGAGATAGTGGAAGGTGTCCCTTCCCATGGCAGGGATGGGACTAAATGATCTTTAGGGTTCCTTCCAACCATTTGGTCTTTAAGGCCCCATTCCAATCCCAAACCATTGTAGGATTTTACTGGCATTCCAAGATTCTCTGAGTGTCTGATTTCCACTTTTTTAACCGAGTGCAGGTTCTCTCCTAGTTCCAGTGAAGAGTCCCATACACCTTCTGGACATCCCATTTCTGGCTTTGAAGGCACTGGAGATGTGGAGAACCTGTCCTTCAAGCAGAGCACCCTCACACGCTGAGCCTGGCACTCCTTCAATGCCAGACCATTCCACCCTCCAACACAATCCTGCTTCATCCTGCCCCCTTCCCTTTTCCTCCCGTGGTCACCCAGGCAGGTGTGAAAAACATCAAGCAGCTTTAGGAAAAAGAAAACACATCCCTGCCTTACCCAAAGCATCCTGACCAGGAATGGTTTTATTGCAGGATGTGAGCTGCAGCTGGAGTCAGCCGGCCCTGCTCTCCCCAGCTCCCCGTGTGTTATTCACAGCTGCAAATTGCTTGGAGATTTCTGGAAGACATCAGAGCGGATCAAACCTGATTTCTCTGCAGTCCTTTTAAACGTCCCGTTGTAAAATGGATTAACATTCACGGGGATGCTTGGGGATGAAAGGCAGGGGAAAACAAAACCCACATCACCGGGAGGATGCGGTGCCTGAAGCCTCGTGCAATTTTACCTGAAAATGAAGCTTTTGTCAGTGTCTTTTCTCCACGAGGCTTTTCCATTCCCTGATGTAATCTGAACATTTTACTGTTTGTGTCATTAGTCAACAAAAGCGGGGAAATGTGTTGTGTTTTTTCTTTTTTTAAATTAAAGGGCTTTCCCTCCTTCCCCTATAGGAATGGTAAGAGAATATCAAATTATGGCCTGACAAGGTGCACTTGTGAGAGAGAATCACCAGAGTACAGCAGATCTATATCTTATCTCTCTCTGAAATTGCATGGCTGGGCCGTGGCATTGGAATTTCAGCGGGGCAGGAATTTGGAGCACTGCAGGCTCAGAATAAGGAGTTCACTGGAACTATGCACGAACCAATTTCAATACTGATGAGCTCACGGCCACATAGATGAGCAGCAGGAGGCTGTGGAGGAGATTGGAGGAGTAATTGTGCCCTCCCTGTGAGCCCCCAAATCTCCTAGACCTGGGCCTGCAGCTGGACAGGGATGAGGGGAGGCGTGGTTCTTCCCCAGGGAGATGTGGTTCTTCTCCCCATGGTCTCACCTCCCTCCTCAGTCACTTCTTGGGCACTGTGAGGAGCAGGAGGTGGCTTCTTGGCAGCAAAGGCCAGCCCAAGGTGGACAGGCTGCTGCTTCTTTGCCCCATGGAGAAGCAGCAGATCCAGCACCTTCATGTGGTTTGTTTTGGTGAGTTTATTTGAAATAAGAAATACAAGTTTTGAACATGAGCAAAGGGCAGGGATGCCCTGGCTCAGAGAGGCCAGAGAAGCTGCGGCTGCCTCATCCCTGGCAGTGCCCAAGGCCAGGCTGGAGCACCCTGGGCTGGTCCAAGGTGTCCCTGCCATGGCAGGGGGTGGGACTGGATGAGCTTTGAGGTCCTTTCCCAACCAAACCATCCTGGGATTCTATGAAAAGCAGATTTTATGATATTTTAACAGAATCACGGAAAGGTTTGAGCTGGAAGAGACCTCAGTGATCATCTCATTCTAACCCCCCTTCTGACAGAGTTTGCTCTCTGCAGTCCAGACTTTAAGGAGACTCCTCAAAGACCCACCTGAGTGTGATAGATTCAGGGCCCTGCTTTAATTAAATGTGAAATCAACACTTCCCCCTCCCCACATGCCAGGAGCCAGAAGTCCTCAGCTCTTTTTAATTGGTGGGGTTTTATTTTTATTCTCCTCTCACGCTGCATCCTCACAGAGATTCCCTGTGATCGGAGATCTTTCTAACAAACACTTCTCCAAACGCCCCTCGGATTAGCGGCCCCAGCGTTCATAACCAGCCCCTCCTGATCCCAGGATTTCATCTCTCTTGAACGGGGAGAGCTGCTGATTTATGGCCACATTAGGCACGGACGTGGACTCACATTGGAGTCTGATAAATACGAGTCTTTAATATGCGCATGCATCATTTTTATGTTTCTTTTACAAAGAGGCTTTGAGTTGTGCACGTTATAAAATTACACTGAGGGAATGGCTGCAGTCTGCATGGGAGCCAGGGCTGCTGAGGGGGATGAAAGATGCATTTTCTGGAATACTGGCATGCTCTGGGAGCAGTATAAAATTTATGATATCCTGAGCTATTCATTTCCACGGCTTTGGAGAACTCGGGCCTTGTAAAGGCTGTCAGGGATAACTGTGGAAGCAGTTGTTTGTTTGCTGCTTTAACTGCTTTTTTAATGGCCGAGTTTGATTGTTATTGTAATTAGTAAATGAGCAGTTTTTTGATTTTGTGCTGGTTTTGCTCCACGTTTGCAGCCTGGTTTCTTGAGGCAGAGAGGTTGGCAAGCTCTCCTGTAACCCTTGCTAAACTCTGGCTTCTTCCAACAACATTTGGGAGTGCAGATGAGGTTTCTGAGATAATGAAGTCCCTGCAAATCTCTGAAAATTTCCAACTGAGTAGAGGAGGGGAGAGACTCCCACCACTGCTGCCAGAGAGGGCCAGGGTGGCAGGGTGTGGGGCTGGCTGCCCACATCCCCAAAATAATCCCAGAGCTGGATTTCTGACCAGGGCATGCAGATAACAATAAACAGGAATTCTTCTCTCTTCCCAGAGCAGAGCTGCAGACCATGGAACTGGCAGAAGTGGGATTTGGGACATGGGAAGGTGGGATTAGAGGTGATTGGATGCTGCAAGTGCAGTCAATCTGTGCCCATCCATCTTCTCCCCTCTGGAAGTGTCCAAGGCCAGGCTGGACAGGGCTGGGAGCAGCCTGGGACAGTGGGAGGTGTCCTTGTCCATGTCAGGGTGTGTCTGGTTGGGCTTTAAGGTCCCTCCAGCCCCAATCATCCTTTATGTGACTGGTTCTGGGCACAGATCACAGGACAAACACCCAGTTCTTTAAAACAGAGAACCTGGTGAGGTCACTGCATAAAGAACCCATCAGGAATGGCCTCAGACCCTCTGGCCTGGAAAACCTCTCTCTAAAAAGGAGCAAAGGCTCTTTGGTTTCCCTTCCCCACCTGGAGCCAGGGCCCAGACAGGACCTGCAGTGGAGCCTCCCCAAGGAGACCTTCAGGAGCCTGATGACTTTGTGTGCCACTTCAACCCTTCAGCTTCCTAAACCCTCAGCGTTTTCCTGGGAAAGGAGAGGATAATGAGCCACATAAGCATCAAGAGGAGCAGCAGCAGGAGGGAGAGGAGCCTACTCCAGGTGCAGGGAGGTGGGAAGGGCCCCAGCACTGCAATTCCCATTAACGTATTCAGTGGCCATGGAAAAAGGTTTTCTCAGCCCAGCAAAGGCCCTCTGAGGGAGCCAGGACAGGAGTAACCCACTGGATGCTGAGTCACAAAAAAACACATGGGAAAGGGAATAGAGAGGCCTTTGCTGCTAAACAGGAAAATAAGAACTTGTTCCTGTAGAACCTTCCAGTGATGAACAATATTTTAGTGATGAACAATATCCCAGGTTCACCACGGGGCTGGATATGGGGGCATGGTCACACCTGGGGAGTTTGGAATGGAAAAGATTATCTGGAAGGAGCTGGGATGGAAGAGGAAGGATGAGGTACCAGAAGAACTGGGATTTTGCAGGTTTTCCCTCTGTTGCCACCCTTAAAAATCATCAAACCCCTAAAATTAATCCAGGTGCTTTTCCCTTTCTCTAGATGGGCAGAATCATGGAATTCCAGAATGGTCTGGGTGGGAAGGGGCCTTAAAGAACATCCACTCCAGCTCTGCTGCCATGGGCAGGGACACTTCCACTCGCCAGGTCACTCCAAGCCCCATCCAACCTGGCCTTGGACACTTCCAGGGCTGGAGCAGCCACAGCTTCCCTGTGCCCTCAAATGTGATGGTTTAATTTTATTATTAGTGATTCAGAACACTTTTGACCAGTTAGGATAGTGCAAATAAAGTGTTTTATTAATTTAAGGGGACAATAATTTGATTTTCTGGCCAACTTCTAGATTAGATAGAAGTGGGTCCTACAGAGTCATGCAGCTCAAGCTCATTGCACTGCAAGCATCATTTTGGATGATTTTGATGTTTTTGTGGGAGAAACCCATCCCTAAAAGATGATTTATGGCCCTGTAAGACAAGGAGACCTTGGAGAGGTGAGAAATCTCCCATCACAACCCTTACATCCCCAAGCTGCCTAGATCTCCACCCAACCCAAATATTCCTATATTTAGGAACACATCCCACCAAAAGCCCCCCTTGCAGAAGCCCATGGCAGTTCCACAGGCAGGTTTTTAACAATTACTGAAATACAAATCAGTGCCTGCAGGCTGGGAGGATGGAAAAGCTTTTCCTGGGTGTCCTGGGTGGAGGATGTCCAGGAATGGTGCCCGTTGCACTCTCCACACTCCAGCAGTGTTTCCTGCCAGGAACACACTTGTCTGGTCTTCTCTAATCCCCCCTTTCACATCCAAACGATTCTCAAGTGGGAATATCCTCTGCTCAGGGTGTCAGCTGCACTCATTGGCCTTGGAATATTGCTCCAGCAACAAACCTGTGACATGCAACTGGTGACTGCATTTTTCTCATCTCTTTCAGAAGCCCAGTGCTCCAAAAAGGAGATTTTTTGTGTATTTTATTTTTTTTTTTGAAACCAAGCACTGGGCTCCAGCTCCCAAAATATCCCAGGGCTTGTCGTTTGAAGAGGGTTTTGGAAATGAATGGAGCACTGATCACAATTAGTACAAAGCAATTTAAAATTATTTGAAGGGCTTTCATAACGTGAAGTGTTCCAATAATTTGTAATTACCAAACGTTTCACCTGCTCTGAATCCCATTTACTTCCCAAATCAAGCTCTTGAAGGGCTCTGAAGTGCCACATCTCAAACTGAACAGGGCAACCTGGAGGAGCTGCTAATTCTGGAAACACTTCTGGTGCTCCTGCATAACAAGGAGGCTTTTTTGGGATGCAATCCCCAAACGGTCACTTAAAGGATTATCCCCCCAGGCGTGTGGGGTGATGCCTGAAGTTCGAGCTTTCATGTTTTTGAGATTCTGTCCTGCCTAGGTGTGTAGCTCTAAGCCTCATATCAGTGTCAGTCAGCTCCCTTCAAAGAGTAGGGACACAAAACAAATCCTTTTCCTGCTGAAGACCAAGGACAATCATTAGAAGATTTCATCCCCAAAAGCACAAACAAGGGTGGCTGAGGAGAGAAAAGAAGAAGGTTGTGACAACCTGAAGCTGTAATTGGACAATTAAACCCCAATATGCAGATAGACCAAAACTTATAAAAATGAGAGACCTTGTGACCTGTTGTCCATTTTGTGACCATTTTGGGTCCACCTTGGGTGTAGTTCTGGCCAGACTCTTGTACTACCCAAAATGTACCCTTAAAGGCCTTTTCATGAATATCTACTTTATTCTCCAGATCTGTCCAGTCTGTTCCAGGTCAGCCTTCCCAGGGCACCAGGGGAATCCATAGGATGGGAGCAGGATGTGTTCCCATCCCACAGGAGCAGCAGCAAGGGTGAGCAGCTCTGGAGACCAACCCCAAGGGAGGTGACATGAGTGGAAATGTGGTGGAAAAGCCACCAAAAAGGGACAGAGAGGCCCAGGCAGAGCCTGGGCAGAGCAGTGGGGGCAGAGCTGCAGTGGGAAAGGCTCTCCAGGCTCCAGCCTGCCCCAGCAGCAGCAGGAGCTGCAGGATTGATGGGACACCTCAGGCCATGCCTTTGGTCAGAGCAGCTCCTGGACTGGCTTCAGACACTCACCCCCCTCTGGGAAGGTCTTTGCTGATTCCTGTTCCAATTTCTGCCTGTTCCCAGGGCTCTGAAAGAAGGATTCACAGGGAGAGGCTCTCCTGAGGGGTTTTCACTCCCTTTGAGCCTAACCAAGGCTCAGAATTGGTGCTGTCAGTTGTTCCACAGAGATGTTTTATATCCTGGTGTGGCAAGCACGGGACCTCTCTGCTGCAAGACCCTGGGACCATCCACATTTACCCTTTTCCTTCAGAGAAGGGCTGGATCCAGCAGAAAAACCTGGCTGGAGTTGGGAGTAAAACCTTAAATCTCAGGATATGGAGGACAACCAAATCATCCTCCACTAGGGGATGAGTAATTAATTGTATTTTTGTGGTGCTGGCCAGGACATCCCTCTGTGAAAGACCTTCTGTGGGGGGTTTGGATTGGGAATGGAGGATTTTATATCAGGATGGAGCTCAGCCTTCATGGAAGAGACTGATTCCAAAGGGTCTCTGCAGAGGTTTTTTTGCCAACAAGCCTAAAACAGACAGGTGGGATTTTTTCTTCTCCTCCAGGATCAGTTACAGTGAGAACAAAAGTTCAAGGTGACACCTGTGCACAAGGGGCCACCAGCTGGGAGGGGATGCATGGCCAGCAAACATCTGGAGGGCTGCAGCCAAAGGGCCACAGCTGGTGGCCAGGAAGGGGCTCTGCATTTCCCCCCCTGCTCATCAAGGCAGAATTAGCTTTACTGCATGTCTGCACTCCTGAAATGGTTCTGTCTGCCTGGAAGGCAGAGAGAACCTTTGAACAAAGGAGGAGAGGATGGAGAAGAGTTCCTGCATGGGCCTGTGGAGTGAGGCAGTGGCAGCCCTGAGAGGTTAATGACGGGGCTCATTAACCCCCTGAGCTGCTAGCTGTAAAATGGAATGCTGTGGGCAGTGCTGGAACGCTGGGAAAGGGGCAGAGGGCTCTGAGAATGATTTCAGCTTAAGGGAAATACCTTTCTTTCAACTGAGGTGGGGTCCAGGACTCCCCTCTTTTGGAGGGGCAGCACCTCTCCTGTCCATGGGGTGAGCAGGGGATAGAGAGAGAAAATGAATTTTTCCTGCCCAGCCACCAGCAGGAAAACCTCCCAGGAGAGTGTGCACTGATGGCAAGGTAACAGCAATAAATAACAGGGAGCAGGAGTCCTCAAATGCTTGGAAAATAGAGGGAAAATAAGGCAGGAGGGTGGCAGGACTCTGCTGTGTCCCTGCACTGCTCTGGCTGAGTGGCACTGGGCATTTCTGCTCTTCTCCTGGCAGAGAGGGTGGGTTTGGGATCGTGGGGATGTGGGGCTGGAAAGGAGGGAGGCTTGTGTGGAACCCTCAGGAAAGGCAAATGAGTGACACTCTGGGAAATGCTGCTGGAGAGAGAGAAAGCATCAGACGTGTCCTGG
>VXBR01002804.1:21969-36513 GCA_013400215.1 Cisticola juncidis | reverse complement strand
CCCAGTCCCACGCAGGACTGAGGGCCTGAAAAATAAAACAACCACCCACCCATTCCAGGCTGTCAAGTCTGGTCCTTGTTAGCAACTTCAGCTCCAGGATCGTCATGGGAAAAGGGGCAATGAGAGTGTTCCCTTCAGCTGCTTTTGAGCTTTTGATGCCTTTCCTGCAGATAGGGAGTTCTGTGTGCCAGAGTGCACACAGAGGAAGCCCTTAGGGCAGAACTGCCTGCTCCCTCAGAGTCATGGGTGTCAGCAGGACCTGCTCAGCACTGGGGGTGCAAATGGGCAGGAGAAGCCTGAAAGCAGAGATGTGAACCCAGCCCACAGCAGTGCAGCAATGCCAGGAGAATTAGGAAATTCCAAACTGCATTCAATGGAAGCTTTGTAAAAAGTGTGGGGCTGTGCCTTGAGGAGTAGGATTTTCTACTTAAACAAACTTGCTTGAAATGCTTTTATATATAATAGCTGTTTTGAGCGATTTTTCTTTTAACACTACAGGAAGAAAATGAATCTGGTGAGGTCCTGGCTGGAAGGATCACGGCTCAGGTCAGGCCTTCACGTAGAGGCTTGCAGAGCCACTCAGGGCACAAGAGGGTTGGCAGCCCTCATAAAAGGGAGGAAAAATGAAAGAGCAGGTACATTCATGAAAAAAACGTCTTTTACCCAAATCCTGTTTTAGTAGGTCAGGGCAGTAGGCTGAAAGTGGCAGAGGTTTGTAGCTGGCACCATCCCAAAGGGCCAGGGTAGGTACGTGATGCTTTCCTATGGCTGGACTGGTTACTGCACTTTCCATCTGCATCAGTTGTTTTTAAGGCAGAGGAAGATATTTTGGGGGAGGACAATGAGCCCAGCACCATGGGAGTGACTCCTGCATCCCAACATTTCCCATGGACTCCATGCCCATGCGGTCCCAGCTGGTCAAAGGCCCAGCCCTGCCTCCCATTTCAGGGGAAGAAAAAGGAAGAGTTTTGTCAGAGCTCAACCTGAAATGGCATTTTGCTGCTTCTAATTGTTCTTACAGCTTTGGACAGGAGCTCTGTTCCTGTCCTGTTCCTGCCACCCACTTGCCCTTGGAACACACACAGGGTCCATGGTCACTTTAGTACTTTGAATTAACCTTCAAATGTGCAAGTGTAACAGCCTGCAATGATTGCAGTCATCTTTCATTACCGACCCTTTTGCACAAATAGGGTTTTTTTCCATGTAGGATAAGCTTCCTCAAAACTAGGAAAACAATACTAAAGGTACCAAAGGAAGGAGGCATCAGAGGCAGAAACCAAGAAGCAAGGTGAGCCCTATCTCTCAGTCCAGGGACAATGTGCCTATCCTCACTGTCCTCCCTTGAACTCAGCCAGGGGTATCATCTCTGTGCTGGCCCCAGAGGAGATGCACATCACCTCTTAGCAGCACCTGAGCTTGAGCTGGCATTACAAACTGCTCAGTTCCCAGCTATGGCTCAGAACTCTGCACACAAGTGGTTCTCCTGCTATTCCAAAGGATTAGCAGAAGCATCTGGCTGAGAAGTGATACATACAACCAAGAGATTTAGATTTCTTCTGTGTTTGTGTAGACCAGATTCTCTACTGCATTACACTACTCACACACAGTTTGCTCCAGTGAGGTCAGGGCAGTTAAAACAACTGAATTCCAAGTAAGAGAAAGAAAATTTAGAAATTTAGACCCACTGTCTTCAAAATTTTGAACAGTCATCTGACCTCTTATCCAAAACTTGTGTCCCTACAATTACTGAACTGAGGAGAAAGATTTTTGGTGCATTAGGTACTCACCAGTTGATAAAGCATGGCACTATTGTCTTCCTCTCTATGCAGCTTCAGAAAGGTGGTGAAAGGGAGAAAACCAGCAAAGGGAGAAAAGTGCTGCTAAAACAAGTGATAGGTAAATGAAAAAGCTCTGAATCTTCCCATGTGTGTTTATTACTTTCAAATTAGCTAACCATCTATTTTAAACTACTTCATGAGCTTAATGAGCCTGGTATTTGAGGAATGAGTCTGTTCAGCATAAGGAAATTACAGTGGAGACATTAGTTACAAAACACTTGTAAATGGATGACATTTTACAAAAACAAAACAAGAAACAGAAAGCAAATATTGCAGACTTACTGGAATATTCCCCAAAAGAAATAAAAAGGTGATTTGTTACATTTGAGATCCCTATGAAATTCTAAAGAAAGCTACAGTTAGAGAATAATGATTCAACATCCATATTAGCAGCTGTCATGTTAAGTGTAGTAATTAAGCAAATCAAACTCTTTGTTAGAAAGGTGTAAATGAAAATACCAATTTTACAGGCAGAAAAGGAGTAAGAAAGTTAATAATTGTCATCATCTAAATATAAACTCAATTATATGACACCAAGTTTTATTCTCATTCCTTTGGATCCTGCTTACTAGATCAGTTTCATTAAATCTCTTTTACATTCAGGACACACACCGAGGAGCAGTGAGCCTGCAAGCAACCTGACTGCACAGCTACTGCACAATGCACCCTGTGGGTACCAAAGGAAATAAATAGGAATTCTATCAAAATACAATATGAAAACATATAAGCAAGTAGACTACATTTACCAAAATATTTCTGTTGAATTCAACGGCCACTACATTTTCTGCACCTAGCTGAAAGCACTCTCATTATTCTAGAAGTCCATCACATTTTCACCTGAATTCCTGTCCTGTCAGGTGAGATGGAACCTGTGAATTCATACATGAAGAGCAAAATGCAACAAAAGCTTATTGATAATAAATATACTAAATTGATTAAGGAAGTACACAAAATCACCCATAATATGGTAAAAAGTAGATGTGCAACTTTAATTGTAACTCCTGCAATATGTGCTGGATACCTTTCCTTTTTTGTCTTGGAGAAGCATCCATAAAAAGAAGAAACAATCTAAATTATCATAAAAAATAAAATTAGAATGAATGATGATTAAATATGTAATTAATTAAAAATTGAGTACCAGAACTATCCATATCCATTCCATGAAGGTGGAAATAGGGATTTTACAAATGCTTGCAAGAGCTATCGACCTGTGACATTTTTTGTTTAAAATATGGTTTATGCTGCTGCTCTATCATATGCACAAGAAAGTCTAAAAATGGATAGCATCACTCCTAAAACCAAGAACAGATACTAGAAAACCTTCCAAAAAAACCCTGTCTACAAAAGAGATAAAGTTCCAGACTCTGGGTTCTGTTCTTGCTGCAACACTATGCAATCCTGGCATTCAGTACTGGGAAAGAGCATGAAGGTGTTCAAAGGATCATCATTATCATCTTTACAGAGACATTCGTACACATACTCACAGGTATAACAACTGTTCTACCCAAGAAACAAAATGTTTTAAGAAAAAACTCACTAATTTAAATAATGCAAGGGTCTTGGGCAGCCTTGTTCCAATAGTTGTGTATTCTGGTCAAGAAACACTGATATTACAGGTCTAGATATAGACCAAGTGCTTATAATTATCCTCCTAAATCCAAATGTGTCACTAAAATTAAATCTACAGGCACATACAGAAGACCAAGTTCTGTCCAAATTCTTTTCTACAGAAGCAAATCAATTTTAAGCACTAAGGTATTTTGATGTATTCGTTTATCTCTGATTTATTTGTATAAACATGACAAATTTAAATTCTAAACACCTTCAACCCTTCACCCCTCTGATGGTAATTAATTCATAGTGTGTTCCAGTACCACTCAGTGCAGGCTTAATCAGATCATCAGTGGTGGATGTTAACCACAGCATCTGTGACATTTGCATCAAAACAGGAGGAACCTGGTGCTGTATGAAGCCACTCTCATGGCACAGCTCATTTTGAGATTTGTAAGTAGCCATGCTGCTTAGAAAACAGGATTAGATGAAGCACACTTAATCCAGAACTAAAATAATGTGCATTACTCCTATCTCACTGTAGGTGACAAATGTCTTATTTAAGCTCAGGATGCCCTATCTGAACAGGACCTGTGTAGTTACATTATAAAACTGAAGTCTGTAATGAGACAGATAAGCTGGAACTTGTAACACAGCAGAATTGTGTAGCAGCTATGGCATTGCTGTGTCAGAGGTGCTATCACTTTGTCAGCTTTGCTCCTTTGCAGATGGCAAGGATAAAATTATAATCTTTAATAATTTTAAAATAATTTTTAAATCATTTTTCTTTTAAATATTGCACTATGGTCTGTATTGGAGAGGTCCAACCGCTATGCCCTCCCTGGATATATCTGAGCAAAGCATTAACTTTTCAGACCATTGACTGTCTGCTGGTATTTCCACAATGCCTGTGCTGCAGCCACGGGTTTGGCTCACCCTGGAGAGCTCCAGACTGAAACAATGAGCATGGACAGCTCCAGGAAAGAGCCAAGCTCCTGTGGTGAGGGCTGTCAGAGCACATCTGCTCTGCCTGTGCACTGGAGGATGCACTGCACAGCAATGCTGTGTTTTGCTCCAGACACCCAGGCTGGCTGCAGGCCCTGTCAGAACTGCTTCTCCTGGACTGGGAGCAGCTGCAGGATCTTTGTCAGTGAGATGAGGTGTTGTGCTGGTGACTGCCTTTAGCTGAAGTGAGGGTAAAATAGCTGCCTGCCCCTACTCAGAGCTGCAGCCCTGCTCTGAGGACAGACAGCTCTGTGCACTCTCACCTTGTGCAACTTCCTTGCCCTAATCCAATCCCTTCCTATTGCTACACCCAATTTGGAATAACAAAGAGGAATTAAATTTGTTAATGGAGTATTGAAAGTTTTCTGTGTCTGGAAATATTTTAACAGATCTCAGGTACTTTGGTGGTTTGAGACAGTCTCACTGGAGCAAAATGAAGCTCTGCATTTTTCATTCTGCTTTGGAGAAGTGGAAATGGGTTTGCATTGGGATGAGGCATGCACATTTCTGTCTCTTAGGGAGTAGCCCCAGCATGACAGACTGGGGTGTGGGATGCTTCATGTTTGCTTTCTCACTGATTCAGAGCAGAGTTTTTTCATCCTGCATCATTTCAAATGATGAAGTAGGGACTAAAATGAGAATTGCTGAGGTCAGTACACTAAGATTCATTTTGCCCAACTTCACTTGATGCTGTGTAGATGACACTGAGGATAGCAGAGGGGGGGATGGTGGGTGGTCAATAGGAATAGAGAAAATTATGGTGAATTACCAGAACAGGTAAAAAGATAGAAGTAATAAACCTGAAGTAAACTAACTACTGGTTGATACAGATTTTTAAAATATACATAAACTCCTGCTGAATGACAGTGTCTAGCACAGAACAGGGAAGAGGAGGGGAGGTAAACATCAAACAATTCTGTAACAGCTTCTAGGTTTAGGGTTGTTTGGTGTTTTTTATAATTCTAAGAAAACAAAAGCAGCAGAGCTGCCCAGAATCTTCTTTGAACGAGGAACATACCTGACTAAAGCAAATCTTTTGGTCAGGAAAGACAAACCAAATTGTACAGAAGGGGATGGCCAATTCTGTGAAGCTTGCTGTGACAATGAGTGGAGGAACCTTCAGGTTTTCTTTTCTGAAAGATTTTTTGAGGCAAGAACCATAGTGGGCAGCCATAAAGTTATGTTTTTAAATATGCTTTCCAATGTCTGTTTGGAGTCAAGAAAATCTGGACACTTTCTCATTGCCAGCCTTTAGAGTTGTTAAGAAATGAAGGCCTCTGTCTCTCTGAGAAAATTCCCTTTATTTTCTGCTTCACCAGTTGCATTCATTCCTATCTCTGGGATAGCACTTTTTGAAGATTGAAAATATGTGAAAACATGTTTGCATTTTTGGACAAAGGTATAATTTTTATGCTAGTACTCACTGCTGTGAGAAAACAATCACTCATATGTTTTTTCATTTAGTTTTTAGTCAAGATTTATCTCCCTGTGAACATCTTTCTCATAAACCAGTGTCACAAAGATCTCTCCATAAGAATATGACTTTAATCAAAATGTGCTTGAGCATGGAAACAAACACAAACCTTGCCAGACTAGCAGTTCTTGTGATGTAAGCTGTGGTGTAGTGGGTTAAACAAGTTTCAGCCAGAACCAAACCCTCTGATTGCTGTCAATAAAAAGTGGTTGTGTGGGGTCTTGCCTCAGGCTGAGCAGGTCTATGACAGCCAGGCCACCTTGTAAGTACTTGTGGTGAGCTTCCTCTAAGAAATAAAAATCATGGACCATCTGTACCACTGATTAGTGATGATCAAGGGAGGTACCAAATCATCGGTGCCTTTTGGTTGAGGGGGACTGTGGAGATCTGGCCCTGTGGATGCTGTGTCTTGTGAAAAGCAAGGTTCACTCTCCTGGTAAAATTTGGAAGTTTAATAAAGGAGGATACAACAGGAGATAAAGATAATAAAGCAGTTTTTAACAGCTGGGTGCTTGGCATTCAGCCAAGAGCACACCTGCTATTTCAGTGACACCCTTTATATACCTTTTATAATTGCATCAGCCTATTGCATATTCACAAACAATTATGCATATTTAAACTCTTCCCCAAAGTAGTTTACATGTCCCAGAACTGTTCAGCATGGCTCCTCCTCGGGTTCCCCTTTTTAGAGCACGTGCATTGCTTGGCTGTGGTTTTAGCCTGTCCTTATTGTCACCTCCAGCTTGGGATTTGGTCCCTGCTTCCTACAGACAGTAGGTGCTGATGGTTGGCACATCAGCAGCAGGGGTGTTCATCACACTTCACTGGATGTTATCCCAACCAAGCAGGCAGTTCAATTACAAGAATAACTATATCAGCTATTTCACTACTGTGTCTAAGCTTAGTCAACAGCAAAAAAAAACCAAACCTACATCTTTGTAGCAAAGTTAATTTATAGATATAGCATCCACTTTAATATCTGCAAATATACAATATTATAATATATATTTATAACAGTCTGCAGCAGTACTTGGCTGGGGGCTCTGGCAGGGAGCAGGGCCAGCAATTGGGCTGGGCCAGCTTGATTTGAGTTGGGCACTCTGGTGAAAGCAATGCCAGCCCTTTGCTGGGGACACAGGGGCTTTGCTCACCCTCTCTCCTGAGTGTTCCAATACAAGTTCTGGTTTTGTGGTTTAGAAAAGTAAGACAAGAACCCCTTTGACTGCAGACATCTCTTGTAGCACAAGGTGGCAGCAATGCTCCATTATTTTGCATTCACTCGCCTGTTGCTGAACAGTTAGAGCAGCAAAATGCAAAGCTGAGGTTTTTTTTTCCTGGGATGTTACTTTAACTCCTCCTTTTCCTCCAGCTCCTGGTTTTCCCTGATGTCTGGGAGTGGATGAGGTGTAACAGAATGGGAAATGTTTGTGCACTGAGTCCTGCCTCAAAAACACAAAGAATGGAATCAATTAGAGGTTGGTGCTGTAGGAAAATGGCAGGGATTGAGTTAAATTGTGCTCATTTACCCTCTTACCTCTGCAAAGCCTGTCCTAACTGCAGGGCCCACAGAGACACCCAGGAGTAGCACTGCAGAGCTAGTACAGATTGAGACCTAAGGATAAGGAATACTCAGTCACACTACAATAAAGAACTAATTCTCTGTTAGTGCACAAAATTGTGTTTTTCTTTCCTGGACTTTCTAGAAATCATCAGAAGCGATGTGAATATTGAAATTCTTGTAATCTTTTGTCAAGACTGGCACCATGTTGAATGCAAACACTTCATTTTCAGCTGGTGAAAGTTCTAGTAGTTTTTATTTTCCTTGTGGCTGTATTCTCTGTTTCACTTCTAGGGTGGTATCACTGTCCCTGAAAGTCATATAGGACAGCTGTGGGAGGGATTGCAGTGAATGCCTTTGACATTTCAATCTCTGCTTTTTGTTTTCCTCACTGCTCTGGCCTCAGTTGTCCTTTATTCCTTACACCAACATCAGCTGCTCCTTTTTGCTGCCCAGTTTTGATGTGGTGTTCCATTGCTGTGTTGTGTGATGTGGTGCAGTTTATCTAGAAGCCTCTTGAGCGTGTGGATTCCTCTCAGGTGTAGGTACTGGGATGTGTGAGTGTGCATGAGGAGCTAAAGCCATCAGTGCAGTCAGGGCTCTCCTGGCCGAGTTCCCAGAGGTGAGGCAGCCTGGATCCCTGCAGGTGTCACTCTTGGCTCACAGGAGAAGCTGTGTGTGATGATGCCTCAGTGCCACAGAGCTGCTTTTCCCTGCTGGGCTGCTCTGACCCTGCCTTACTGTGCCTGTCCTGGGTTCTGGTTTTGCTTTTGCTGCGTGTATTTTGGGAGGGAGACAGGATGGCGTTCCCATGTCTGAGTGTCCAACACGTATCTGCCCAAAATTCCTGCCCTGGGGAACACTAATTCAGCACAGACTGTGGATACAGCTGTTTAGGATGCAAACCCACAGTTAAAAACCATCTGTGATTTCCCTGTATCTGTACTTTCAGAGTAAGCAATTACATTTCTGCAGTTGTTTTGATGCACTGGCAACAACCTGATGCATTTCAGTATGTGGCACCTTCCAAATGTGCAAGTGATGTCACCCTCATCCTTCTGGGTGGCACATATTGAGGATTAGAACTGGGATTTCTTGTGTTGGGTGTTATCACTCAGCATTTGCCAAACCTGCCTAGTCAGTGACAGTTTTTTGACTGAAACACAAATGAAAATCTGTCCCTTGTCCTGCTGTAAAGATCCACAAATCTGCAGCTGTAGGAGTGTGAGGGACATCTGGGTTATGGGGTGATGTTGCAGCCATACTATGGAAGGACCAGAGGCTCACTGGACTCTGATTAATTGTGGAAGAATGTCTTTCTCCTAATTGATTTTTTTTGGGTGGGGGAGAAGGGTTTATTTGGTTTTTTTAGGTTTTTTCTAGGTTCTGAGGAACTGGGGCGCTTTTTACCAGCTTATCTCTACTTTGTTTAGTACAGCCTGAAGTACAGTCTGACCAAGGATGATTTGTGTTATTGATTTGTATCAAAGCCTCCATGGGTGTTTCTGACATACATAAATGCATCCATGTGTGTTTTTCTATACAGTAGGAAAGCCATATCATGGCTCCAAAAAGCACACTGTAGCTATTAAGCATATGCTAAAGCTCAGAGTTTCCATTAATTTAATAAACCATGAGTAGCTGGAGAATAGACTGTACAAACAGTGAAATTCACTATAAGTGAAATAAGGATTTGGAATCTCATCTGTTTTGTATCATTTCCTTGTCTTGACTCCAGCTTAAAAGTATTGATGTTCTTTTTGATGAAGTCCCCTAAGTTGCTTTTTTGCTTCTCCTCCAAATACTTTCACAAATTATTAGTTTCAAAATTGACAGCATGGTCCTCCTAGTGCCAAGAGAAATGGAAAAATGAGATACTGGCACTCCAAGCTGCTGGAGTAGTTTGTGCTACCTGTGCATGGAGTTCTTTGGTGTGCAGGTTCCTGAGAAGATGATCCTCCTCAGAACTTTGTTTTTTGGACCAGGACCTGTGTGGGTGGTTTGGAGCTGCAAACCAGAGAATCTTTAATTGGGGTGAACTGAATTTGGCATGAGCTAAGGCTGCCCTCTGCAGCAGGACCTCCTGATCCAGCACTGTGGTGCAGGATGGATCGCTCTCCCTGGAGCAAAGGCACCACAGCTAGGTCTGTCTTCAAAAGAATCAGACTGCAGCATGCTCTGCTGTAGTAGTGTGTAATTTTGTGCTTTAATACCCTATGGTTTGTTCCTTTTCTCCCCTCANCATGCCACCAGGCACAGAGGACACTCAGCAGTGGGCAGAACATGCCCTCTAACCAGAAAATGGGGGGAGGACGTAGAAGAAAGCACTTCTGGTTGTTTTAGGGCATGTGCAGCCATGGTTGTTGGCTTGTTATTTTCTTGTCTTTTGCTTTATTGTTTTCTAACCCGACTAGTCAGGTTACATGAATTAACGTGGTGGATGAACCATATGCTAAGAGATAAACTGTAGAGGAATTTTTAGAAGAGCAAGGTCATGATTTATTGATGGGGGGTTTGAACAATCCCTGCTACCAGGGAACAGTGTGAGAGTCTGTGCTGTTCCTGTGCTGGTCTTGTAGGCCTTGAATTAGTAAGAAACTAGCAATTGTAATAATTTAGTGTAATTTAGTAATAATTTAGTAATAATCTAGCCTTTGCACAGATGCTTCCTCACGGATGCTGAATATGTGTAACAACTTGTTAGGCCTTCTCATGGATGTAGAAAACAGAATGCTGTTCATAAGCTAGAACAAAAGGTAAACTAGATGCAAAATAATGTGGACCAATGAACAATCATTTAATGTATATGTATATGTACTTTTAGCCAATCACCAGCTGTTTAGCTGTGCTTGCTTTCCTCTCTGTAACCTGATAAAAAGAGTATACTGAGAATAGAGAGATCAGAGATCAAACCTAATCATGTTGATGCCTGTTTGATGCTCTGCTCCTTTCTCGCAACAATAAACCTGCTTGAGGCTTGTCCTGGTGTGTGTGTGATGTGTCCCAGGGCAGCAAGGGGTGCAACATCTTCTTCCCCCTGGGGAGCTCTCACCTCCCATCCAGGGACTCCAATGCTCTCAGCAAAGTCTGTCTGGGGTGCAGAGATGAAGCAGAGACCAGACGGGTCTTGGGGTAAACTGAGGAGGTTTATGAAGAACTGAACTCTAAGAACTAAAAGACCAAGAACCTCGAGAAGGGCTCTGGCAGTAGATTTTATAGAAGGGGCAGCACAAAGCAAACAACCAATGAGGGAGATTTATCTCCCTGTAAACATCTTTCTCATAAACCCTAACCCTAACCCAAAAATCTCACCATAAGAATATGACTTTAATCAAAATGTGCTTGAGCATGGAAACAAACACAAACCTTGCCAGACTAGCAGTTCTTGTGATGTAAGCTGTGGTGTGCAGTGGGTTACATAAGTTTCAGCCAGAACCAAACCCTCTTATTGCTGTCAATAAAAAGTGGTTGTGTGGGGTCTTGCCTCAGGCTGAGCAGGTCTATGACAGCCAGGCCACCTTGTAAGTACTTGTGGTGAGCTTCCTCTAAGAAATAAAAATCATGGACCATCTGTACCACTGATTAGTGATGATCAAGGCAGGTACCAAATCTCCCAGGGAGGAGTCTAAGGTGGGGAATACAGAACTCAATCCAATGGGGATAACAAAGGGAGGGGAACAATGCAGGACAGCAAATGACACATCAAGCAAGGGGAGATTGGCAGGGAAGGATCCAGAAACAGGGGCAGGGATACAGGGGATTGACAACTGGGGAAGGAGGGGATTAGGGAAGGGATAAATGTTTGAGGGCCAATGGGGAAGCTTCTAGGGAGTGGCCAGCTGACAGGCAAAGGAATGAACACATAACAGTTTGCACATCAATTAAGGTACAAACCTAAGAATAGAACAAACTGATACAAATAAAGGACTGTGCTGTCTCAAAGAATGGGGGAGGGCAGGTTCAGGGGAGACAAACTGCATGTCTAGCACACAAATGAAATAAAAGGCTGGCCATGAAACACAAACTGGAACATACACCACCACAGAGGCTGGCACCACACCTTTGTTTCTTTGTGGGGACATACCCTGGGAAGCCACTGGTCCAGGAATCTTCAGGGATGTGTGTGGTCTTTTGTACTTAGCACTGCCATTAAACTGAGCCTTTTAGGTCTGAAGGGTATCACAGTAACCCTGTTTCTTTGCTGTGCATTTGACAGGAGGGACATTTCCTCCCATCCCTGCCATGACTTGTGACTGTTGCCTCCCAAAATGCTCCCACCATTCATTGAAGATACAATTACTGAGCGTGTTGTTTTAGATAGACACCTTTAGCACATGCACTGTCAGGAAAAGGCAAACTGTGTTTGTTCATGCATGCAGACCTGAGCATCCCTTCCACCAAAACAAACTCCACAAGTACATCACAACTGTGGCATCACTCAGCAGTGTCAAAATCTGCTCACATGGCAGTGGGTGAACTGTTCTTTTCTCTCGTGACTTGTGTGTTCTCTCTCCATTCCCCTTTTTCTTGGTGGAGACAGAGCTGGCTACTTGTCAAATGCTGTAATGTGAAGTTAATCCTGGGACTTGGGGACAATGACACATTGACACTTTTCATAATAATCGCTTCCTACACTGGAACCTCCAGCTGTTTTGATGGGAATGATGTGATTTGACTGTGACAATACACTCTCAAAGCCTGCAGACTGAAAATACAGTCCAATTTCAGTTGAAAATTACGTTTTTTAATTGTTATGAGACCAATTATCAATGACTACATATGGGAATTAAAGGAATCCCTAGAAATTTCTTCTAGTTGTTTGCAAATATATGTAGGTGTTTGTTGAATGGCTTTATGGATAAGGATTATTTTTATGTCTTTGCAGCTGTAAGTGTTAGAAATGCCCTTTGAAGAGGAATAGATTTTGTTCTGGAGAGTTCAAATAGCAAAATCTGTGCTGCAAGATCACTCTTTTCAGTTTTGATGCTATGCTAGTGTGGGCAGCAGAGGACTCTTGGAGCCTTTTTCCCTTGGAGGAGAATGTGTGGCCAGTCCAAATGGAATGGAAAGTCATGCAAAGGTTAATCTGTAGTGAGAGAACTCTGGAGTAGCTTTTCATCCCATAAGCAGAACTACTGATGTAAATAACACTCATTAAAGTTAGAGCTGGATGGGGAATGTTTATTGTTAATATTTTTTGCCCACATGAAATGTTACAGATTGGACAATAAGTATACTTTTAGTGAGACACATAACTATTGGGTGAAAGGATGAATATGGCCTACTATATTTAATTTTCTATTTCTTTGGAATAAATGCTTCTGTATTTCCTCCTCCCCCCCTTGTTAATACTAGGCTGAACTTACATTTGCATTTCAGATCCTGCAATCTTGGGACATCCTGCTGATTGAAGCTGAAGGTTCTGATTATTATTATATTTTTTTACTCCCCCTCATTCAACTCCAGGGTGCAACAGATAAAACTGCTATGATACTACAGGAGATCTCATTGCTGAGATCTTAGCACCAAGAGAATACAGGTTCTGCTTAATTGTGTTCTAAAGGGAATGTGCAGTTTTGCATCTTTCTTTTTGCTGACAGTTATACTAAGAAATAATTTAAAAAGGCATTTCTTGAAGACTGTGGAAAGGCAGGTAGGCATTACTGCAGAAGAAGTCATTGCCTCTTGTGTTTAAAAGGTGATCCCAGAAATCTCATCATGTAACTTTATCGGAATAGAGATTTAAAATCCCTTAAAATCCCTTAAATTCCTTGTGTTTTGTCAGTGGTGACAGATCCATTGATGGAGCAACTGCTGGAAAAGACAACTCATGGGACTGAGATACGTTACTAAATCACACTCTGCCTTTAGAAAATATAAAGTACAGGGGCTTGAGTGTAATTTGGGTTGTGTGAACATGGCCCTCAGAGGGACCCCTGCATAGAATAAGTTCCTTTTTTAACCTGTTTCATGCTGAGGTTAGTTATGCCAAATGTCACTAAAAAGTACCAAATCCAGTACTTTTGCAGTAACCTAGTCTGGATTGAATTCTCTGTGTCTGTCTGAAGAAGAGCTGCAAGGTAATTCACTGCTACAATTGATTTATTTTGACTTATGCCAGTCACTGGGGTAAATATTCTGCTTTCAGTTTTCAGTAGTAGATCTTGCACAGTTTGTTTTCTTTTAGTCACCTTTGTGTGACTTAAAAGGATGCTTTCCCTTGAGGTAGGAAAACAGGACTTTGCAAGCCATTTGCAAAACTGCAGTTATTTACATCTGGAGGTCTTATCTTCCTGTAGGAATACCCATAGATACTGTGGTTCATTGATTTTTTTTCTCACAAAATAGCAGTTTTTATCTTTCTGAGCGGACTTTTTCTTTTCAGATTCTGCATCACCTTTCCTGAGAGTTTTCCATGTTATTACATTATGTTATGCTATATTACACTATACATAAAAGAGATTTTGTTATTTTAGACTCATTAATGTTGAAAAATACCACTAAGATCATCAAGTTCAACTGTTATTTCTGCTCTTTCATTTTTCAATGAGTGTAGAGCCATTGAAGACTGAAACTGGTACATATCCAAAATAAAACCTCTGCCCTTATTGATGGGTGGAACTAGATATCAGATAAGTAGATATCAGATTTCAGAATTTGCTAGTTGTAGTTCAAAGAATGCAATAACTATAATATATAATGCTACATCCCCTATTTTCCAGCTTAAAAAGTTAGACTGAAATGAGTACTTTCCTGCTACACAGGATTTGTTTTTATGGTATGGTGTTTCAAAACTCTGTTTAGACACAGCATTTTCAAGTGCAATGCCAGCTTTTCTGCAATCCCTTTCATCTTGAGGAAAGATACCTGTTATTTACTGCTCAGCTGTCACTGTCACTTCTATCACAAATTGCTGTTCACTGAATTTCTGCAGGAGGGCTACAGGTGAACTACTCGATCCCTCACTGTAGTGGATCCTGCCAGAGTCCAGGACATCCCTGTGGCCACCCTGGAGGGTTTGGGGACAGGACAGGGGGTCTGGGACCTGTACAGGGGGGTCAGAGCCTCACACAGAGCCCAGGAGGACACTGCCTCTGATCCCTGCCATGGCAGTGAAT
>VXBR01002803.1:4122-14148 GCA_013400215.1 Cisticola juncidis | reverse complement strand
AAGGGGGGGGGAAAAAGGGGAAAAACCGAGACAGCTTAAAAACTGTCACTTTCTATTTGCCCTTCCAAAAGTGTCCCCATGTCAGCTGGGCTGTGGTGACACCCATTTGTCACCTGCAGGGAATCCACTGGAAAATCAGGAATATTTCCTGGGTTCCTCATGGGAAAGGCAGTGCAGATTTCCCAGGGCTCCAGACAGGGATCTCTGTGTGGGCTGCATCAATCCCTCCCCTCTTTTCCTCCCTTTTCAGCACCACAGAAACGGGAAAATTTGGCTGGAGCGAGTCCAAGCTCATTGTGAAGTTAATGAATTTCTGAGCAGGGTTGTTTTATTTTTTTGGAGAGGCTTTTTGTGCTTTGAGAAAGCCACAGAGCACAAAATTAACCGGGCAGGGTTACAAAGGAGCCGAGGCAGCACGGCGGGAGTGCAGGGGAGGCTGTGTGGGGGAAGGATCTTTGCTTTCATCTCCCTGCGTGCCATAATCACAGGTGATGCCTCATCCTGGGGGTTCAAGGAGTCATTCCAAGCCAGTTCAGGTTTAGAAAGGAAAAAGTGGAATTATTGCTCCAGCACAGATGCTGCGGGGTTTGTTTGTCCTGCAGGGAGGAGAGCGAGGGGAGCAAAGTGGGGTTAAAATCATGGATTTGAAAAGGCTGGAAAATCCTGCAGGATCCTCGATCCAGCTGTGGACACTCCCCACCAAACCACGTTCCCAAGAGCCACTTCCATGTGGTTTTTTTGGGATGGCAGCTCCACCCCAGGCATGGGCAGCCTGAGGGGACCAAAGTGGGGTTAAAATCATGGATTTGATAAAGCTGGAAAAGTCCTGCAGGATCCTCAGTCCAGCTGTGAACCAGCCCCTGCTCATTCCCCACAAAACCACATCCCTGAGCTCCACTTCCATGTGTTTTTGGGATGGCAGCTCCACCCCAGGCATGGGCAGTGTGAGGGGAGCAAAGTGGTGTTAAAATCATGGATTTGATAAAGCTGGAAAAGTCCTGAAGGACTTTTTTTGAGGATCCTGCAGGATCTTCAATCCAGCTGTGAAACCTCCCCATCAAACCATGGCCCCAAGAGCCACTTCCATGAGTTTTTGCGATGGCAGCTCCACCCCCTGCCTGGGCAGTGTGAGGGGAGCAAAGTGGTGTTAAAATCATGGATTTGATAAAGCTGGAAAAGTCCTGCAGGATCCTCAATCTATTTGTGAACCCAACCCCACCTCATTCCCCACCAAACCACATCCCCAAGTGCCATTTCCATGTGTTTTTTTGGGATGGAACCCTCCCCCCCAAACCACATCCCCAAGTGCCATTTCCATGTGTTTTTTTGGGATGGAACCCTCCCCCCCAAACCACATCCCCAAGTGCCATTTCCATGTGTTTTTTTGGGATGGAACCCTCCCCACCAAACCCCATCCCTGAGCTCCACTTCCATGTGGTTTTTGGGATGGCAGCTCCACCCCAGGCCTGGCAGCCTGTCCCAGTGCTTGACAACATTTCCTGTGGAAAAGAATTCCATAATATCCACTCTAAACCTCTCCTGGCAAAACCTGAGGCTGTTTCCTCTCATTTCCCCGCTGTGTTCCCTCTCCATGTGGGAATGGCAGCGGCTTCATCCCGAAATTTGCTCTGTGTCCCCCCTGCCACCCTCTCCCTGTGCTTTCCGCAGGCTCTGGAGCAGAATTTGGATTTTCCCTCAATTTCTGCTGGTGCTGGGATGGTTCATTCACTGCCTTGGTGGGTTTGGAACCAAACTGCTGGAGGGTGGGGAATTTCTGGGAATAGAAACCATTCCCATGGGAATTCCCCTATTAATGAGGTTGGACAGAGGAGCTGTGGCTGCTCCTGGATCCCTGGAAATGTCCAAGGATGGATTAGATGGGGTTTGGAGCAGCCTGGGATAGTGGGAGATGTCCCTGGGGTGGAAATGAGATGGTTTTTAATGCCCCTTCCAACCCAAAGCACTCCAGAATTCCATGGAATTTTAATTTTTCTGGACCTCTGGGCCTTTACCAGAGGGCTTGGAGCCTAGAGGAATAGGGAGGAATTATTCCTTTAGCACCTCCCAGTCTTCCTCTGGAATATTTTCCAGCAGTTCCAAGGATTGCTGGATTATTTTATGGAATAGTGACCACCATGCTGGGAGAGTTGATCTCTCCCACAAAAAATGTTCTTCCTTCCCAGGAGGTTCCACCTTTCAGAAATCCNCAACACAGGAAAGAAAACCATAAATGAAAAAAAAAAAACCAAAAAAACCAAAACAAAACAAAACAAAACAAAACAAAAAAAAAAAACCACCAAAAAAAAAAACCAAAACCAAAAAAAAAAAAAAAAAAAAAAAAAAAAAAAAAAAAAAAACAACAAATTTGAAGTAAAATTTGGGCCAAAATGTTGTCCATACTCAGTTTGCTTTTTTTTTTTTTTTTTTTAATTAAAAAGAGAATTTGTAGGGTTGAACACTGTACTTTTCCATAAAAAAATTTGCACAAGCATGGAATGTGCCCTCAGGCTCTTCCCAAGGATTCCAGGTGTCCTCTTCCCACATTTATTAGCAGTGTTTGAACTCCGGAGCAAATTTTAATTTTTCTTTGTCAACACCAATGTTTCCATTGCTGCCCAGGCTGGAATGAGCTCAGCGTTCTCATCACACTTTTTAATTAACTTTTCCTCCCCTCGTCAAGGTTGTTGTTGGATTAATTCCTGCTCTCTGCTTTTCTTCCAGGAAAAGTAAAATAAGGAAAAACAGCCATGTTATTTGAGAGGAAATTGTTGAATTCCTTGGGAAAAAAAACGGGTGGGAAAGGGGGAGTTAAATCCAGGCACTTTAATTCTGACCCTGCTGAAGGTTTAAACATTTTAATAGAAGTTGGGTGATTTTATGGCTTAAGAAATGCTCTAAATGTGAATTTTGGGGGATATTTAAGAGGGTAGGGGAGCCAAAGGAAACAATTTGTGGATTAAAGTTTCCTTCTCATGGAGTTCTGGAATTTCAGAAGAAGGTCCAAGTTTTCTGCTGCTCCCTGGGATCCTTAAAGATATAAAAATCACATTGTTAATTATGAAAGGAAAATTATTTTGCTGTGGGAGGTGTTTTCCAACCTCCCATTCCATCCAAACTCCTTGGGATTCCACTCCAGAGCCAGGGATGTCTTCAGTGATCCCCCTGAAATTGTTTCACAGGATCCTGTGGCCTTAAAACAAATCTGTGTCCACCCTGCTACAAACAAAACGTGAATTTTTATGTTCTGGAGTGACACAGGAGCAGCAACAAATCTCTCCTCTCCCCTTTTTTTCATGAAAAAAAGGGAAGATTGGTGTTCCTCATTTAGGGAAACGCTTTCCTAATGGGGCTCTGCCTCTGGGAAAGGGAATTATTTGATGGACACCAGCAGTTTGTGCGGAGTTTTTCAGGGAGTGAAAAAATGAAATAATAGATGAAATAAGCAGCCAGTTAATTTCTCCTTCACAGTTGTTTCATGTAAATGAAGAGCTGGGATTCGTCGTGAGCCATCAAAGCTGGGAAACAAATGCACAATTAGCTGCAGGAAAGAGCTGAAAGCCATTAGCACTCATTTCAGAATTATAATGCACTTCAAGCCTATTTGTTGAAATATAAATACAATTATGGGGAAAGGAATTAATGCGCAGTGGGGAGTTTCTCGGAGATGGCATCGCATTTTCTGCTGCACGAGATTAAATGAAAAAAATGTGGGGTTTGGGGAGGGAAACCACGGGGATGTGGGAGGAAAAAAGATAAAATCAGAATGAAAAATGTTGGAGAGTGCCCAGCAGTGGGGATCAAAGGGGATAAAGATTTGCCAGAGGGGCCTGAGGGATGAAAGGATTCTCCTGGCGTCCAGGGATACTCCCAGCAGGAAGGATGGAAGTGGAGATGTGGAGAGGCTCAGGACACAGCTGGAAGTGGAGATGTGCAGAGGTTCAGACCATTGGGAGCTTGGCCATGGATGAGCTTTGGGACACAGCTGGAAATTGAAATTTGGAGAGGTCCAGGCCTTTGGGAGTTTGGCCAAGGATGAGCCTTGGGATAGATCTGGAAGATGTGAGAGATGGAGATGGGGAGAGGTTCAGGGCACAGCTGGAAGAGAAGATGGGGAGAGGTTCAGACCTTTGGAAGTTTGGCCATGGATGAACTTTGGAACAGAGCTGGAAGTGGAAATGTGGAGACGTTCAGGACACAGCTGGAAGTGCAGATGTGGAGAAGTTCAGGCCATTGGAAGTTTGGCCATGGATGAGCTTTAGGACAACTGGAAGTGGAGATGTGGAGGGGTTCAGGCCTTTGGAAGTTTGGCCATGGATGAACTTTGGGACACAGCTGGAAGTGGAGATGGGGAGAGGTTCAGGCCTTTGGGAGTTTGGCCATGGATCAGCTTTGGGACAACTGGAAGTGGAGATGTGCAGAGGTTCAGGACACATCTGGAAGCAGAGATGGGGAGAGGTTCAGGACACAGCTGGAAGAGAAGATGGGGAGGGGTTCAGGCTTTGGAGGTTTGGTCATGGATGAGCTTTGGGACAACTGGAAGTGGAGATGTGGAGAGGTTCGGGACACAGCTGGAATTTGTGAGAGAGGGAGATGTGGAGAGGTTCGGGACACAGCTGGAATTTGTGAGAGAGGGAGATGTGGAGAGGTTCGGGACACAGCTGGAATTTGTGAGAGAGGGAGATGTGGAGAGGTTCGGGACACAGCTGGAATTTGTGAGAGAGGGAGATGTGGAGAGGTTCGGGACACAGCTGGAATTTGTGAGAGAGGGAGATGTGGAGAGGTTCGGGACACAGCTGGAATTTGTGAGAGATGGAGATGTGGAGAGATTCAGACCTTTGGAAGTTTGGCCATGGATGAGCTTTGGGACAACTGGAAGTGAAGATGTGGAGGGGGTCAGGACACAGCTGGAAGTGGAGATGTGGAGAAGTTCAGGCCTTTGGAATTTTGGCCATGGATCAGCTTTGGGACACAGCTGAAAGGTGTGAGAGATGGAGATGGGCAGAGGTTCAGGACACAGCTGGAAGTGGAGATGTGGAGAGGTTCGGGACACAGCTGGAAGAGAAGATGTGGAGGGGTTCAGGCCTTTGGGAGTTTGGTCATGGAGCAGCTTTGGGACACAGCTGGAATTTGTGAGAGATGGAGATGTGGAGAGGTTCAGGACACAGCTGGGAGATGTAGAGAGGTTCAGGACACATCTGGAGGAGGAGATGTGGAGGGGTTCAGGCCTTTGGAAGATTGGCCAAGGATCAGCTTTGGGACACAGCTGGAAGTGGAGATGGGGAGAGGTTCAGACCTTTGGAAGTTTGGCCATGGATGAACTTTGGGACACAGCTGGAATTCGTGAGAGATGGACATGTGGAGAGGTTCAGGACACAGCTGGAAGTGGAAATGTGGAGAGGTTTAGGACACAGCTGGAAGTGGAGATGTGGAGGGGTTCAGGCCTTTGGAATTTTGGCCAAGGAGATCCATCAGATTCCCGCTTTTCTCGGCTGCAGAGAATCCAATCTGACCAGCAGGGCATGGGCAGGGGTTTCTCTTCATTCCAAATCATCATTTTTGAGCTTTTCTCTGCCTGATCCTGTCAGGAAACTTCTCTGGAGGTGCTGGCACAGAGCTGGAGACTGGAAACCTCCCCCAGCTGCAGGTGGGGAATCAGGAATTCCGTGCTGGGAATGTGGGGATCCAGCAGGAGGGGTGGCCTTGCTCCAAGCCCAGTCCAACCTGGCCCTGGACACTTCCAGGAATCCAGGGGGAGCCACAGCTTCTCTGGGCACAAAATAAAAATTTAGAAGGCACCTTGAACATCTTCTCACTTCAATTCCAGGGCCATTTTTGGCCACCAAAACCTTGCTCCTCTGCTGACCTCCTCACCAGACAACCTTTCCCTGCTTTTTTCCAATCCCCGGGCTGTGCAGACTCCAGGAAAACGGGAAGCAGCTCCCACAGGGATTCCTCAGGACACATCAGCAGCTGCTGGAAAAGCTGCAGGGAGCTGGAGCTGGTCCTGCCCGGGGCAAAGCCTCTCCTGGAGAAGCAGCTGCGGAGAGAACCCGACAAGGTGCAGCTCATCTCCATTCTGGTGACATTTCCAGGGCAAAGAAGTGACTTTTCTCCCCCAAGGCAAAGCAGCTTCTGACACGAGGGTTTGCTTCATCAGCCTGCCAAAGCTGGGAGCCAAATTTATCCGGAATCCTTTTTAATTCCACTTTGTTCCTCACCCTGAAGTCCTCACGTTCATGGAGAGGCTTTGGATGGCCCCGGGCAATTTGTTAACGCTCTGTTAATGCCAATTACATCAGACCTGCCGAGGATAAGGGGAGAGCTGCTCCTTCGTGGAAAGGGGAATGTGGGAAAGCACATTCCAAACGCATCCAGGAAAAGCAGCTGGAGGGCAGTAAATAATGAGGGCAGGGAGAGCAGCTTGGGGTTTAATTGCTCAGGCAGACACCGGCGGGTGATGGGAAAGCTTCACTGGGAATTGGGGTGGGATGACTGGGATGACTGGGATGACTGGGATGACACCACAGCCCCATCTCTTCCCACCAGCCGGCCCTGCTGGAATGAGTGATGCTAATGAAGATGTGAGGGGAGTGCTGCAGCTCCCAGGAAATCCTCTGGAAAGGGAGAAAGATCCCATAAAGAGCCAAATCCGGCCCAGGGAGGAGTTTTCTGTGACTGAATTCATCAGGGTGTGATCAAAACCAGAGACATAACCCTGGGAAGGACCAGAGCAGCCCCAGAAATGTTGGAATTTCTTCCCTAAAATACCTCCTCAGAGCCTGGGAGCTGCTCCAGGAAAATGGGACATTATTCCAGGTGAATTCCCTGGAATTGAGACCCTGCAGCAGCTCAAGGGGCTGCCCTCACCTCCCACTTGGCCCTTAAACCCCCAAATTGTGCATGGAAAAGACAGAAAACATAAATCAGACACAATTCCAAAGCTCACACAGGATCCTGCCTGGTGTCTGCCTCCCTTTCCCTTCCCGAAGCCGGCAGATCCATGGGATTGGTGCAGTTGGGAAAATTTCCCTTGGCTGTGCCAGCCAAAGCTTGATGCTCCTTGAGAACAGATCAGGGAAAATTGGAAGAAATCCAATTGCTGGAGAATTCCTGGCTTTGGATTCAGGGATTTGGGATCAGTGCAGTTCCTGCCCCAAGGGCTGAGGTTTCTGATGTTCCTGATGTTTCTTCCTGTGTGTTGCTGCCTCGTTGCAATTCTCCTTTTTTATTCCCTCCTGGATGAATCATCTTTTCCATATGGCTTGTGAGGAGGAACAATTTCTACCCAAATTTGTCTGGTTCTCCTCAAACCTTTAATTGCCATGGTTACCTGCCAGGGAGCCCCTGTGCATGCAACCAGCAGAAAATTGGGAAATTGTTCCCGTTTCTCCCGGATTATAAAAATATCTCTGCTGATCCCTTCTTCCCAAGGCTCATTTTTCCATCAGTTCTTGTTTCTGTTCATCCTGGTGGACTCCTGGGTCTTTCTCAGGGTTGTTTTTCCCTGAGATTCTCCTCGGGGTTTCTGTTCCCCGGGGTAATCAGGTTTTCAGTCTTCTCTTTGCCCTGGGTGTTTCACACCAGAGCCAGNCTGCTTATTTTGAATTCTCTCAGCTTGTGATTCTTCATCCACTGTGGGCATTCACTGCCATGGCAGGGATCAGAGGCAGTGTCCTCCTGGGCTCTGTGTGAGGCTCTGACCCCCCTGTACAGACCCCAGACCCCCTGTCTGGTCTCCAAACCCTCCAGGGTGGTCACAGGGATGTCCTGGGCTCTGACAGGTCTCCACTTGGCAATATGGAGGGAATTGTGTCCTGTGGGGTGGGGATGTTCTGGAATGGAATTCCCAGAGCAGCTGTGGCTGCCCCTGGATCCCTGGAAGTGCCCAAGGCCAGGCTGGATGGGGCTTGGAGCAGCCTGGGACAGTGAAAATTTTCCCTGCCCATGGAATTGGATGAGTTTTGAGGTAATTCCATCCCATAGAATTCCATGATCCTACACCAATTTATCCTGCAGGATAAATCAGAATTTCCAAGCACTGGAATTGACCCAAAACACATCAACCCTCCAAGGCCTTTTAACCAGGGAGCAGCACAAGCAGAAAAAAGCCACAAAGATCTCCTGATCCAGCAGTGCAGCTTCAATCCAGAAAAACAAAAATAATTCACTGCTCCCTTTAAATATACATAATTCAATCTTGGAAAGGATAACAAATCAGAGAGCTAATTTGGGGATTTACAGCCTGCACAGCAATGCCACAGGTGTGGAAATGCTCATTATTCAGCTGGGTGATAAACAGGTATCAATTATGACACCAAAAAATTATCTCCACACACTCCCAAATTCAGAAATTCTGGGGTTTAGGGGTGATTTTGTCTTGTTCTAATATTGATGATGGAAGAGCCATAAAGTGAGTGTAATAATAGGGAATTTCTTACCATAATTAAATACCAGAACTTGTCTATTGTAACTAAATTTAAATGTTGGGGATGTCGTGCTGGTGAGCAATAAATCCTTTTGCTAAATAACACTTCACCTAAAGATGCAGACCGAGCATTTGCACTCAGATTTTTCCCTATAAAAGGAAATATTTTGATTAAGAGCTTATTTACAGTGACTCAGTTTCTTATTTGAAGGGAAAAAAATAACCAGCATGTCCTGGCTGTGGGTGATGACAGCACTGGATCTGATAATCCCAAACTTTCCTGAGGCTAAGCCAGGATTAACTTTAAGCAAACCAGATTTCCTGGTCAGCTGTGGCTTTGATCCCTGCTCCATCCCATTCTTTCCATCCCAGGAAATGACTCCAATCCCATCTTCCAGTCACAAATAATTGGGAAATATCCTCGATTTCATTGGGAAATATCCTTGATTTCATTGGGAAATAGCCTCATTTTCATTGGGAAATATCCTCGATTCCATTGGGAAATATCCTGGATTTCATTGGGAAATATCCTCAATTTCATTGGGAAATATCCTCATTTTCATTGGGAAATATCCTTGATTCCATTGGGAAATATCCTGGATTTCATTGGGAAATATCCTCAATTTCATTGGGAAATATCCTGGATTTCATTGGGAAATATCCTCATTTTCATTGGGAAATATCCTGGATTCCATTGGGAAATATCCTGGATTTCATTGGGAAATATCCTCAATTTCATTGGGAAATATCCTGGATTTCATTGGGAAATATCCTGGATTTCATTGGGAAATATCCTGGATTCCATTGGAAATTCATCCAGGTAAAAATCAGGGCCAGCAAAGCAGTTGTGAGCTCAGTGAGATTTGGGATCCTCACCTGGGGGATTCCTTCTCCCCCAAAATTTGGGAATGGACAATTAAATTCTCTTCCATCTTTCCTCAATTCCTCATCCCCGTGGCTGCATCACAGGAGCTGGGGATGGACCTGGAAATTCTCCAGAATCCAGTGGGAGAAGGATTCCTACAACCAGGATAAATCAGGTCAGATAAGGGGTAAATCTACAATGGGATGGGGAAGCAGAGCTTATTAACAACTCCATGGAAAATCAGGGCTGATCTTCCAGAGACAGGGAGGTCACGGCCACCTGAACCCCTCTGTCAGGGAGTGACAAAATTATAAATTATTTAGGGACTTTGGTGGCTCCAGGGCTGGACCTGGAGGTCCCTGTGCCCATTCTGATCCTTTTTTGCCCCATTCTGCTCCTGTTTTAAACAATTCTGTGTTCAGTGTCCCCAAAAAAGGGTGAGCCAGGGGTACCCAGGTGGGCAAGAGGCCGAGGGTTCCTGGGCTGGATCGGGAATTTTATGGGAGCAGGAGCAGGGCAGGGATTGTCCCCATTGTCCCCTGTGCTGGGCACGGTGAGGGATCAAATCCTGGGAGCAGCTCTGGGCCCATCATGGAAAGAAGGACATGGAGGGGCTGGAGAGTGCCCAGGGATGGGACTGCAGAGATTCCAGCCTGTGCCAACCCTTTCCATGAAGGCATTTTCCCTGATATCCAAACCAAACCTCCCCTGGCCCAGCCTGAGGCCGTTCCCTCTC
>VXBR01002801.1:1635221-1646893 GCA_013400215.1 Cisticola juncidis | reverse complement strand
AGGAGGCGGGACGGCGCCGGCATGCCTCAGCCCCCCGCAGCCCTAAGCCGGTGAGTAGCGGCTGTCCTCCGGGCCGAGAGCTTGAGGAAATGCAGAGGGTTTAAGGCAGCGAGGGCCGGGAGGAACGGGGCGACGGCTTCAAGTGGCTTGAGAAGCTGTGGGCTGGGGCAGCCCGCGCTGCCTGGGGTTCGCAGCTCGGAGTGTGTTTAACAACAAGGTGTAAGTGTGGAGGAGCTTCCTCCGAGCCCAGAACCATCCTGAGCACAGGTGAGGGGTCTGTAGCTACGGCCCCGGGAGTCAGCACGGGGTCAGGAGCCAAGCACTCGGATTTGTGTTGGTAATACTGCTGCTGACCCGCCAGCTGGCCTCACGGAAATCTCCTTATCTCAATTCCACAGCAAGCCATGCTGACAGCAAAAGTAATTTTAGGTCTGTAGTTAAACATGATATTTTGCAAGTTGTTTGAATTTCTTCTAGTATAAACTGGAAGAGTATGTAGAGTTCTAGTTAATTATTACAGAGCTCTTCTGCTTTGAGGTTTTTAAGTACCGTGTTACCTGAAAAAAAATACTCGGCAAGGTAGCAAAACCTTGACAGGTTCATTGAACCTTGAGAAAACATTTTATTTTATAAATTGATTTGGATTCCTCAGTGTTGTTTAATTTGTAAGAAATTTAAGCAGAAAAAAGCTGATGACGGAGGTTGAGAAGTTTTGCAAGGATGGTATTTGCATGTAACATGGAAAATCCTTCTCCCATCCATAATCCTCTTGCTGGATTGCATTTGGCAAATACCCACATACCTGTCCATGCGTCTGACAACCTCTCAATTTGATTTTATATTTGAGCTTGTACTTGATGCCTATGAGATGTGTGTCACCGGAACGGAAATCAAGTTTAGAAGCATTTGAAGCAGTGGGATGCTGGCTCATGTCAATTGACAAATCCAAAACTGACCCTGAGGTGTGCCCAGACACAGCTTGGCCCATAAGCTCACCCTGGTGTTGGGCTGCAGTGGGCAGAGCAGGTCAGCCAAGCCAGCTGATGGTGCCAAATGAATGGCCAGACAACAGACTCACCTGCCTTCCTCTCCTTCCCTTGCTTGTCACCGAATATACAAGCAAAAACAGTGATATCTTGTTACCTGAGCCCTTTTTCTCACTAATTTAATCCCTTTTGCTCATCAGTAATTACTTAGGCAGTGGAAGCACAAGGTTAATTAATTTGTTGTTTTCTACGAAAGCACTTTGAATCTAAAATCATAACTCATCTTGATATTTGTTTGCCTCTTGCACTGTTTTTGTAGTTAACTATTTCACTGCGTTAAGCATACATCTTGTTAGGAATGTGCTTTGCCTCAAAGTTGCTTTACTAGTGAAATAATAAACTACTAAGGTTTTTCAAGATTTGACATCCAATGAGCTTGATGGCTGATGAAAAAGATTTAGGGTCCATTATGTCAGATCATTTCAGCATACCAATAATGAATTACTTTACTTTCAAATCAGATATAATACCAGCACACACACAAACCTGTCTTAATATGGCAAAAATGTGATGTCTGACAGCCCTGGAACATAGTTTCAGAACATAGCTAGGGAAATCCTATACCAGAGAATAGCAATGATTGTTGTGTTATCTTAAGTTTCTAACTGGAATGTTTGTGTTTTATAATCTTGGACAGTCTAAAGGTTCACAAGTGCTAGCATGTAAAACAGGGATACCCTGGCAAACACAGCATAGGATCATAGAATGGTCTGGGTTGGAAGAGACCTTGAAGATCACCTGGCTCCCCGCTCTGCCGTGGGCAGGGACACTTCCACCATCCCAGGTTGTGCCAAGCCCCATCCAACCTGGCCTGGAACACTTCCAGGGATCCAGAGGCAGCCACAGCTTCTCCGGACAACCTGTGCCAGTGCCTCATCACCCTCACAGGGAATGATTTCTCCTCAATATCCCATCTAAACCTGTGCTCTGGCAGTGTGAAGCCATTCCCCCCTGTCACTCCAGGCCATTGTAAATTGTTTCTCTTCATCTTTTTGCAGGCTCCTTTCAGCCACTGGAAGGGCACAATTGGGTCACCCCGAAGTTTCTCTTCTCCAGGCTGAACAATCCCAATTCTCTCAGCCTTTCCTCATAGCAGAGATGCTTTATCCCCCTGATCAACCTGGTGGCCTCCTCTGGTTTATTGGCGTCCACTGGTATGAAACCTCACGGGTCTGGATCTGTAGACATTCTTCCAGAGGAGTGGAAATGGATGTGGCTGGCACAGTGCTGTGCTCAGACCCCAGAGAATGCCAGGGCTGAGCTTACAGCTCTGTTCAGGACTGAGCTCAGCATCCACAGTAGTTTTTGGGCCCAAAGACAGCCAAGTGCAAGCTAAGGTAAACTTTCTACCCTACTCCATTTGCAGCATTTTTCCACACAGTTCTCGAGTATGTAAGTCACCTGTTAAGAAGGTGCCTTTCCTTACCTGAGGGTCAGCAGATTCACCCTATTACTGGCAGGTTTTTTTATTTCCTTTCAGAATTGTCTTAGGAAGAGTAGTTCAATATCCATTCTCTGCAAAGCTGAAGTCATCTCATGTGAAATTGCTGGAGCATGTAAGTCTTTAACTGACCCAGTTATCAGGACTGGAGGTTGCAGGAGGTTCTGAGAATGAACACTCAGAAACTCTGTGAGCAAAGATAAAGGTTGCAAAGGATGTTTTTCCCCCTCCCAGTTTCCTGCTTAGAAAGGCAAAAGATCATCTCTTTGAGTATGTATCTGCCCCCTCAAAGTTATAGCTGACCTGCTGGAGGTAGCTCACTTGAACATAGAGTAAGTGTTAAAAGCAAATTAGATGTAAGGTTATCTATAGAGCATGTTTCTTCATCTCAAATTTGGGTGGTTTTTTTCTTCAATATATTCTGCTAGAATGCAGAGCTTATCTCACCTGTACTGAAATATTCTATAGCTTTATGAGTGATTTCAGAAAAAAAGGCAAAATCTATCAGTAATCCTAAACCCAGCACAGCAGTTTACTGCATTACTGTGTGGAAGGATTCCAGCACAAGGACATAATGCTTCAAGGGCCAGTTGTAGGCTGAGAATACAGGGCACTTCAGTGTGGAGAGAAGTCTCCTTATAGCAAGAATTAGATATATACACATGTGACACTCAGTCAGATGTATCAGAAGGCTGAAGTGTCAGAGGTCCCGTCCAAATTAAATGATTAAAAAAAGAAAAAACCGTGGTTTTGCTAAAAAGTTAAGAATTCAGTTGTCTTTCATGATTCTTGTGTGCCAGAACATACAATTGTTTACTTAATGGACCCCAAATACTTTTGTATTTCAGGTTGTTTTCAAAACCAGATTGTGTTGTATTGAAAAATAAACCCTCCTGAGTGATGCAAAAATTACATCTCTAAGATTATTGCACTGATAATAATACTTTGTGGCATCATATTTCAGCAATGCAGAGGTCACGTCAACATTTTTCTTATTGCTTTACAAGATTTACTTATAGCTTACAAGAAAAAATGTAAGTTTGTTAAAAAAAAACGAAAGGGTTTAGGTCACTAGATATCTAGAAATTATTGTCAAATTAATTTTCTGGGTGGTTTTTTCTATGTGGTTAGGCTACTTAGCAATAGAATTACTTCACTCCTTCTGTTACATCATTGCATAAATTATTTTGCCCAGACAGGTCAGTTCAGATCTCGCCACTGTAGTAATTAATTTCAGATGAAAAACAAGGTCCGCCAAAATTTCATCACTTAGTTTAGTTTACAGACTGTCCTGTGAGTTGGAGATGATTATACTAAGTCAGTTCTTGCTTTAATTTGGTTGCATCTTGGTCCCCATGCAGATGCAGTGTCTACAACAACGAGTTGTGACAACTCACTATCAAAATGTATCAAAACTCAGGTTCAAAAAATGCAGAGATTTCACTAGGTTTGTCTACTGCTTCTTAAACTGGCTTATTTTACAGTATTGTAGAGTCACAGGATCATTTAAGTTGGGAAAAAACCCCAAGATCATTGAGTCCAACCACAAACCCAGCACTGCCAGGTCCACCACGAAACCATGTCCCCAAGTGCCCCATCTACACATCTTTTAATTGCCTCCAGCTATTTCAAGTGGTATTTCAAATACCTCCAGGTCACTTCCAAATTACATGCTAAAGCTTTTAGATTTAGCTCATATAGTATCAGCAAATAGGCAGACTTAATAATTAATATAAAATTTAAATAGATTATTCACTGTACAGGTTTTCAAGTATTGGTTCCAAATTGTGAATACATGTCACATCTAGGAAATGCAGGTTTATGGTTAGAACATAATTATATAGATTGACTAAAAAGAAAAATAGGAAACCAGCTAACTTCATACAAAATGATAATTCAACAAATTAGGCAGATGAAAAATCTAGGTTACAGATAGTATTAACAACTGGAGCTGTTCTACTTCCAACAGACGCATAATGGATTACTCATTTCATGGAAATGGAAATTATGGTTCTAATTCTTCAGCTGTTAGTTATGTGAATAGTTTTAACACATATAATTTCTTGCCAGACTGAGTACTGGTTGCTTGTTTGAGGAATCATTTGGAGCACACCTTCCAGGACCCAGAATTCAAATGTGTGTATCTTAAGTTACACTTGCAATTAGCATATCAGATTAAGTTGCTAAGGGAGTATCATGTTTGCTGTCTCTGGCAGCCCTCAGTCATTTTATATGGTATAAATAGTTAAGTATTTTCTTTTGTCTTTTTTTTTTCTTATTTCCCCTTTCTTGTTTGGTTTTTGTTTGGTTGTTGTTGTTGTTTTTGGTTTTGTTGTTTTTTTTTCCCCAAGGTTTATGCTATTTTTGTATAGATTTTTCTGGACCACAAAAAGGAATTGCATTTGATTTTTTTTTCCCAAGACAATTATAGGTGACTGTATGATATGAGGTTCACTATTCTTTCAAAAGCTTCATGATTTTTAAAGTCAATTTTTTGGCTGTGTGGTTTCTTAGTGCTGTGGCGCGTCAGTGAGTTCAACTGTGTGTGTTACTTGATGTTACTTGAACATTTGTGTGTGAAACAGACTTGACTGATCAGACTCCAGTGATAATTTTATGCACAGTAGAAATGATAAATAACAGACCAGATTTATACCACAACTGTGACTTCCATTTCTGTGCAGCTGAATTATACCTAGCTTTGAGAGGATTTGTGAGTTTGTTTGATTTGGTGGAGATTTAAGTATATGATAAATAATGTCATGCAATGCAGTGTAAATAAAACAATTCAAGGAAAAAGAACAAAACAAAAACCCACCCGAGCCTGTGGAGGGTTGAGAAGTCAGTTTCTGTCACTGTGGTAAATCACAGTAGATACTCTCATGAATGACTGGAACTGAGCAATAAACATAATTGCATTTGTAGGTGTCCTGTGTGGGTGACAGATCCAGAGAGGCTGTGATTGGATTTGGTGGCCTGCAGGGCTTGCAGTCACATTGCTTCCAGCATGAAGCGCCCGTGCTTGGCTGGCTGAGAGGATCCAGCAGAGCCCTCACGCTGGTTCAAGGCCATGTGATTTTTCACCTTCCCACAGGGTCAGCAGGGGCAGCTGCCAGAGCTGCATCCCACCTGCACCCAGCACAGCAGCGAGCTGTAAGGATGGGTGATGGAATCAGCCATGTGGGACTGCCTTCTTCCAGGAGAAAGGCATTTGGAGTGTGAAACCCAGGGAGATAAGGATTGCCTTTTGCAAAATAGATAAAAACATGCAGCAAATCAAAATAATTTTACTCTTACTCTGTACAAGTTAATAAGAGAATGGAGTCAGTTCCATTCAGGGATAATTTATATCCTCTGTCCCATTTGTCCCTTTTTTTATAAAGAAGCTGTAGTTTAATATTGGGATGCTGTTGTATATAACAAAAAGCAAACTATGGCATTTACAACATACATCCATCTCCTTTCATTTTTTTTGTTCTTCCCCAAACACACATGGATAATTTTACATGACATTCTTTTCTAATCCCACTTTTATTGTACACTTACTGTAGCAAATGCTGCTCACGTGTGAACTATTTTGTCCAGACCTCTTCCTGCATTAAAAGACTTACATAATCGTATTGAGAGAAAGCACTTAGAGATCTGTAATCCACTGGTCTTACTGAATGACTTTTTACATAATGAAAATCTGTGAAGGGTAAATATGTTGACCAGGAGTCCCATTAGCACTTAAATAGAAGGTATTTCTGGAAAGCAAACATAAACAACACAAACCTTCCAGAGAAGGAAAAGCAAACCTGTAACCAATCCTCTCTATGAACAATAAGCATGTTTAATTTTTAATCTGAAAGCTAAGTAAATCAGTCATTTAGTCCAGTTTTAAATAATTTCATTACTGTAAAAAGTATTTTCATATTTACATGAAGAAGGTTGAAACTAATTTTATTTTATATTCATAATGCTGAAGTTTGATGTTACAATGTTTGCAAGATCAGGAGCATCACTTTAAATATGGTCCTGTGTAGTTACTAAACTAGAAAACAGTGTAATGGGTTTTTATGGTGATAGACTGGATATCCTGGAATGAGTTTACAAATTACTGCCTTTAACAGAATCAATTCTGATGGTTTGATACAACTGTTGATCATTGTTGCTACCAATAGCACAGGACCAAGTTTCACACTCCTTAGCTCAGGTATATCTTTTGCTAAAGTAAATGTCAGCTTTGCTGGCTGAGAGACAGTGTTTGGATCCCAACACAAGGAGAGTCCAACTGTTAGTCCAGACTAGTCTGGTTTTCAGGTTGTCCGAGCCAATGGTTCTGTACTTACCACTGGACAACCAGTGCTGAAGGCAGCATCATCTCTTAGCCTAAATGTTCTTGTGGCTGTTTCCTGAGGCAGGGATTTCCTGGCTTTTCAGACTGCTGATTCCCTGGCAGTGTAAGTTAAGCTACATCACTTCAACTTAGGCAGCTTGAGAAAGCTGTGTTTATGTCAACAAAACTAATGAGAGAGCCTAGCATGTCACTTTTATTACTGTGGTTGAAACAGAGACTTTAGTTTAGAAGAGCCCACTACAGATCAGATATATTAACATTCCAGCTTTTCAAAGAGTCATAGAATGGTTTGAGTTGGAAGAGACCTTAAAGATCACCTGGTTTCAACCCTTGCCATGGGCAGGGACACTTTCCACCAGCCCAGATTGTGCCAAGCCCTGTCCATCCTGGCCTTGAACGTTTCCAGGGATCCAGGGGCAGCCACAGCTGCTCTGGGCACCCTGTGCCAGGGCCTGCCCACCCTCACAGGGAGCAATTCCTCCCCGGTGTGTCAGCTGAACCCCTTGTCAGTGTGAAGCCATTCCCCCTTGTGGCTCCATCCCTTGGAAATAGGCTTTCTCCATCTTTCTTGCAGCCTCCCTTCAGGCACTGGAAGGGCACAATTAGGTAAACCCAAAGTTTGTCTTCTCCAGGCTGAACAATCCCAACTCTCCCAGCCTTTCCTCTCAGCAGAGGTGTTTTATCCCTCTGATCAACTTTGTGGCCTCCTCTGGACTTGCTCTGACGGATTTTGTTTGGTTTGAATTACTGCTGCAAGCAAATCAGTAAGTTACAAGGAAGTACTTTATTTTAAGTTAAATAAATAGTGACAGTAACAGGTTTGCATTATTCAAAGTGTAGAAAATACCACCCATGCACAGGCAAAACTAGTGTAATTCAAGTCAGGAGTAAGATTTTAGTATCCAGCAAATTTAATGTGTGTATTCTGTGAATAAACACAAAAGAACTGAAGTAGATTAACACTGATATTAATTAAGCAATGACCATCTTCTTTTGTACTATAATTACATTCTCACATCAACATGAGAGTATGTGCTTTTTCATCATGCTCTTTCAATATAGAGTATTTTCTTGTATGAATTCCCACTTTTCACTTACAAAGTAGCATTTCCAGACTCCTCCCAGCTGTATTTCAGTATGGGGAAAAAATTCAGACTGCACATCTATCTCTCTCTTTTTTTTAATTAAAAGAAGCCTCCATACTTTTGGGCAATGGTGGTTTCATTTAGTTTTGGTTTTGTGCAGTTGTGCCAAACTCTGTCATGTGGAACAAACACATGTAGGAGATGAATGGCAGCACTTTATCCATGTAGACAGTGCCAATCCTTTGTTAGAATTCTGCTTAATCTATTAATTTCAGATAGCCTAAATATAAGATGATACAGATTTTTAGGAACATACTAATGATGAATTAATTTTCAGCCAGCTTTGTCATAAGATTTGAAAATTCTTTTTCCAAGGACAATCCCTTAAATAGTAATTGTGTGCATATTCATCCATACTTAGAGGCTATTTGTATTAATTCGAGTCCTATATTAAAAATACCAAATAAAAACCCAAAACTGCAATGGACAGAAAACTTACAGTTTACCAACCCACTGAGGCTTGCTTTTGAAGATGACCTATCCCTAAAAATTCTTCCACACAACTAAGCATGGATAAACTGTTTATCTATGGTTAGATGTGTGGAAGATACCAAGATAAAAGATAATGAATGTTGTCATTGTTACCATCTACTTATCCACCAGAAAACAGACCTGCATTCATGACTTGGGGTTTGAGAACATGTGGTTAAATGGTCTGATTTCACAAGGTATATGGCGTTTTCAGGAAGCTCAGATAGAGCCCAATGGCTTCTCTACCTTCCTGTGAACAGTGAGAGTGCAAAAAGTGAAAACATCCACAGGTCCTTAACGCCAAGTGGTGGCAATCCAAATAGGTACATTCTCCTGCACCTTTTGGTGTATTTTCCTTAAATAAGTTTACTTCTTGTGATAGTGAAGGAGATCATCCAATTTAAATGAACACTCAGCAATTACACCTTGTCTAGGCAGGCTGGAACTGTAGCACCGATAAATACAGACCTGGCTTTGTTAGGAAGCTGTCAGGGATCTCTACGGACATACATTAACTACCTATAAAACACATTCTATGGAATGAGTGAAACACAACAGAAAGGAATGTGGAGTTGTAACACTCGGAATTCCTGAGAGAATGGAGTTAGATTGGACTGATGTGCAGAGCTCACATTAGCCTTCAACATAAGGATAGTTACAGCTTTGAATTCAGGCCTCTGCTTACTATTTTTCTCATCACCTACAAGTAACCAGATTCAAATACACTTCCCCCCCAATAAATCCAGTTCTTTTAAATTTTGAAGAATAAACTGCTGAATTTTTTTGGAGTATGTTTAGTTCCTAACTCAAAAATATTAAAAATATTAGGTGGTTTATGCGTGTTGTCAATTTTATTTAACAAACGTGAAGACTGTTCACAAAACATATCTGATTATTACTTTTTGATAATGTGTCTATAATAATCAATGAAGAAAAATGACTTCTTAAGCCTCCAATATTTTAGGGTCTTTATATTTGGCTGTGGAGTGCCCCATACACCCATGGCACTGTAGCACATGAACCAAGCATTCCTGAATAGACAGTGTGTGTTCACAGCACTAGAAGGTATTTCCAGATGTAAATAATAAATACCATGACACATAAATCCTTTTTACAAAATATTGTTAAGCTTCTCCGCTAAGTAAGTGTCTGTTCCCATAGTTTTACATTTAAATGTTGCCAGTTCCACAGGGAAGCTCTGGAAAGTTTTATTCTGTTGCATTGCCCTTCCAGAATTGTATTGTTATCCAATGGGACCAATCCTACAGGCTTCCTGTTTCCCAGATGATTAATCAGACACAACTGAGATATGAAACTGAGACCAATTTTTAGCTTTGTCTGGATTTCTGCAATTTGGGAGTGTACAGAAATGGGACTGTACACATCCAAGCATCAGTCCCTGCCTGTCAACAGGAGAGGGAATCCCATTGGGAAGGTCGGCTTTAACTTTAAACCATTTTTGTTTGCTAAAATCTATTTTCCCATGTTACTGCATCTGCTGTGGGTAGATTCATTGTTTCTGTTTTCATAGTTAATCGTGGAGTGCAAATTGCTGCTTCAGAAAGAAAAATTGGAACTAGTAGCAAAAATCAGTCTTTCTGCAGGGAAAGACAAAATTGTGGTAAATGTGAATGAAAACCATGAGGCTTGCTAGTATTTTTCTGAATATGCAATTCTCCCTTTTTTCTATCTGGATTTGGAAAGCGATTAGTCATTCACATATGCTGTGCCAATTCATGCAACTGGGTTCAGTACAATCCAGTCTAAATCAACAAACAGTACTTGGTATCAAACATCATTCTGTTTTCTCCCATTCCCCAAGCATGAACTTACTTTAAAATAGAAGTTGGTTACATTCTTTTATTGGGGTTTTCATCCTTACCCCTTTCCTCCACTCAAGAAATACTTTTTGTATTTGATGGAAAAAAAGAAGTATTCTATTCACTTGGTCAGACAAAACACCCGTGTTAGCCATCAAATTTATGTTACCCTCTAATACTGTAAACAGTGACCAGCAGCAAACACCAGAGCCTAGTGAAGAACAAAAACCACAGGCTTCTGAGAATAGTGACCTATTAATAGCAGGCAAATCCCTGTTACAGCCAGTAGTGATAATACCCTGATACTTCGCTTAACTGTTACAAGTCCAGTAAACGAAGACGCTCTATTCTGCAGGCTGATTTGCATCCCTTTTCTTCAAAAAGCGCGAAGAAACAAATAGTGCATTTTAGGATATCCAGAGGCAAAAGTTCTCCTTTGTTCTTTCAAGTGCTCGTTTCCAATTCTCAGCTCATCCAAGTGACACGCTTTGGAAGTAAAGGTGAGGCATGAAACACTCCAGAGATGCTGGAGAGGGGTCGCTTGTGTCAGAGCTTGCACCACCCTAAGACAGTTTTACCACACACACGGCCAGGACAATAGCGATAATGAGCACAGCAGTGAAAATAATCCCAGCTAGAACCTTGCTGATATCGCAGAAGGATTTATTTTCCTCCATAGAGATCATGCCAATAGAGGAAGCGCCCACGCTGATGGTGGATTTCAGTTCAGCCCCTGGGTCTTGCTTAGCCTCTACCGTCCACTGGGGGACATTGACCTTCATCTCCATCTCGTACATCATCTCTCCTACCTGGTTGATCTCGTTCTCGAGGTCTTTCAAATCCACCACGTCTATGTTGTGCTCAGCCTCGTATTTCATGTTCTGGACGCTCATGGCGCGGGCGGCCACGCCGGAGGTTCCCCCGCTCATGCCCGTCTGGATCAGGTGTTTTTTGGGGACGTTCAGCGGGAACTCGTGGCCCAGCTCCAGGGCTCTCCTCATGTCGATCTCCAGGATCTCTAGGCACGTGGAGAAAATCACCCATAGCCTCTCGAACTCGGCTTTATCTTCCTTACTCACGCTTTTGTCCTTCAGGACCGTGGTGAGCTTGTTCCTGTTGGCCACCGCCAGCTCCTGAGCTTTCTGCCGGGTTTTCTTGAGCTCTTCCCGCAGGTTCTGGGAGTCCGAGGTGCCGCCGATGGTCAGCACCATGTGCCGGTAGCAGGCGGTCACCTTGTTGAGCGCGTCCAGCAGCGCCTTGCACTCCTCCTTCACCATGGTGGCGGCGGGGGCCGTGCCCGGTGCCTGCCCGCTGCCGCCCCGACTCACCCGGTGCCGGGCCCCGGGCGCTGCCGCAGCCGGGCGCTACCAGCACACATGGCAAGTGCTGCCCCCGGGTCGCGCCTGCATC
>VXBR01002801.1:1585190-1634845 GCA_013400215.1 Cisticola juncidis | reverse complement strand
GAGGCCGTGTCCGCTCGGCCTTTGCCCGGGCCGGAGCGCGGCGGGGTCGGGCCGTGTGGACACACGGCCCTGCTCAGTGCCCGCCGCGGCAGGCTCGGCCCTCGCCGTGCTGAGCCCCGCTGTGCATGGAGGTCGGTCCCGTCCGGCCCCCCGGGGTCCCGTGTGTCGCAGACCCGGCTGGGGAAGGGGCTCGCTGCTGTTGTCACCCACAGGAAGGGCCGGCGTGCGATCTGGGGCACCTGCAGCGAGCTCAAGTCGAGCGGTGGCACATGAGGAAGTGCAGAAACACGCCAGCTCTCGCTGTCAGAGCGATGCTCCACAGCTGCCCTTGGGGTGTGCTGGGCACAGCGCGGTCAGCGCTGATGGGCACCAGGCCGTGTGTGCATCCAGGGGGTGCAGGTGATGTGCAGGGCCTCTCGCTGAACTGAGCTGTGCTGTCTCTAGCACCTGGTGTGTTTGCTGAAGTGGCCTTCTGCAGAGCTTGCCTGTCACAACATATGCTATCGCATATGCCCCAGCGTTTGTGGGTACCTGAGTGATTTTTGTGATGCTACAGCAACCTGAAAAAGCTGTGAAGCCACAAGACTCCCCCAAGAAGGGGAGCATGACCCATTCCCTTATCATTTATCTCTACCCTTGTAGGGCGATGTGTGTTATGAGCAAGATAATTTGCTGTGAGGAACAGAGTCCAGGCAGACTGGCTTTGTGCCGCAGAGGCCCGCTTCAAGTCTTGCGTAGCCTTTGTTCCTCTTTCTGGATTTTGTTAGCTTGGACTCCACTGATTGGGGTTTTTTGTTTATGTTTTATCTTGCTTTAATTTTGGCCCTAGTTCCAAAACCTGTGTAGCTTCTGCTGCAGGTTACTTACTGCCTGTAAGAAGTGTGCTACCGGAAGAAATGGCCTCTTAACTTTGTGTAGATTATCAAATTACTGCCAACTGAACTGAGTAGCTCTGCCAATTTGCATTTTGATAGTTTAGAAGAAGCAAATCAGTCATGCCTGTTTCTTTGTAGGAATAGAAAAACGCAGGATGATTTTGACCTGACTGTAAGTGAAGTCTTGTAATTGCCTAATCATTGTCAGGTGGAAAAAGGATTAGCTCTGGGTTTGAATCTGGAGTCCTATGTGATATAAGTGTTAGGCTTATTGCTGACTAAATTATGCATATTTGTGTGTCTGTTTGAGCGATGTAAAGTCTGCTACAGAGCACTGAAGTTAGGTGAGAGTCTGGAAGCCACTTCTGTGAGTGTTCCTGAGAAGGGGAGGGAGGGAGTATTGGTTCAGAAACGCGTGACTGTTTAAACCTGAAGGTAGCAGCAGTCATGGTCTGTATCAGGTAATGCCTAAGTCCATCTTTAGTGTCATGTAGGAAGAGCCTGTTATTTAGATCAGTTTTAATTTAAGTTCAGCTGCATGCAGTTATACAATTTGCTTAGATTGTGGGAACTCTTAAAATTCAATTGTTTGTCTGTTGGGCACGATGTTCTGAAAATCCAGATCTTGACACTGCTTTCAAACAAGATGCTGACTAGCCAAAATACTGTCCTGGGAAAACTATTAGGATGGAGGTAAAAATCCTTAGAACTGTCTGACTTAGGAAGGAGGATAATGAGTAGTAGAAAAATGTGTTTCCTGGTTCTGTGGCAAGGCTTTCTTGCAATGGATGTTAATGACCATGTTCTTCCTGTGCAGTACTTGTAAAACTGTTTGCAGAGTATTCTGTGATGCATCTTGAACATCACTAATTAAATGTTATAGCCTCATTTTAATACTTTTAAATAGAAGTTTAGTTCAGTGCAGGTTTGTTTTCCTTAAGTGGTTGGTAAGCCTTGTCTGAGGGACTTGCTTTTAGAGTAAGCTCATATAGTAAGTTTGGTCTGTAGACAGCTATGGCTTGGGAAAGTTTGAAGCCACTATGCAATGAAGAACGAAAATAAGGATGAAATACAGTCAAGATGAAAAGTGATCTCAACCCCTTCCCTCTCCCTGATCACTGATAAATTGTGCACTTCCTTGAGTTCTGTGATTTGCTTTCTGCTAAGCTTTTTGCTTGTAGTGGTGAGACGATTTGATCCAGAGGAAGTATCTTAATTTATTCTGTGGGAGAATGTTAGACTGATACTTCTGTATCATGATGTTTACTTTTGCAAAGCTCTTAATTAGCTTAGGCTGTTATGTGTTGCATTGTGTAGCATTTATAACACTGGTAGTGGTTAAAGTAATTTATTTTGCTGGTTAGAGCTTACCTGCTGAATTGTTTCCCAGCCTTCTTACCCTTGCACTGGTGCTTAAATAAATGAAAATATTTGGCTTAAGTAAACCTCTGTGTATTTCAACTCCAGAAGAATGTCTCCCCTCCCTCCCCCGGCCCAAAGAAGGGGAGTGAAGTACCAAAGTGCAGAAACCTCTGAGAGACTGAGGAGGTGACCTTAAATACAGCTCAGTGGTGTTTGAAGGAAGCATCCTTGTTTTAGAAGCTGTTGTGGGAGCTTTGTATTTGTTGTTAATGTTCTCCCTCTAAGTGTTCCTTGTAAGTGTTGAAGGTTCACAGGACAGCTCATGCACTTTGTTCTAGGGCTTGCTTTGAGGGCTGCCCATCGGAGAATGTAATGCAGCTTCAGTAGGGCAAATCAAAGAATGAAACTTTGCAGCCACTCCGGTGGATTNTGTTTTAGAAGCTGTTGTGGGAGCTTTGTATTTGTTGTTAATGTTCTCCCTCTAAGTGTTCCTTGTAACTGTTGATGGTTCACAGAACAGCTCATGCACTTTGTTCTAGGGCTTGCTTTGAGTGGCTCAAGGCTGCCCATCCCCGAATGTAATGCAGCTTCAGTAGGGCAAACCAAAGAATGAAACTTCTTTGCAGCCACTCCGGTGGATTTCTAAACGTGTGAGAATTGGGAATCTAGGGTCTACCCTGTTGTGAAAAGGGAATGCAGCTTGTTCCTGATATTTGGCTAATGAGATCCTGTGCCAGCTCTTAACCCTTCAGTGGAAGAAATGTGTGCCTGGAAGGGAGATGCTGGGAGAAATTAGCATCTTCCTGGTGTGCTCATGACCCTTCCTTTCCAGACTCTGTTCTGTTGCCGTCAGGCTGATGTTCTGGGTGATAAAATTTAGTTTTTCACTGGTTGCTAGTAAGCCTTGAGCTGACCGATGTGAATTCACCATTCTATAATCTGATAATTCAAAGATGCTGTTCTTGCATACTTCCATTTCACAGAAATCAGTACAAGCTGAACCTGAATCTAAAAGGGATAGGAATAGATTTACTTATTCCCTTGTGGTGAGCAAAGTCTACTGGAATGTGTCAGGAGTTTTTCACAGGATGCTCAGCATTCAACCTTTTTAATTTTTAAATGCTCAGAAGAAAAATTATCATCTGCTTTTGAGGTGGATGCTGGTGTAGGGCTCAACTTCAGATTGTAACTTTTGCCAAGAGGCAGAGTAACTGAGGAGTAACAGTGCTGGTAAAACAGGAACTGGAGTGTTAACTTGAGTTTTTGGACTGAGTTTAATTTAAATAAATTCCACTGTTAGATTCTTCTTTGCTTGTAAAGAGCTCTAAGATATGCTTACCTTATGCTGTTCCTTCTAACAAGTGGCTCTTGAGGTGTGTGGGCTAAGCACTTCTGTTAAAAAAAACCCTTAACTTAGAACTAGGGAACAGCTGCTTCCTTTTACTTTTTTTTTTTGTTTTTGTGGAGCTGTGCAGTTTGCTCGAATGACACATTTCTGATCAAGTTTGTATGTGTATTTATCTGCTACTCTGAGATAAAAATCTTTTAATTGAATAATTAGTTGCTCCTCATTTACTCATTATTTTGAGCACTTCAGCAAATATCAAGTTACTGAGTTAGTAAGCCTCTTAGGAAGTTTTTCCTGTTGTAGCTGTTGTGAGCTAAGGTGATGCTGTCATGTGAAACTTGTACCAGTTGAATGTGGACAGGAGGTAACTGCTGAGTAACCATGCAAATACAATGACATCATCCACTTTTGTGGCTGTTAGTCTAAATTTCAAAGTACTTCTTAAAAGGAACCGAAACCTGCAAGCTCTAGCAAAGGTTCCTCACTTGTCCATCTCTAAAGGAAAACACCATCAATTAGAAAAGGAACTGTCAGAATTTATTCCTATTCACTGTTTTCAGTACCAAAGGTAATTAGGCTTCATTTCCTGTGTTTTAGAGAAAAGTGACATGCTTAGATTCCATGTTTTTCACTTGAGCAGTCCTTTGTACCATATTTATATTGTTAAAACTATCATTCTGCTTTTGATCTAGAAGGGATTAGTCTGTTGTAAGATTATGATTATAGGTTTTTTTTAAACTGTAACATAATGCTTATTAGATTGTCTGATCCAGCTAGCTTCTGTTCTTCCAGCAATTTGAGCTATTTCTGTGTTTACAGGCATGAAGCCATACACTGAAGTGATTCCATTTAAACCTTTTATATAACATTAGTGCTGGAGTATTGCTTTACTGCTCAGCATGATAGAATTTGGTAAACTTCATGGTGAATACAGCTGATGATAGTTTTTAATGAGCTTTCTGTTAAGCATTTATCAGTTCTGGTAATGTATATAAAGCTTTGTGCATTTTCTGTTTTCACTGTAAAGCTGAAGCTGTCCAAGTTGCAGCTAGAAGAGTAAGTCTGTGTCACCCCCAAGTTAAATTAGGTTGAAGATGGATGTTGTGTTCTGCCAACAAGCTCTTAATGGAGAATTCTAATGTGTTCCTAGAATTACAGGAATGCATTAGCCAGTATTTTCAGATGCATTTCGCTTTCAGGGTGGAAAGAAATTGACTTAATCTCAAAAATGCCTGAGCTTTGGGGAAGTTTCAGTGGACTCTCTTGAATATGTAGACTAAATTCCTTTGGTTTGGTTTGATTTTTTTTCTTTTTTTTTTTTTTAATGACTTGAATTGTTTCTACGTCCACACTTTTGTCTCTTTGGATAATGCTGTGGGAAGGTGATGGAGGGCCAAGTGAATACAGTAACTAAACTGTTTTAGGTAATGAGTATTCCCCCTATTGTTTTTCATATCCATATTTTAATCAGATATGATAGCTATCCTCTGATGAGACACTGAACAGCTGCAGGGGTAAGGGAGAGAGAAAAGGGAAGGAAATGGAGAGTTCTGATCTCAAAACAGTACTAATGCAGCCAGTGGGGGTTGTTTCCTGCTGTGCAGGGAGCAGTGCAGGGTTCCCATCTGCTCTGCTCAAGGAGGGTGACAAACACGGTGTGAACTGAAGTTTCACCTTCCTTCCTGGGGTGGAGCACATCAATGCACCTCAGGTGCGTTACAGTAACCGAAATGCCTGGATTCAATGTTTGCATGCAGTTTCTTTTCACTCTTTGCTGGAGCTCCAAGTGTAGTAGTAAAAGAATCCGTGGCTGTAACCAAGTGTTTAGCACTAGTTATTTGTGGTGTGTAACTCATGAACTGGCAGTTGAAGATGATAATTTCAAGCTCTTCCTATGATGGTCTATCAGTAATTATTCTTAAAGTACTCCAGTTGCTCATTTTCTTTTTTTCAGGTGCAGGCAGTGTTTTAAGAGGTCAGTCAGACAGCAAGCTTCAGGCTTTCTGTGTGAGCTTCTCCTCCTCACATGAATTTCTTACACCTTTTTTGCCAGGGAATGAAGTGTTACTTTAAGTTTCTTTCTGGATGAAGCTTATCAATTTCAAGTTTTTGATGGTGAGGTGGAGGTTTTTAGGTGAGGAGGATTTATGGTGTGTGTTCTCTTACCCCTCTGTTATGGGAAGAAAACTTTGGACTTGAAGATTTGTTCGGCTGAAAGACCAGCAATAAATCTGTTGGAGACATTTGTGCACTGCAGTTTTATCACTGCAGTCTGATGCTGCTTGCCTCCTTGTGTCAATAATCTTTTTCTGAATCTGGTGTTAACAGCTTCTCCATTGCTGTCTCGGGGAGGATCACAGCAGTCTCATCTTCTGCTGTTTGGACAGACACATTAATTCACCAAACTAAAGGCAGATGAAACTGCCTCAGTGGGACAACTGCATTAATGAAAGCTTGGTTTGGAAAGTGTCTCAAAAGACCATGTAATCCACCCTCCCAGCTTTGCTGTGTCTACTGTCACCTCTAGTCTGACACATTCTTGGAGATTTACAATATAAGGCTTGATAGCTTTACAAGCAATCTAAACCGTGTGCTTAACTTCCCTTTTGGAAGGTGTTCCTGATCTGACCTGTAGAAAAAAAATAAAATCCTTACCTCTTCATGCAGTTTCTTAGTTATAACCATCACTGCCTTCCATGGATTTGATTCTGCTTACAGGGCTCCTTTGCCTTTCTTACTCCAGGCTCTGCTCCAGTCAGTTTATCTCCTGTGATGAGGACAGGAACATCCAAAACCATCCAAAAAAAAAGGCTTGTGGGACTCTCAAGTCTTGCTATGGCAAACTTTTTTGCATGTTGCATGTGTGTGTACATACAGCGCTGCTTGGTGCTCGACTTAAACTAAATTATATTTATATATACTAATTTGTCACTGAGTCATGTTTGCACTGCAGGTCATTAGGACTGAGTTGGAGTTGTGGCCTAGCCAGAGGCTCATCAGGCAGTGTTTTTTGTAGCTGACTGGTGCTGCCTCTGGAGGTGTCTGAGCCCTGCTGGTGTGTGGGTCAGCAGTGAGAGATCGGTGTTCCTGCAGCAGACTTGCCACAGTGCTTGTGCTGCCTCTTCTCCTTTGAAGCCCACAGCCTGGCCCTGGATTGCAGCTACCTGCCAAGAGATCTTTGCTGTAATCATGTGGTGGAATTCCTGGTGATCATCCTGTTTACCCAGACACCGTGGTAGGACAGATCATGGATTATGGAATTGGTTGGTCCAGGCTGGAAGGAACCTTAAGGTGTGCATCTCATTCCACCCCTGGCTGTGGGCATGGACACCTTCCACCAGAGCTGTCCAGCCTGGCCTTGGACACTTCTAGGGATGGGGCAGCCACAGCTTCTGTGCCAGAGCCTCAGCACCCTCACAGGGAAGAACTTCTTCTGTCCATTTAATACAAATCCCCTGTCTTTTAGTGGGAAGCTCTTTCCCTTGTCCGAAGTGTCTCTCCAGCCCATTTAGGTACTGGAAAGGTGCAATAAGCTCACCCTGGAGCCTTTTCTTCTCCAGGCTGAATCCCCCAGCTCTCTCAGCCTGTCTCCAGAGCACAGGGGTTCCCAGCCCTTGGAGCATCTTTGTCCCCCTCCTCTGGACTTGCTGCAGCAGCTCCATGTCCTTGTGCTGGAGGCAGCCCTGCAGGAGGGGGTCTCACCTGAGCGGGGCAGAGGGACAGACCCCCCTCCCTTGGCCTGCTGCCCATGCAGGGGGTGAGCCCAGGACAGGGTTGGTTTGGTGGCTTCAAATGCAGATTGCTGGCTCATGTTGAGCCTATGTTAAGCTGGATTTTTTCGAAGTTCAGTCTTTAATTACTCAGCTTGGTTGGTGTTCTGAAGGTGTCAATGAGCAAACATTTCCTTCCCCATTGTGTTAGCAAACTGCATGGCTGTGCTGGGAGCACTGGATAAGCAGTCTTTCCTAGAATCCCTTGGTGTTATTGTAAGCTTTGAAAGTGGATGGACCATTTTGCCTGGAACTGTGCAGAAGAACTGCCAGACTTGAGTGGTTCAGGCTGGGCTTGTCCAAGCTGTGAGTAACTGGTGATACCTTCAGAGTGGAAATGGCTTGTAGCTTTAACTGGTCGTGTTTGTGTTTAGCTCTCTAAGGGAACTGTGCTTGTGGCTGATCAGAAGGAGGAATCAGAGCCCAGCTCAGTTACCAGATCAGCTGATAGCATGGCTGAAATTCAAAGGCTATCTGGAATCCATGGGAATTAGGTCTATGTTTTTCCACTCCCTTGAACTGCCATACAGTGAGCTCACACTGAGAAAGTAATGTGCTAGGAGTAATTCTGCCTTGGAGGAAACTGGGGATACTGATTGTGCAAGGGTGGTGTGCTCAAATTAAAGTCTCTAGCTGTGCTCACCCTTTCTTAGTATATACAGCTGAAATTGCCTGAGGAAATCGTGCAAGTTCTGGTGATTACTAAGGGAACCTGCCTGAGGGGAAAGATAGAGCAAGCTTGTTATTTAAGCATTTGTATGCCTGTTAATCACAATTCTTTTTAAAAAAAAAAAGAATTCTGAAGTTATTCCAGGAGGGAGCTGTTAGGGTTTTTCATGCCCTTGTGTATGATGTGTTAGAGAGAATTGGAATTGAGGAAGCGAGCAGGTCTGATTCCTTAGGGATCATCTTCTCCAGGGCACTGGGACACCTGGTGACAGCATTTCCAATGTTTATAGGTTAGATTTTCACTCTCTAGTTGCTCTTTTGCTCTCTGTTTAGCCAAATGTTACTTATCAGCCTGACCTTAAATCACTGAGACTCTTTTCATGGGAGTAGAGATGACCACAAATTATGATGAATTTCATGGTGGCTTTTTAATTATGACATGGTTATTGATATCTCCTTGATGTGCCTCTAACTTTCCCTGGAAAGTTGAGGATTGCCTTACAGGAGGGTTTCTGTTACACTGTCTGGGTGTCTCATTGGTGTGAGTGAGTAATCCTTATACAGGTGACTTTTAAGATTTACATGAGCACAGTGCAAAAGCATCAATGTCCTGTGGTGCAGTAGAATCTGCTGTGAAAAAGCTGTAACTTTAGCTCTTGGCTTTAGAACTCATTAGGACAAGTCAGTTTGTATATCAAAGTGGTAAAAATTTTAATCTTAACTTCTCCTTGGTGATATTAATAGTTGGACTCCAACACCTGGAAGGCCTAAGGAGGCATTGAGGATAACTGTGTGATGGGATATGTATAACCATGAAAAATATTCTGTCTGAATAACTCATAAGTAACTGTAATTAGTAGTTAAGCAATGCCACTGGCTGCTTACATCAACACTTGAAACTGCTTTTTCCTTTTGGACAAGTAGAATCAAACTGCCCCTAGGTATTCCCAAATATTATGTTTTAACAGATACCATGTATGAAATATCAACCATTCTCCATATGTATTTTAGAACATCTCCTTGGAATATCTGAAGTCCATATGGCTATGTATGATGAAGATATCTTGAAAAATCCCTTTTATTTGGCCATTCAGAAGCGACGTCCTGATCTATGCAGCAAAGTTGCAGAACTCCATGGTATTGTGAGTATGAAAAAGTTTATTTAAAAGCTGCTTACTGAGTAGTAGCTATTTGAATTTCAAATCATATGTCTGGTATGAAACATGTAAAATCAGTTCAAGCTTACAGAACCTGGAAATGAAGCAGAACAATTTTTAGTTCAAGTTGCTCATTATTTACTAATATTGACCTCTTGATATATTGCAAGGTAGTAAAAAGCTGAGGTTGGTGTTGTTTCTAAACTCTGCAAGAAACTTATTTTCTTTTCTATGAACTGAAGTTACATATTCTCTTACAAGTTTATAACTGAAATGGGCCTGACCTTTTGAAATGCTCTGAGTACAAGCAGTTACTCATTTGACAGCATTTTACATAGCAAAATAAAGCTATTAAACTGACCTGGAATACAAACTCCAGTCCTTAATATTTACTAATTGAGTATTTTGCAATTAATTTTCATTCACAATTAAGTGTGTAGAGACTCCATTAAACATGGAGGTTACTGTTACTTGATGATAAAATTTGTTTCTTTCTACTTAAGAACTTGTCCCAAATTGTCAATCTATTGGTCTAAACCCAAGATGTTTATCTTAAATCTTTTTCTTTCTGATGGATTTTCATTTGAGTTTCAAAATATACTTCACTTTTTAAAATTCGTTGCTTAATTTTGTCACTTGTTGTCATTTTAAGTAACTTGTGACTGGTGCTAAGTAACTAAAGATTTAATTTACTTCCCTTAGTATTGTTTGCTTCAGTTGCATCTGTCAGCATTTTTCAGATAAGTTACTAAGTGAAAATTCTGGGTTAATTATCAGACTGTGTGTCTAGTGTTAACCTTTCCTTTTTATTTAAATAAAAGCACCTATAGTTCCTATATGTTGGCTGTAAATATTTATGAGCCTGATTTAATTGCTTGCCTCTTAAGGACAAAGGTATTGATATATAACTGGCAATACATGGAATTTCTCTCTTAAGCTTGATTTAACTTTTTTTAGGTGCTAGTTCCATGCAAAGGAAGCCTTTCCAGCAACAGTCTCTCCACCTGCCAGTTTGAATCTTATGTTCTGAAGCCTCTGGATGAAAATTTTCAAACCTTAAATGGAAAGGTATTTCTGTTTTATATCTGAATGTAGCTTGGGGACACTCCAGTAAGTGATTCACTGCTGCTGGCTGATTGTGTGAACTAATGGTTACAGAAGAGGCAAGCAGGGCTGGCACTGTGTAGCATCCCAGGTTTTCATTTGTAATTTTGTACTGCAATCTGAGAACTTGGACATGCAGCTTGCACTAGAGACAGTTTGCAGGCTGCCGTCTGGATCTTCCTATTCCAGATGTCCTCACTGGAGTTGCTGGGAGGAGATAGCCAAGTGTGAGAAATACAGACAAGGTGTACAGTGTTTTTCTGAGGCTGGGTTTAAGTCCTGATCTTAAGCTATTGGGTTTTTTTAATTTCCTTTCTTCTAAAAGTTCTCTAAAATCTGTAAACAAGGCCTTGGTGACTGTCTGAAACCTCCTCTAGCAGTAGACTTGTAAAAGAAGTGGCTGCAGGCAAGGTTCAGCCAACAATTACACAATCAAGGACCCTTTGTTTCAGTGTCAACACAGCGTGAAAATGTGAAATTTTTCCAATTTGGAGCTTTCTCGCCTTGCAAGTTTCTCTTCTTCCCCTTGGAAATGTAACTATGCAGGGCAGAAGCCAAGGAGTAACTTTTTTCTGTCAGAGTTTCACACTTGATCTGCTCCTTGTTTTGTTTCAGGAGATCTTCATACAAGGAAACCTCATCATTCTAGGAGCTGGTTTTAATTACACTCTCTCAGTACCTGTTCTCTTTGAAGAAACCTTTTACAATGAAAAAGAAGAAAGCTTTAGTATATTATGTATAGCTCATCCGTTGGAAAAAACAGGAACCTCAAGTATGTATTGGTGTCAATTTGATTGGTGCCTTTGCACAGTGAGCAAATTAATGTTTGATGTGCTTAATAAATGTGGTAATTCTGGAAATTGTTGCCTTGGTTAAAAGCCCCTGGCATTTATGAGCTTGCTGGGCCCAGATGTTGGTGTGCTGCTGCAGAGAAATATCAAGTTGCTTCTAGCAAAACCAGTGCTGAGACTGGGGCACAAATTCTGTAGAATTAAGAATCATCTGTGGAATATTTAATACTGCATGATTTTTTCTTAGCTGTGCTCAGTTTAGTGCTCAGTGCTTAAAAAAGGGATTTAATCCTAAATGTGACCATGTGCATCTTGAGATGCAAGGTGGATGCACAAAAAACTGGAGAGGTGAATTCTTTCATGCTGGCTTTGTAGGGGGATGGAGGTTGTGTGGCACAGTTAAATAGAAACCTCCTGGTGGTGACCCAGCTTCTGAAGTTGAATGTCTCAATTTTTATCCTGCACTGAAATCTCTCCTTAAGGCTGTAACACTGTTTTCAAGACTGCTGTCAATACTGGGAATGTTAAGAGCATGTCCTTGGGAACCTGTATAATAATCTGTGTTTACTAATTAAGAAGAACAGAAGCTCCTTATGAAGCTTAGAAGCTTCAGCTTTTTCTGAAATAAAAACATTAGTCTGCCTAAATAAATAAGAATAATTGAAACAAGTGAATGCAGAGAGAAGTACTAGGGTAGTGTGAGACTAGTACTGTGAGGGAAGTATGGAAAGCTTTCTGAAAAAAAACCAAAACAGCCCAGCTACCATTCATGTAGCCCTAAATTCTATAAGTGTTAATGTATATCTCAAAAATTATTCTTGTAATTTGCTTTATAGCCATAACTTAATATAGTTGTATTGCAGACTTTGAGGCGAAAAGATGAAGGAGTTTCTAATTTCAAAACTAATTTGAAAAGAATGATTTAAGCCTCTTACAGGCTGGCTGCCATTGACTGCAGATGAAAGATTTGCCTAGAAAAAAATTTTGAATTCTAAGTGAGGGATTCATTTGTCTTATTCAGAAGAAAAGTGGATTTGCTTTAATGTTGCTTCATGTAACTTTGCTCTCCCATTCAGATAAAGCATGTCTAAATAAAGAATAGCTTATGTAAAAGTCCAAGATGGGATTTTTGCAGCTCACTTAAAGCACCCTGACTTCCTGCATGGGCACTCTGTCAACACTGTAATGTGCTTTTCTTCTACTTTCAAGCTTGACTTACACAACTCATAAGCTGAGTGCATGTGGTAATAAATTACCCCAGTGTAAAAAACAAGTGAAAGCTATTTTAGCTATTCCAAAAAAATACTTGACATAAAAAGCAGGGGAGCCTGCTCAACTGTGACACATTAAATTCTTTTAATTAAAGGCAATACCTCTAGTTCAAGGTGCAGTTGAACTGAGTTCATGTTCCAGTGCACACGAGCTGGCTGTATATGTAGGGACAAAATGTATTCTATCGTCCATGTGTATTAAACCTATGTGTTAATTCTTGGCTTTTATTTTAGGTGAATCTACAGCTTCATCCAACTCCTATTCTCTTAAAACCATTGAAGATGTTAGAGAATTCTTGGGAAGGCACTGTGAGAGATTTGATAAATACATAGGATCTTTCTATAGAACATTTAAAGAACATGAAAGGAAAAGCCTCCGCCACTACATAGTCAGTATTTTCCTTCCTGATGTCTAATTTGCTAAATATAACTCACTTCACTGCTGCTTTTATCTTTGTCTTAGTGAGCTTTTCTGTGTCAGTGTTGTGAAAGGGGAGGAGGGGGGAGTGGTAATTCACATGTAAGAATTTCACTATCTGGACTGTTTAGTAAATGCAGTTATTACTGCTAAAGCTCTCACTGTACTGTACACTTCTGAGACAGGGGAGACTCACTTTACTTATTTAGGCTTTGCTCCTTCAAGTCCCATTAACCTGAATCTGATGGCTTTTATCTTTTCTCTCTCCTAGGATTCTGTCAATGCACTTTATACCAAATGTCTGCAGCATCTTTTGAGAGACTCACACTTGGTAAAGACTTACTCCCCTAAATACATAGTACAGTGTTACTTAAGCAATAAATTATCTGACTTTTCTTGCTGTTTATGGCTTTGCTTTTCTAGAAGATGCTTGCAAAGCAAGAAGAGCAGATGAATCTGATCAAACAAGCAGTTGAAGTAAGCATCTGAAATGAAGGAAAATAATTAGCAAGCTGTTTTTAATTCTCTTTTTCATGCCTAAAATACTGGGTCTTTTTCTACAGATGTATATCCATCATGCTATTTATGATCTAGTCTTCAAATATGTGGGGACGATTGAGGCAAGTGAGGTAAGTTTCTTTGATTGCTACATACTAGTGATGTTCATCTAAGGCATTTTAAAAAACCTGTTGCCTTTCTATTGATTAGGATGCTGATTTTAATAAAATCACGAGGAGCCTTCAAGACCTGCAGCAAAAAGACATCGGAGTGAAGCCTGAGTTCAGGTGAGAGAGGTAACACTGGATTCTTTGAAGAGTCACTGAGATCCTTAAATAGGATCATGCCAACCAAAAATTGTCTTCCTTCAGAAACAGCAAGGGTTTTTTTCTATTCTCATTGGAGATGTAAAAAATCAAAGCTTTGCAAGTGTCATGTGAGGAAAATCTTTGCATTGATGGTTGTCTCCTTTACTTTTGTTTTTAACACATCTACAGGATACAGAAATGCAGGTGCACTTGGAGTAGAAGTGGGAGTTTCTTGGGACTATTCACCTCTGAATAAGTTAAAACTTGGCCTTTGGACATCCTGCAGAGGAACTCTGTATGCTAATCATGGCTTTCTAATTATTTTGTAGTTTTAATATACCCCGTGCAAAGCGAGAACTGGGTCAGTTGAACAAATGCACTTCCCCTCAACAGAAGCTGCTTTGTCTGCGTAAAGTTGTACAAATTATTATGCAGTCTCCAAGCCAAAGAGGTCAGTAATTAGTCAATTCCATCATTTTAAATTTAACCAGCACACACAAAGCCCTTCAGTATATAAACAACTGTTTGGATAGCACTTGGGGATCAAACACAGTTGAGCTGGAGGTCTCTGAGCAGGGCAAAAGGGAAGGGAAGTGAGGTAGATGTGCCAGCACTGGTTCCTGTGGGCTGAGGTGGGGTGCTGGGCTAGTTTGTGTTTTAGCTTGGACATGCAGGAAGCTCACATCTGCCAGGACTCTGAGGGTGATCCATTTTAAACACTGGAGATTGCTGCTAGATCATTCTTGTGTATTTATCCATGCTCCCCTTGACATATTGAAGTTGATACTCTTGAGATGCATCTTTTGCAAAATGCACTGTTGGGTGGGGCCAAGCAAATGTGCTGCTGTGGATTACAGAAATGATTCTGTGATACAAAAGCACAATCCTCTTAACCTGGCATTTACTTTATCTGGCTTGAAAAGAGAAGATACTTCTACAAAGCAAACAGAGTAGCACAGTGAACTTATGCTTTCCCTACTTCATCTCTTCTCTAGGAAGACTGCTGGGTTATAGGAAAATGTATCAACTTTGAGCATAGTCTTTGCCCTCAAGAATTTCAGAAATCTTGAGCTAGTGCTCTGGCTCTTGGTGTGGGAGGGATGCTAGTCAAATATTGCAGTGTGTGCTGCACAAACTGCATCTGTGTGTTGGCTCCTGGCAGACTATTTCAGTGAGAGATTGAGAACATTTGGAGGCCTGCCCTGGCTCTCCATGCATTCTCTGCTGGTAGAGCTGGCCCTTAGTCTTAAGAGACAGAACTTTAGAGTTGCTGCTCTTGATTTGAACTGTGACATGACTAATACCAAATGTGAATTCTTTTTTTAGTTAACATGGAAACCATGTGTGCAGATGATCTTCTCTCTGTTTTGCTGTATTTGCTTGTTAAAACAGAAATCCCAAACTGGTATGTAACTGTTTTGGCTATATAGAACTCCTTCCTACCATCTTGTGTAGTGCTGCTGTAGGGACAAATGTTTCTGAACATACAGTAATAATTTACATTGAGGGGTCCTGTTGAAATGCAGAAAATGTTTTGTAGGACAAATACTAAAGATGTTACTTGTAAGTAAATTAAGGAGCTGTCAGGAATATGCCTTTGTCTTGATTCTCAGCTTAGAAAGAAGTTGTAGTGGGAGGCCATCTCTGGACCAAATCTGTGTCAGTACAGTTGAGATGCAGTGGTTCTCTCGGGTCTGTGTTGGGAGCTGTGACACCTTTATACCTTTCAAGATTTTGGTACATTTCTTCCAGAGAAACTAGATGTGAATGTTTAATTTCTTCCTGCTAGCCTGCACCATGTCTCTTCATTTTCAGTAGAGGTCTGTCTGAACCTCCCAGCTGTTATAGAACTGATTCTCAGTGCATTCTTACATCCTGGATCTCTGAGATCAGCATTTGACCTTTAACTTGTCACTGTGGTGCTTAAGATGCTTGAAACATTGCTTCACTCACTTCAAAGATGTTAATCTCCCACTGTTGTCCTTATCTCATCCTTTGTATTCCCTTTATCCAGTTAATAACTCTTCATTGAATATTTAAGAGGTAGGTAGAGTTCTGATTACAAGCTCAGAGCATCCATACTGCTGGCCTAACAAGCTTTTTAGAAGCTTTTTCCCAACTCACACCTATTGTCTGCCTGGATTGCCTAAGACAAGCTGCAATGTGCCATGCTACTGTCATAGCTTGTGGTTCACAGCTTTAACTTTTGTTTTGTTTTCAGGATGGCCAACTTGAGTTACATAAAGAACTTCAGGCTCTGCAGTTCAGTGAAGGATGAGCTGGGTTACTGCCTAACCTCCATTGAGGCTGCAATAGAATACATACGACAAGGCAACCTCTCTGACAGATCAACAGTAAGCTACTTTTAAAGCCTGTCAAATGCCTTGTAGCTTATATCAAATAACTTGTAGCTCTGTGTGCTGTTGTGGGAGTAAATCCAGCCAGAGGATACAAATAATTAACATAAGAATCTCTCTTTTTGGCTTTAAAAAATGAGTAGAGGTGACTACCTGAAGCAAATGCTAAATTTACCTAAATGATTATAATGAAGTCATAACTATGTACCAATATTTGTTCATTGTATACTTCTTGAGGAGGTACTTAAATGTCAAGTCTGCCTCTTCATGTAGTTAGAGGAAAAATGACAGCACTGCTTTCTACAAATCAGTCTCCAGTATGTTTATCTCCTGTTTGAATTCTACTATGATTGTGAAAGCAGTACTTGGGAGCAGGCACAGCTTAATTTTTTGTGTAGTTTAAAAAAGCTTACTATGCTAACAGAATGGAGATAGCAGTGTAATTGAGAATTATTCAGTAGATCTTCATACTGGAGGAATTTCATGTTTGCAGTGCAGGTTTCAATGCTGCACTGGGATGATGGCTTGGGGGTGCAGGGCTGTGATAAGGTGCTGTTTGAAGGTCAAATTTGGCTCTTGGCATCTCTAACCTGGCAGGGGCAGGAAATTTGTGGATGCATGAGAGATTTCCTACTGGGCAACTACACCTGCTGTCAATCTGGGCACAACCCTGCAGGCCAGTCAAGGGTGATGCTGATGTGACTTTAGAAGCTTCTATCCTTTAAGAACTTTGTAGATTATTTAGTCAAGGAATCCAGTCTTACCACTCCTGTAAATTTTTTTTACTGTTGTAAAACTAGGTTTTCCTGAGCTGATGTGGAAATCAAAAGGAGTGAACTTGGAACCAGAGTGAATTCAATGTGTCTCAGCCTGCCCAACTGCAAAGCACTGGAATCTTAACTGCAGGGGCCAGAGTAATGGTTCAGTGTGCAGGGCTTGGAATGGGACAACCTGGGGCACAGTCTTAAGAGCACTTAATGTAATATTTTGGCTCTTGCTATTGTTCTTTTCTGGGATTTTTCCATGAATTTGTTGTGCAAGTTTGTTTTGTACACTCAAAAAAAAAACCAAAAAAACAACCAAAACCCAACACTTTTGTATTGTGTAAAGAGAGTGGTATTTCTTGTCTGTAATTGAATTATATTCAAAAAAATAAAAATGTTAGTTTAAAAGAAACAACCTGCTATATGATTTTGCTTCCTGCAGTCACTTGGCTGTCATTCACAATCAATATACAAAGAGCAAAGCTGGTGCTCTGAAAGAAAAAGTGAAACCAAAGCAGAATTGTCTTCCACAACAATGCCAGCAAGCTAAGATAGAATATATTGCTCTTAAATTTCTAGAATAAAGACTGTTTCCTATTAAATGCCTGATCCTATCCCTCTTGGTGTGTAGCTAAGGATAGCAGCTTTTATACTGGGATTGCATTCAAGTGTTGTAACTTAAGTGCCACTTCCATTAAGGTGCTGTATTTCTTTGGGAGGCACCTGTCCTGAAAGATAAACTATGAATTAGACAAGTCTAAATGAGGACCTCAGTGTCTGCACCATGAGAAGAGCAAGCCATAAGTGTTTCTGCCTAGAGAACTTTATCACTTTAGGGTGAGTGTGCAACACAAAGTCCTCTTGGATTGCCTTTCCTTGGAGCCAGCCTGCCTGGAAGGCAGAACCCTGGGGATGAAGTTGCCCTTGAAAGAGCCAGACCACCCTTTTCTCCAGGGTGGGAGAAGGTGGCACACTATGAAGAGAGACTATGAGACAGAAATGGAAGAATAGTGAGGAGGGGGAGGAGCATTGCTCTCCCTTCACAAAGTTACCAGTTGAGATATTTCCTTTAATCTCTGGTAAAGGAGATGAACTTTGAAGCAGCAGCAGCTGTCATCTTGCTGCCCTATGATTTCCTTCTGCAGATTGTGCTGGGAGGGGCTGTGGGCTTGAAGTGAGCAGGAGCATTGCTGTGCCCTGGGGCTTCATTACAGCCCCTTATGTGGTTATGCTTAATTTTATAGCTGGCTTCAGATGGAGCTGCTGGCAGCTGGGTAGTGCTGCTGTCCAATCCCTAATGAAGCTTACTCCAGAAAGAAACTCAGCAGGGAACTAATGTACCCTGAGGGATAATGGACACGTTCTCACCCTCCTGTCAGTAAGTGAACAGCACTCAGGACTCCTTGCCAAATCCCTTCACCCAAGGTCATGCAAGTGTTTGTGAGACACTTTGGTTAGGGAGAAGAGGAGCCTGTAAAGCCTGAGAGTCAGTTTTATTTGCTGAATTGTCAACATTAGTCAATTAGAATTCCTGTTAATAAGTATTGGATATTAGCTCCTTCCCATGCACAGCTAATGTGTAAGAAGATGCTGTAGTTCAGAGGGGGGTTCAAGTGAGGTGTAAAAAAAAGAAAAAAGAGGGAGTCAGAACCAGCCACGAGGCAATAGGCAGCATTTTGTTTCATGTATGGGAAGAGCTTGAGATGGGGAAACGATCCCTATTCTTCCTCCCCACCAAACACTTTATTAGCCTCAGTTTGTGTTCAGGAGTTCCTCTCCTGGCTTTCTGCCATGTGTATTTCCCCCAAGTCATCAGCTGAAATCTGTGAGAATGATTTGGGAGGGATAGATCATTACAGGGCACACTCTCATAGGTACAATAACTTCCTTTTTCTACACGTTGTAGTATTAGATAATAAAGGTCATTAATGTTTGGGTATGTATTTTCTAGACAACATACATTTAAAGTACCTGAGAGTCCCACTCAAAGCAATCTCTTTTTAAAAGAAATACAAATTCTTTAGCTGTAAGTAAAGTTGGTACAAGTGAGTTTTGACTTTGAAGGCCCAAATGTGCTTAATCCTTCAATGAATATCTGATTCTCTTGTCATTCCCTGTTTCCCTATTGAAGATAGGTGGTTTCACCTGGACTCTTTTTATTCTGACTTATATAATAAATATATAGTACTGCTACATTATGGTTGCTGGCTCATGTGACTCTCTTAAATTAATCATTCCTCTTGGGGAACACTTCTCTTGAATACATCACACTGTGGAAGGAGCAGTACTAAAACTACAGTAATTCTTGCCAATGGTTACTTAGATTCTCCACAGTGAAAGTATCAAGCTGTCTGGGAGCATCCACACTAGAAATTCTGATTAGACATTAGAAACTTGTACCAGCAGTTGAATTTTTGATCAGATGTTTCTTAGGGAAGTTATTCCTGTTCATAGTGAAGAATCTATCCAAGGAGGCTAGTGGTTTATGCCTTGTAATTCTGAGAAGACATGCTTGGGTATCCTTAGCCAAACTACTGAGATTTGAAAAGATTGGTGAATATTTGTCACCTTCATGTATCTGAATACAAACAACTTCCTGTGAAGTACAGAGAAAAACTTTCCAGACCTCACAAACATGTTTTTAATGATGTTATTTGCAGAACTCTTAAGGGTTTTTTTGGACAGCTTTATGAGAGGCATCTGTGTTGACTTTGAAATATGAATAGTCTAATTTCTAGAAAGTCTGAACTCAACTGATCTTGTTTATTTGCAGTTTATGAGGCTCAAATTTCATGCTTACTTACTAATGTAAGAGTGGAGTCATACTGGTTTTATTCATTCACATCTGGTCTTGACAGATTTTAATTGCAAAAGCCATACCCAGGTCCTAAATGGCTGAAGTTTGCCTGGTACATGGGTGTGTGTGTTAAATGCAGTGGTTTTCTGTTTTATGGAGGCTGAAGTCTTTCCATTTCGAGAGCCATTATCCTGAGCAGCACCACTGCCAACCACAAGCAGCTGTGGATCAGAACCAACCACCTGCAAAAGTTTCCATCTGCATTCTTAGAAAGGGTTTTCCTTAGGCTGTTGTTTGATTTCATGGGAGGGCCATCTCAAAATCTAACTCCATAATTTTCACCTGCTTTTGGAGGCATTTATATTCTTTAGTGCATCCTGAAGTGCATCTTTAGCTGTCTCAGAGACTAATACTGATGCAAGAGTTGCAGCTGTATCTGCTTAGCTCAAACCAAGTAGGAAATACAACACAGATGGATCTGCTGCAGAGCAAGGCTTTGCCTGGTGCAAAAAAAAATCTCTTCTTTTTCAGCCAGCAGCAGAGAGTTCAGAATTCTTTGAGTCAGTTGTATCAGCTTTTTTAGTAGCTGTCAGTAGACATATTTAACGTGTCTGGGTCTTAATTTCTCCTCTTGAGAAAGCTGTGTTGTACCTCTTACAGCTCATGCTGTCTTTGATATGTATTTTTTAGTTTTGCTGTGTTCTTTTTTAGATGGTGCAGTCATAATTTCATTAATATTGATTCACAGTGAATTTCAGTAAAGGAAATTGAATATTGTGGTAAACATCTACTTAGTATTTCTATGGATGCCACTCTTTTATGTCTCAAAATCTTAAAAGTGATTCAGATTTAACATGTCTGATAATTCATATATAGTAAATAAGCATCTAATATTTTTAAAAGTTAATTCCACTGTTAAGGTTCTACACTTTAGCCTGTAAATGACTGTATAGATAATCAATCTATCTATTATTTTCAGGAATCTGAGAGTCTGTGTGACAAGCTGCTCTTAAGACAAAGGATGAACTTGTTGTCCCAGATGTCTGCTGCACCAATAGACTGCTTGTTTAAGGTTAATAACTTTTATGGCAGAATATGTATGTATTTGCATGTTTCATGTTTATATCCCTCCCTTTCTGCAATTTTCTGGAATGTAATGAAGGGTTAATTACATTAGTACTGTGAAGCTTGTTTTACTAGATGCTAAAAGTGTCTTTTGGATCGAGTACATTTTTGTGCCTAAGCCTTACTAACATAATACAATCTTAAAGATTTCAGCACATGTTTTATGAAATATAGAAGCAAATGAGGATGGAATGCTACTGCTGTTGATAATGTGTGGCCCATTTAATGCACAGATGTGATATTGGTTGTGTCTCACAGCTTTTAGTGCTTGAAATTGGAAGAGTTTTCTGAAATAATTTAAATGTAGTCACCTGACAGCTACTTGATATTATCTGTTAATTTCACAGTGTCATTCTAAAAGGATTTTGCCTATACAAGGACACAAAGCAGAGCTTCTAATTATATGTGTTCACAGCTTATGGCTGGAGACTTTGTAATTTTATAGACATGCTTTTGCACAGAGGGAGCTCAATTTCATGATTGAGTCTAAAGAGGACAATAGGAATTGTTTTAATTTTTTTATAGAAAGTGAAGTAAGCCAAGAACAGTTTCTTTTTAATACTGAATGCCCATTAGGGGGGTTTGTGCAGTGACATTGTTCATTTCTGCTTTCTAATGTTTGAATAAGTCGTTCATAATCGGTTCCTTTCATTTTGTGCTTCAGTAAATTACTCTTGGCGTTTTTTCTTAAAAGGAGGCCTTTTATGTTGGTTTCTCATCCTCTCTTTGTTCTTTTTTTGTAGCATATTGCTTCGGGTGATCAGGAGGAAGTGGAGCGGCTGCTGAGCCAAGGTGACAGTGATAAGGACACTGTACAGAAAATGTGTCACCCGCTGTGTTACTGTGACAAGTGCGAGAAGCTGGTTTCTGGGTGAGCACCCTTCACCCCACTGATGTACAAAAGCTGTGCAGAAGCCTTTAGCTAAGATTTGCTTCAGGAAGTATTGCTGCTTTTGGTTATAGAGGAATTTGGTAGCACTTTGGGATGTAGTAGAGAGCTGTGTGTGTGTGGTTTGAAAAAAAAGAAGAAATATTGGGAGCATTCAGAATCCTTTGGAACCCACCCATTCTGTGGTGGGGCCTGTGTGTCCCTTGGTAAACATGGTGTTTCTTCTCTTGAATCAAATTTACAGATCTGGGACTAACCCACTTCTCTTAAAAAAATGTAAAGTTCTGTATGGACTCGTTTGTTGATGTAAAAAGATAAAGAGTTCCAAAATCAGGTTTTTATCATCCTTGGCAGCTTTTCCGTTTCTCCCCTCCTTCCTACCACCGCCTGGATAATTAAGCTGCTTTCAAACCATTGTGTTTTCAAGGAAACTGAACGACCCTTCCATTATCACCCCCTTTTCCCGAGATGACCGGGGCTACACTCCTCTCCACATAGCTGCTATTTGTGGTGAGTGCCCTTGCTGCTCTTCACTGCTGTTCCCTCCTCCTTTTGCTTTTGTACCTTTATGTCAGCCTGTTTTCCACCTTTGTATTAAAGCTGGAATTCTGCATTAATTTTTTTTTTTAGTTCTTTGCTGTTGAAACTTACTGTTTCTATCTGAACACAGACTGAAGTTGTTGTATATTCTTTTAAATTCAATTTCTTATGGCTGAGTTATTCTTTGTTTGCTGACTTGTTACTTTTGCCATACTGATTACTACAGTGGTGCTTTCTTCAGCTTTGAAAAAAGTAAAAATGTGTCCTCAGAAACCAGTCTTGTTCTAAAGGACTGGCAGATTGAGAGACAACTTTTCTCTTTCCTGCAGGCTATGCATTGTAGATCTGTAACACCTGCATTGTAATGTTCATTATGTCATGGGTCTTCTTTTTATTAGAAGCTTTTTATTGTATTGTATTATTGTATTATTTTCTTAGTGGGTGGTTTCTTATTTATAATTTCCTTTTTTGTTATTATATTGTACCCAAATATTTTCTTTTGTTACTCCTAGGATACAAACATAGCTTGCTTTTAGCTGCAGGTTCTTTTATGGGACTTTGACCTTAAATAATGTACCACAAAAGCCCCAAATACCAAGGCAGTAAATATGCAGTATATGGAAACAGAGTCTGCAGAAATGCAGGGTTTCTTGGTTTACAGTCACTGTTTGAATTTGAAAAGTAGCAGTGTTCCTGTGCAAACTCCTTTCTTTGCATGCTTATTTCCCAAGGTCAGACTTCATTAGTGGATTTGCTGGTAGCCAAAGGAGCCACTGTCAATGCCACAGATTACCACGGTTCAGCTCCCCTGCACCTCGCCTGCCAGAAGGGATATCAGAATGTTACAGTAAGCAAACCCCTAACCCAAATAACAAATACAGGAGTCTCACCAAGCTCTTCCACTGTTACTGTCATTCAGATCTTCTGGGGAACTTCTACCAGAACTGTGTAAGATGTCAGAATGGAGGATCTTTCATCATTGAGTTTGCTATTTTATTTTTAATTCTACTGCAAGGCTTTCAGCCATTGGTAATAACCAGCTGGCAGCTCTGCATACCTGATAATTCATCCATTTTATTACCATAAATGTCCAATACATAATACAAATGAAGAGCATCACTGCTCTTGTTTGAGACAGAGCAACCATTGCAGTCATTGGGCTGAGTTAAATGCTTCACACTATGTTTAGGATGGACTGTGTAACTACAGGAATTACTGTCTGCTTGAATTTAATATATGTAATATTCTTCAATTAGCTTTGTTGAAATTAGGCTGTCTTCACTTGCATAGGCTGTTGAAATGCAAGGTAGATGATGTAGTGAATATATTGCAGGGTTTGCTGCAGTAGAGAATTCATTTTTTTCAATTAAAATTCTGAATTTGTAAGAAGAGACTTTTGATTCTCAGAGTAGGGCACAAACAGTGCTGCAGTGCCAAGAGGGTGGTGTCTGAAACAGGAGGCAGAACTAGTGTCTCCTCAAGTGCTCCATCATGCCAGAACCCTAAAGGAATCTGCAGGGCAATAATTGTTTGTACATTAATTTTTTAGTTACTTAAATGTCTACTTTTGTTTTTCTTTTAAGCTGCTCTTATTGCACTACAAGGCAAGTACTGATGTTCAGGACAATAATGGAAATACTCCACTTCATTTAGCCTGCACTTATGGTCATGAGGATGTAAGTAATTGTTTTGTAACCAACCAAATGGGCATTCTAATGGAATGGAATTAAACTGATGCAAATTAGCACTAAACTTACGTATTTTAAAAAGTAAATCAAAATATTTGATGGCTAAATTGTTTAATGCTCTAAATGAGGACTTTATTTGGTAGTTTGTAGCAATTTTTAATGTGAGTTCACATTAAAGATAGCAGTGCTTTGCAAATGTAGTTATTTAACTCTTTATTTTATAGCACTGAACCACTAAAGCCTGCTCTTTAGGTAATGGGTTACATGAGCAGCAATAAAAACAAACCTTTTAGGATTGTGCCTGTTGTCTGAGCTGAGAGACAACACTATAATTTATTGATAGCTTTCCTTTTCTTCCCAGTGTGTCAAGGCTTTAGTGTACTATGATGTGCATTCCTGCAGACTGGATATTGGCAATGAGAAGGGAGACACTCCTCTCCACATCGCTGCTCGCTGGGGCTATCAGGGCATCATTGAAGTGCTCCTGCAAAATGGGGCAAACCCAGAAATTCAGAACCGCATGAAAGAGACTTCCCTGCAGTGTGCATTGAATTCCAAGGTACTCCTCTTTGTCTTCCAGCCTGAGTTCTTTCTGGTGCAGCACCACAGAGGTGCAGATGTTCACTGCTAACAGGGTTTCACTATTAAAGAGAAGAGCTTTGTTTCACTCTGAGGAAGAAAGGTCCCATTTATACCCCAGGAATACACTCTGTGGGATAGAACATGAACTTGTAAATGGGTACTTTTAATCTGTTCAGTCATAATCTGTTACTTATTATTAGTTTGTCAGCTAATTTGTGTTTCAGTCAGTAGATTCCTCTGTAAGTGGAGTTACACTGGTTCTCTTTAATATTTTTGTGCAGATCTTGTCATTGATGGAATTAAACTATCTAACATTTGAAAGAGGACAGAGTGCTTCTGAGGTAACAGCCCTTTGCTAAACTGTTCCTTGCCTATGCTAAACCTCCTTAATTTGATGTTTAACCTTTCCTGGTTGTTTGTTTGTTTGTTTGATTAATTTTTATATGTTTTTTCCCAACTGTAAGTCCCCGCTTAGGTCCCCTCAGCACTCAACAGAAACTTTCAGCAGAGGATCATCTGTCTCAAGCCTGTCATCAGCATCAACTGATATAAGGCAAGAAGAAGCAAAGAACAGTTATAAAGAGGTAAGACTGATGGTTTTGACAGTAAGCAACGTGAAGGAAGCTAAAAGAGTGATAATTTGCCACAGTATTTCAAACTGCTTCTTCAGGAGTAGCCTTCAGTCTGGTTTGGAAAATGCTAACTGCTGTCCTCAGGGGCTTGTCATCTCTGCCCCTGAGCACTTATTTTTGTGTGGTTCAACTGCTCTGTTGGTTATTTCTGGGGGAAAATTGACACCATCTCTGAAGTAGTTGTTCATTTTTATTGAAATTAACTGTGTAATTTGAGAATTTGTTGAGATTTACCAAAGTGCAGAGGCAGTCAGTGCCCCATCTGGGGCTGTCCCATCCAGGAATTAAGTGCCACTGATAGCTTACAAAATCCATCAGAGGAAAGAGACTGGTACAGGCATGCTGGCAAACAGGAAACTGGAATGTTAAGACATGTTTTCAAAATGGGAAAACATGGGCCTGGGAATCAATTTTTTAACAAGTGAAGAAGTCCAGACTATTTATTAAATATCTTGCATGTATGTGTTTGCTGATTTTGCTCTGTCCACACCAGATGGCATCCTCTGAATTTTTGCCTGTGGATCTCAGATCCACACTTTGTTACCCCTTTCCAAGACTGTCATACCACCACTCATTCTAAGGTTTCTTTTTAATTTTCCTAGTCTGCCTATTAATTTTTTTCCAAATTGACCTCCTAAGTATGTTTGTTTCTCAGTATCACCTCTACATTCAAATTCTTCCTTTTCCTGCTATTAAAAGGTTCTCCTCTTGACAGAAGTTTGAGTTTTCTAAAAATACTGAAGAAACACAAAGGTGCAGATTTTGACTGGACAATGTGATTTCACACTTGAGCTGCTCTGTGAGGGGCTCAGTGCAGGGCTGTACCTCCCTGTTTGTACAGAGTCAAGCACTCTAAGTAAGTTCTCCTCATAGACTGAGGATTTGTTTTTCTTTGAAGGAACAAATTTATCACACCCAAGTGCTAAGACTGTAGTTCAGACCAGGGAAAAAGATTACAGGGTGCTTACACCTGAGGTCCTTGGGGTGAATGACCTTCCCTGTAATCCAGCTTTAGTTCATTTCTGTTTGCCAAGATCCACCTGGGCTCCCTGCTCAAAGAGGCAAGAGCCTGATGCTGAGAGAGCTCCATGCACTGGAAATAATGGGAAAATGATATGGTCAGTTTTCTGGATTTTAAGGTTTGCACCTTGGATTAAGGGGATCTGACTTAATAAAGTCAGACCTTTATTAATCAATAATAAATGAAACCCTTAAATGACCCAGTCACGGTGGCTTGTTTATTATGACTTACAAAAGAGAGAGTGAAAGAGCCAGGATTGTAAATCTGGGACTTGTTCTGTTGGAACTAAAACCTCCATGCACAGTTTCTCTTCAGCAGCTGAAAATCTGGCCATGCAGGTGAATTATAGTGGAGTTGTTCCTTCTATTTTTACATTTAAAGGAAGGTTCTCTTCTATGGAGGAGTGAGAAAACAAACTGGAAAGATGGGGAAATGCATGTAGCAGACATTTTGCTCTAAGTACTCCTAATAAATTATCTATAAGCTGCATAACAAATGTTGTACCACTGCTGGGGCCTGAGGCAGCTTTTAGTACTTTAAGAAAGTTGTTATTTTTGGAAAGAAATTGTCAGAGCTTGTGGGTCACTGCTATTATTGTTAGGCATCTTGTATGGCATAAGATGACTCCTGAAAAATCCTTAAGACCTTCACATTCTCCAGTGACATTGTTCTGTTTGATTAGGGGAAGTTCAGGGGAGGCACAGACCTCCCTGGTGTGTACAGTCCATTTTAGCTGTGTATGTGGAGAGATTGGATTCAGCTCACCCAGCTTGTGGAAGACAGTTGTCCTCACTTCAGACATCTATTTCCCCTCCTTAGTCAGTGGAGGGGAGTTAACTCCAGAGAGGAGGAATCTCAGACATGCTTAGTTTGACCTGAGTTGCATTCAGGTGCTATTTGTTGACTGCATTCTGTTCTGTAGTTACCAGAGAGGGAGTTTAAATGCCTGCCTGAGATTTAGACAGCTGACTTTTAGACATGCAAAGTTAAGGAAAAAAAGCAAAGAGTCATGGATTCTGTCTGGAGTGACCTGTGCATGACTTCAAGGCCCTTCATCCTGTATTGGAAAGGTTGTAATAAAACCAAACTCAGCAATATTCCCACAAAGAGATAAAAATTGAGAGATTTGATCTGGCCTCTGATCTTCCAGCTATTTGTGTCCTGTTTTTAATCTAAAACCCTAAGAAAGAGATCAGAGTAATAGAGCACAAACTTCAGTCTCATTCTCCCTTGTTTGCCTTGCCAAACACCAGTGTCACCCTCAGCAAGGTGCTAATTCCATGTGAAGATTGAGCTGTGGCTGAAGCTGTCACTCCATGGCATCTTCAGCTTGCAAGGTTCCTTACCACTGAAACAAGTGTGCTTACACAGCAGCATCTTGGGGGATTCTAGCACAGTGCTGGAATAATTTGCTATAATGCTGAAACAGACTTTCACAAAGCTTCTTAAATGGTTCCTGGCACCCTGCAGGGCCAGGTGAAATGTGAGAGGACTGTTGGACTATCCCTGCCCTTTTGCTGGCACCTCTCCCATTCCTATCAGGCTGGATCTCGACTCCTTCACGTGAGAGTAGAGAACTAGAGAAGTGAAGAGACAAGTTAATCTCCTTCCCCTGCTTGCTCCAGCAACCTGAGGGCTCAGGGGAATGGCAGCAGTGCTCTTCTTCTTCCCTCAAGTGTCTCTTTCCCCCTGCAGAGCTCGTGAACCTTCACCCAGCAGGGCAGCCCTGGCTTGACCTTCCATTTGCATGGGCTCATGCTGTGTTTGTTCTATTGCACACCTTTGATATTTATATCTTTCCAGATCTTAAGTAAGAAAACAAATTCCATACCTAAAGTGAAGTTAGATTTGTGAATGTTTGGGTTTTAGCACAGGATTAACCAGTTATCTGCAGGTGTAAAGGTAACAGTTGGAGAGCATCTTTGTCACCTTAAGCTGTGTTATCTCCATGAAAGCTGCCATCCTTTGTGTTCCTGGAGCACAGAGGAGCTCAGCAGGAGCCCAGACAGTATCAGTGTACATTAGGGTGGGAATTTGCCTTGAGCAGGGATTTTTAACATTAGGTTCACACAGAAATGCACAGGGCAGCTGCTGCTGGAGCAGCACAATAAAATATATCAGCTTACATGGCTTTGTATATGGGTGGGCCACACAGCCTCAATTTAGATAAGTACTGTTTAACTAAGCAAGTCAGAGATCATCAAATGGCCACAGGCCTTGTACAGATTGTTTCATAAAGGAAGAAGGTTATTCCTTTAAAACTTTATCAATAAATATGAAATGGGCCAGCAGTAATCCTACTGCATGAGCTTAGGAGGTTAGCAAAGGACACGGGATTTTCTGTGTTCTGCTTAATACCAATATTAACAAAGCAAATAAATGATTTTCTTCATACATAGGTGGAAAAACTCCTGAGAGCAGTTGCTGATGGAGATCTGGAAATGGTGAGTGTTAATGTGGCTGTTGAATATTATTGAATTCCATTTTATCTCATTCAAATTGAGGAAGTTACTTGTAAATAGTATCAAGTGGAGAATGCTCTGGGTATTAATCTCATGTAAAGAGGACATTTAGGGGCCACTGGTCAGCACAGGGATGCTATCTGTGGGGCACACAGGGTGTAGTTTGAATTTCATATCAAATGGACAGCTGCTGGCTATACTAATACCAGTTTCAGAGATGGTGTTCTGTAATTTGTGGTACCACCTGTCCTGACTGTTTTTTTATTTATTATTGCCTTTATTCCTTAAAAAATAAGATGCTTCCAATGTCATTCTACTGAAAATTGAAGATGACACAGGAATCTTCAGGAGTTTTGCTTTTGGAAATGTGTATAAGGCTGTAGATTTCTTGATTTTCTTGTAGTTCACAGAACCAAACCATAAGGCTGTGTGAGAATGCAAGTTCTGCTGGGGCATGTTCTGAAAAACCTGTTTGAGTTTGGTTTGTACCAGGAGTTACAAGTGCCAATTAAGCCTCATAGAGTCATAAGAAAATAGAAAACCCTTGTTACAAAATATGTGCCATGTTAATACTGTTTCTCTTATGTTTTATTCCACTGAGATGATAGAAATAATTTTATCAGCTGATAAAGAACTGTGCAGTTGTTGAGTACGTATCGTTATCCTAGATTACAGTGTGACTTAATATAAGTAATTATTTCCAAACCAGCCCTTAAGTCATTTCAAGAAGCAGCAACATGTATAGTGGTGATATTTGCTGTCTTCCTGACCAGTGGTAAATGTGCATGGATTACAGTTAACTTTTCACCCACTTTGTTAAAATCTAAACTTCATCAAGAAAATTAAATATAGTGCTATAACTTGCTGGAAAATCAGTATCTAGCACTCAATAGATACCAGCAATGACAAGTGTATAGAAATCCAGTCTGTGCATTCAGATGACAGAGTCACCTTATCTTTTGTGGCTTTACTTTCCTCACTACTGAAGTTCATGTGAAGCTGTTCATAGAAGGAGAATCATCCAAGTGGATGACAAAGGTTACAGATTGTATATCTCTCAAAAAACACAGGTATTTAAAAACTCTGACCTTATTCTGACAGCCTGAGGTCTGTCTCCATAGGAACAGCCACAACAACCAGGTCATTGGGGCTACTGTAGATTTTTGCTGTGACAGCCAGCTGAGCTTTGCAAGAGGAGGCATTAACAAAGTGCAAGAAACTGGAAGATTAAAAAAAAATAAACATTATGATGTGATTGGTGTTGTCTCAGCACAGCTACTGGATTTGGTGCTCTCTTTGTACCTAGGCTGTACAGTGGAAAGGATATGTGCACATCTGGCACAGAAAAAAAGAAAATCTCTTGTCTGAAATAAGTGTTGAGGGGCAGCTGAAAGGTTGGAGTGAAGGTACAGAGACCCAGAGTGCTCAGCTGGGTGTTCCAGAGTAACCCAGCAGTGTAAAGAGCCTTTCAGGTGACAAGTTACCTGGCACATGAGACTGGGCAATCTCCTGAGGTGGTTCAGTGTGTGTCTGCTTGGAAGTACAGTTTATACTTTCACAAAAAATACCTTTGAACCAAGAAGAGTGGCTGCTGCACATTATAAAGAGGTGGGCACAGGAGCAGTGTATTCAGGGTTTTGGGAGACACTGATATCCATGTGTTGGGAGCTGTGCACTGGATAATGAGAGCTGCAGTGTTGGGCTGCCACAGGAGGAGGGGAAAGTCGATTGTGAGAGTCTTGGTGAGTCTGAGGGAAAGGGGGACGTGAAGTGACAGTTCTGCTTCTCTTAGACATGTACAAATGTAACAAGTAGTAAAGCTTTGCTGAGCTGGCCTTCAGAAACAGGCAGGCTTGAGAGAAGATTCCTTTTACTCAGAGAACAATGTGGAATTTGCAGGGAAAGCCATATTCTGTGAAAAACATCCCTTTTCAGGCTCAAATATGTTACCATTCAGAATCAGGTATAGGGCCCTTCCTGGCTGTGCCAGGATTTGTTGTAGCTGCGTGTGTTTAAGTGGATAGGACATGGATGTGTTGTTTTCCCAGAGCTCAGTGGGGAGGAGCAGAACTGTGACAAGTGTGAGAGTGAACAGAGTGGGGGGAGTGTCTCAGAAATCCCACTGTCCCCATTCCCTTGGACTAGCAGCTGTAGAGCTCTTGGCTTGCTCCAGTAGTAATGGAGACTTAATACAGTCACTGCTAATTCTAAAATGTCTTTAGTGAAATGTAGATTAAGGAACATCAAGATAAAAATGTTCTGCTTGAACAGCTTTTGTTGTTGTTGAATGAAATATAATGTAAAATTTACATGCCCTAAGCATCACTGTTTGCAGGTTGCACATGAATGCCCTGAGCCCTAGGACTTCACTGAAGGGTCTGTTTCAAAAATGAGAGATTGTACATTGAGGAAAAAGTGAAACTGTCCAACTCCTGAGAAGTGACAGTCCTAAGGAAAGTCAGTGCCCCTGCAAAGTTTTGGGTATCAGTTAAATATTGTCATCCTTGTCATTCCTTATGCTCTTTAAAGCAAAAGGTCAAACAAAATTCACATTGATATGAAATCATCGGATCTAAAAGGATTTGGAATGTATGAGAGTGGGTGAACACTGAAGTTGTGATTGTGCAGCAGGAAGTCATTTATAATTCCCTTCCCTGCTGTACTTGGAGAACTTCCTAGCTGCTTTGTAAACAATAACACTTGATTTTTTAATTTGGCCTGTGGGCAGCTGATGGCAGGAGGTGGCTGTGTTCTCTCCCTGAGATACTCACAAGTGTGTTTGTCAAATCTGACTTGTCTATGCGCAGATCTGATAAAAAATGGAAATTCTGGACTCTGTAAAGAAGGACTTGCTTTTTATGCCAGGTCCGTTATCTCCTGGAATGGGTGGAGGAAGACTTGGAAGATGAGGATGACACAGCCAGTACATCAAAACCAGAATTCTGCCATCCATTATGCCAGTGCTCAAAATGTGGGCCAGCACAAAAGGTTGGAATATTCATTCTGTAAAAAGAATCATATATATTCTTGTAATGTAAGTTTTAGCTCCAGGGAAATAGCACTCATATTGCCCAGCACCTCTGTCTCTGTCTAAGAAGAAATTAACTATATACAGATTTTCACACTTCATCTGATGGTATGAAATTGTTCTTTTTTTAATTAAACTGTTGAAAATTTTGAATACAGGACCTGTGTCCATGGACTTACTCAATATTTAAAGGATTGAGACAGCTTCACAGGTTTTTTTTAGGATATGTGGAGCGCTGTGAGGAACATTTGGGCAACTTGGAATAAACATTCTTTTCTAAGCCTCTGGTGCTGTGTAGTTTACACTGCACTGGCACAGCATATCTGCTTACCTGTTAGTAATCAGTTCAGCAAGGAATACCTGCTAATCCCAGAATCCATGTAATGCTGATAAAGTCTTTTTTTTAATTGCATGGCATCTTTTCTACAAGCCATATCTAAAGCCTCTTCAGAGATTAGATATAATTACAAAAATTTCTTTTCACTTGCAAAGATTTCCATCCCCCTGATTCACCACACTTTAGAATAGAACGAGGCTTTACAATACACTCTTTTTATGGGTGTGGTGGTGTTGGTTTGATTTGGGGTTTTTTTTTATGTATGTGGTTTTGGTTTAGTTTTGTTGTTTTTTAAAATAAGGAATGATCCCAACTTTTTGGAAATAGAAATTCCATAACTTGCCTTCCAGGAGGTGTCTGAAGGGGTACATAACTGGATAAGTCATTGCAAAATAAACCTAAGTGGAAATTTTCAGTTTATTGGCTATTTTGGGGTTAACAGCACTGTGAGATGGCTTAACTTCTAAATTCCCCACTGCCACCACACACTTATTTTGTGCTGTTCTTAAATGTTTCACAGCATTTACGATTGGGCTGTCACAGGAGGAGGAGGAGAAGGAGGTGGATTGTGAGAGTCTTGGGAAAGGGGGCAGTGAACAAAGCACACCATGCTTTGTTCTCTGCTTACACACAGGGGTGGCCCTGTGCCCTCAGGACACAGATCATGTGCTAAAGATGCCAGAGCTCCAGTCCTTAAAGCTCATTTTATTGCTGACAGGGAAGGGAATGGCATCTGCTGTGGAATTTATTTATCTGCTGAATGAGGAGAAGAAGGAACTTGTTCATTAATCCTAACCCCTGTGTTAGGCAGGCACGTGTTGAGAGCAGAGAATGAAAGGTTGTGCACCACAGTAAATGTCAGGCAGCCACAGTTTGCAAGAGGAGTGAAAGAGGATGTCCTGTACTGCTGGGTAAACTGTCCTCCAGGTGCTTTCCTTATCCTGGCTCCCCAGGGGAGTCTGTTCTCTGGGCCCCTCTTGCTTCCAGATGAATTAAATTAATTTCAGTTTGTATCCTTATTACCCCAAGCTTCATGCAGCATTAAGAGGTGTTTTTTGTCTGTCTCAAAGAGCATAAATATCTGTTTAAATGAAAGTAACTAATTAACACTGCCTCATATCCAGGATGAGCATCCTAACAACTGTATAAAAACTTCCAGCTTCACTTATGTCTTAACCTGTGCTGCTTTAGCCTCTTCTTAAAAAGGAAAATGGGTCAAAGGCACTTTCCTGTAACTGTACAGCTGAACTGGATATCATGAATAATTTGGCTGGAATTGGTCTTCATGAAGTTACTGTGTTAGAAGAAAAGAGATAACAATAAAAGTAATTTTCTGTTGAAATATACTACCAATCTGCTCCGCTTTACTGACTTTTCCTGATGGCCTCAAGTTAGGCTCTAGCAGAATTTCTTGTAATGCCCATCTGCCTGTTTTATATAAAGTTAGCAGGTATTTGGCTATTTCATTAATCAAAGCATGCCTATTTTTATATGCTTTTATTGTGTGTTTCCCTCCACAGAAGTTTTCCCGGATCTGTGCCAACGGGCTGGGGGTGAACGTTTCCAACCAGGACGGGTTCACCCCGCTGCACATGGCAGCCCTGCACGGGCACGGCGCGCTGGCACGGCTGCTGCTGCGGCACGGCGCCGGCGCCAGCGCCAGGAACGCGCAGCTGGCGGCTCCCCTGCACCTGGCCTGCCAGAGGGGGCACTGCCAGGTAACCCTGCCCGCCCATGGAGGGCTGCCCCGGGAAATCAGCAACCAGGCAAACCAGGAACAGAGAGAACGAGTCTGGCGGGTCTGGTTTTGGTTTTCTGTGTCTAAAATGCTGTCTTTGTTTGGAAAGACAGGTGTCTGTCAGGGAAAACTGGAGTTTCCCTTGGAATGGAGAATGTAAAACCCCCTCCCTCCAAATGATTACAATTTTGCAATTAGGAGCTTTCAGGCAAAAATATGGGAATAGGAATAACAGTTCTTTACTAGGAATATTAAAAATACAAATGCACTAATACAAAAATACAAGCAAGCAAACAAATAAAAGTCCTAGAAAACCCTGATGGAGTCAGGAATACAGCCTGACACCCNCCCCCCCCCCCCCTCCCGGGAGTTAAAAAAAAAAAAAAAAAAAAAAAAGAAATCCTCCCCCAACTGCTTTCTACAGATGAAATAGAATACACTTTGGGGTTTTTTGGTTACATAACCCAAGACAGATGTCCAGAATGAAAGGGGAACTTCAAACTGAAATAGTTTCAGTAGACACCTTTTCTTTATAAATGACTTAAAATTCTGGTTTAATGTAAATGGTGCAAAAACCTTCTGTCATACTTCAAATGCTTTAAACATCCCTTGTGCAGCTGAATCTTCTGTGTGCATTGCTCTGTACCTTCTTCTCTAGGTTATGTTTGTGTCTTGGCACCTTGTGGAGCCACAGTATTAAATAGTTCCTGTAGTTTCAACTCCTTTAGTTAGATCATGACCCAAGTGGAGCTTTGAGGCAGCAGATAACTCCTCTCTCTCTTCAAGTCAGGGAAGCAAAAGCAGGGAAGGAGAAGCGTGAGCCCATAGGGAGAGGGTGTCAGTACAGGAGGGAGAGTAAATGAGATGGGAAAATAGCAAACATGAACAAGCAGGGGCAGACAGGCAAATGGAAAGATGCAGAAAAGCAGAAAAGCAGAAAATTAAGGTTTTAAAAATCAGGAGCTGAAGACTGCAGGAGGGGAAAAGAGAATTTTGAAAATGATGGGAAGACAAAGCACTAGGGAGGCAAGAAAACCAAGACTACAACTCAGAGTTGTAGGTTAATTAATGGGATTGTTGTAGATCAGTTCATGGGATAATTACAGTATAAAGAACTCCTTCTAAGTGTTGTGATGAGTTTGGAAAAGGGTGCTGCTGCTGTGGTGGTTGGGTTTTGATGTCTTGCTAAGTTACTGGTTATATTTGTTTTTCACACACCTAGAAGGTTTTTTTTTTTGACCTTTCTTATAGTTGCTTAAATTTTCTTTTTTAAAAGTGTGTGTTAAAACATGAAAATTAGTCTCATATTTAGTAAGTCGCTATTCTTATTTGATAAGAGTAAAGTTGTTACTTCTTTCAATAGGTGGTAAAGTGTCTGATGGATTACAATGCTAAACAAAATAAAAAGGATATATATGGAAATACTCCCTTAATTTATGCCTGCATGAATGGTCACTATGAGACTGCTGCCCTGCTGTTGCAGGTAAGATCACTGAAGACAGAGTGTTTCCTGGTATTTCTCAGATGATATCTGTGCTTACCCAGTACTCAGGATCAGTATTTTTAGTTATGCATTTCTCTTGGGGAAAGAAATGGGTTTTTGTTAACTTGCTCCTTTCAGTCCCATCCCTTCACAGATTTTAAGCAGATAAGGATTACGTTGCTGTTGTGCAGGTAGCTGTTTTTATGGAACTTCCATGTGGCAGGTTTTCTTGGGATTCTATCACACAGGGTTGGGGGTTTCTTAAGTATCTCTTAAGCTTGGAATATATAATAGATGTATGCAAAACCCAAACGAGCTGATCCCTGAAGCTGTGGCTCTGAGATGGGCACTGATGAGCCGGGTGGGTCCTGGTTGCTGTGGTGGTGCAGCTGCTGCATCGTCCCGGCCCTTCTAACTCTGCTTTCCTTGGCTGCAGCGCGGAGCCTCCGTGAACCTCTGCAACGCCCAGGGCAGCACAGCCCTGCACGAGGCCGTGGCAGGCAGGAGCGAGGCGCTGGTGGCGCTGCTGCTGCAGCACGGGGCCCTGCGGCACCTGCGCAACGAGCGCGGCTGCACCGCCGCCGACTGCGCCGAACCCGTGAGTGCTGCAGCGCCTGGGGCAGGGGGTGGACTGCAGGGCTGCTGTCACTGCAGGGCTGCTGTCACTGCAGGGCTGCTGTCACTGCACTGCTGCCGGCACTGCACTGCTGCCAGCACTGCAGGGCTGCCGGCACTGCAGGGCTGCCGGCACTGCCCTGCTGCCGGCACTGCCCTGCTGCTGGCACTGCCCTGCTGCTGGCACTGCACTGCTGCTGGCACTGCAGGGCTGCTGGCACTGCACTTCTGCTGTCACTGCACTGCTGCCGGCACTGCACTGCTGCTGGCACTGCACTGCTGCTGGCACTGCAGTGCTGCCGGCACTGCAGGGCTGCCGGCACTGCCCTGCTGCCGGCACTGCCCTGCTGCTGGCACTGCCCTGCTGCTGGCACTGCACTGCTGCTGGCACTGCAGGGCTGCTGGCACTGCACTTCTGCTGTCACTGCACTGCTGCCAGCACTGCAGGGCTGCCGGCACTGCAGGGCTGCCGGCACTGCCCTGCTGCCGGCACTGCCCTGCTGCTGGCACTGCACTGCTGCTGGCACTGCAGGGCTGCTGGCACTGCAGGGCTGCACGGCTGAGCTGCACCTGCAGTGACAGGGGGGAATGGCAGCACTGAGATGCCCGATCCTTGTGCAGCCTAAAATGATTCCAGTGGCCTGCGAAACTGGTTGTGTTTCCAGGATAAGTTATCCTAGGATAAAGAAGATGAGTCTAGGAAGAGTGAAATTCAGCACAGGCCTAAATAAAATCAACATGAAAATCTCTGTAATGGCAGAGAGAGCAGAAGCAATGTTAGATGTTGGCAAATGAACACGTTGCACTGGCAGCAACGTTCCTTATCCCACCCACCATCTCCTGTCCTTCAAGCCCTTTGATTCCTTTTATCTTGAAATAGATAACTCTGACCTTCCCCTTTATTAATAGCATTATATGGAATATTAAATGACTCCAAATTATCTCAGTCTTTAAAGGATTTGATACATGGCCCCTATCTTAATGTGCTTAAATGGCCTCTGAGATGTGGCTTAATGACCACAAAATTCTGTACTGAATCAATTTTAGTATGTATGTTACCATTTAAACTGAAATTGGCTTAACCATAAGTAATTCAGCTTACAATAAGAGGTCGGGCCTCCATCATCACTGCATTACAGTGTAATTTGTGCAACACTGATTTTGTTCCTACTCAGAATTACACAATTTCAAGTTTGTTTTTTAATGAGTTATTTTATGTGCGTTGTATTGATCATTAAAGCATTAATTAATACACTCTGCACGTACTAAAATACTAAATTGTACTGTTTTTCTTTAATAATGATGAAAATGAAAACTCTTAAAATCAAGAATTCAAACATCATGAAGTTGCTGGAAGCAGCACCAAGCAGCATCACATCAGCAGAGGGAGAGAAGGAGAGCGAGCAGCACGTTACTGTCACGATAAGGAAAAAAGGTACCTGTGATATTTCCACTGGTATGAATAAAAAGGGATTTAGGAATTCATGGGTGACTATATCAAATATTTTATGTAATTGCTTTACATATAATAACAGAACAGTCAATAATTTTGCATGATAGGTAACACCTAAACACCTAAAATACTGTAACTAAATGCAGCAGACTTAGTATTGTACTCATGACATTGCTTCAAACTTAGTTTTCACCTGCTTTGGGGTATGTGTGTGAATTTTACCTACAAAAACATTTAAAGGTAAAAACACAGCACATTTGAGATGATGTAATTAACCATGTAAGAGCCGTGCATTTCAGTGAAAACAGATTTAAATGAATGTTGGGTGTGATTTCTGTTGCCCTAAAACAGGTCAAGGAGTGACTCTTTATTGATTACTCATGTTTTGGGACAGAAATGAGAGATACAGAGGTGACTGTGAACCTTCCAGCACAGGTTCCAGGGACTTTGAGCAAGTGGCAGCAGGTGGCACAGTGTGGCCACGAGGTGCAGTGACAGCACAGCTGGGCTGCAGCAGGGCCCTGGTGCTTTGGGAAGGATCAATTACCATCCTTTGGATACTTTTATCTTGCAATGTTCACTCTGACCTTCCCCTTTTTTAATAGAAATAACATTATATGTTATATTCAATGATGGAAAATTACTTCAGTCCTTAAAGGATTTGGCACATGGCCCCAATCTCAATGTGCCTAAGCAGTCTCTGAGATGGAGCTTAAGGACCACAGATTTTCCCTCCTCACCTCTCACCCCCAGCTTCTGATCTGCCTCACCCACTGCTCCCATTATGCTGGTTCAGAAGTTTTTCAGGTGAATTTTCAAGTTAGCTACCTTGGGGATGTAAGAAAAGCTGTGCCCCCTGAGCTGGACAGTGTAGCAAGACTGGACTGTAGAAAGAAAACAGGGAGGCTGCAAAGCAGGAATCAGGGAAGATGAGGAGCAGGAGAGCCCATTTCAGCATCCATGAGTTTTCAAAGTAACTCTTGCCTCCTTCCCTCAAAAAGATGGTGAATGTCTGGTTAATAGAAAACCACAATTAATCACAGCATGCTGATACCTAAAATTGAGAATAGTGCTTTCAAATATTATGAATAGTTCTTAAAGAGCAATAGTAGATACGAGTAAATAATACTAACGAAGACGTTGTTTTAGCATGTGTGTGTTAATTTAGGTTGATAAAAACTGGAATTCAGGGCCTCAAAGTCCAGAATTACAGTCTCTTCAGAAGCTTGGCCAGCTGTACTAATCTGAGGAAGAATGTTTACTTCTGCATCTTAAAAGTGTTTAAAATTTCCAAAGATAAATCACCACTCTAATTCAAGTTAGCACTGTTACAGTTTTATGTTAAATTTAAAATCAGAACTGTATTTTTTAAATTGTAAGTGTGACTGAGTTGTAATTTTAGCTGCCTATTCTTCTAAAGCCCCAGTGCATCCTAAGCCCTGTGAGGAAGCCGATGATCCCATAAGCAGACAACTTCAGCTGGTCCAGTCAATTAACAGATTTAACAAGTAAGCAGAGAAGCTTGCTCAGAGTGTGTTTGTGGTTTCTCATAAGCAAAGGAGAAGTGCAGCTGCTAATGAAGCCCCAAAGTGGGTCAGGGGTGGTTACACAGGACATGGTGATGTGGCAGTGGATGCTAATCCTGCAGGGCTGGCAGGGTCACATCCCCAGGCAGATGTTCTGGGCATGACAAGCTCACTGGGGTGTGAGGGAGGGCTTGAAAATGTATCTGAAACTGGGATTGCACCAACACTTGGTGTGCCATTGGTTAAGCATTTCAGAGCCAGACTGCTTAAAAATACTGAAGTGGTGCTCACTCCTTGGTTGGGTTTTGCTCATTATCTTTTTAAGCCTTAATGTAGATTCCAAAGTAAAATACAGGGAATACCAGTAGGCTGCATTTCTGGGAAGGTGTTGTCAGGGAGCTGCCTGTCTCTGGTCAGACAGTTCCACCTTGTGGAGCTTCGGAGAGAGAGGCTTTTATGAAAGGCTTATGAGAAGACATTTAATTTCTTTGATTTCTTTAAATCTTCTTCAGAGAAAAACACTTACGGAGAACCATAACAAGAGATAAAAGTGTCCCTAATTTTGACTATCACTTACTGCACCAGGTAAGTGGAAATACTTCCTCAAATTATTTTTATGTTACAGCAAATATGATTATTCTGGGTACATGTAAAGGAAGTTTACTAGTGGTGGTCATTAAATCACAAAAGTTCTGACCTGTTTGGCAAATTGCTCATTTCATCATTATTCAAACTTCAATGGTGCTTCTCTAACACCTCTTAAACACTTCATTCTGACTTTTAAACCTCTTAAGCCTCTTACTGCAGCCCTCATCTCTGTCTTGTTTTCTGTGTCCTGTCCAGCAAAACCTAGAACTGAAAAACTCTGCAGCTTCTTGGAGCTGTAGCTTGCTTTGGCAAGAGAGACATTTTTCAGTAGATTGAAATTAGGGTTTGCTTTAAGTGTGCTTCTAAGAGGAGACTGTTTGCAAGGGTGACAGCAAACTGCGTGTTGCACTGCCAGCTGTGACACAAATGTGCAGTAGATTCACCCCTGCTTGGGGTGCAGTGACACCCACACCAACTGCTGGATGCTGCCTTCCCCAGAGCTTGTGCTCCTTCTGCCTCCTTTACATGGGCTTTGACTCTCATTGCATCTTCTGCTGAGCCTTTTCAGAACACTACATCAAGAGAAAAATGACCTGTGCAAAACAAAACAGTTTTTACCATGTTAGTCCGGCAGCTGCCCATCATTAGACTCATACAGCCTTGGAAATGCAGACTCTGCTGCTCATGTCTTTCTGGAAAATGGGATATTCTTCTTTTTCCTACAGCTCTTAGAAGACTGAGTATTTGCCAAAAGAGAATACTAAATTAATTCTATAAAGCTGTAATATTTTATTAACTCTTTTTAAATGATAATACTCCTCTGCTTAACTTGGGATTTAGATTTTATAACTGTGGATCACTGAAGGCAGTATGCTATTTCAGTACACAGGGGTCAGAAAAATAATATGTGACCCTGATACAGAGCACTCCATCCCTGTTCTGTGGTTGTGAGCTCATACAGCTGTGGCTGAACTAATTCATGAGACCACACAGCTTTGAATTATAAATGGATTTAAGTATGCATAACCTCTGTTGGCAACCTTTTCAAAATTATTGCCATTATTTCAGTGAAGAAGCTACTTTCTCCTTTAGTTTTTGACTCTGAAGATCTGTCATTAGCATGCTTGGATTTTCTTTATTTCTCCTGGTTATTTTAACATTTGCAGAGTGGCCAGTGATCCAGGACAGCCACCCACTCTGCACAGGAGAAACAGGAGCAGATGTGGAAATGGAAGATCTGAATAGTTGGAGGGACCAAAAAGAGTCACTCAGGGGGTGGGAGGGTGGGTGTCTCTTCCCTGCCAGGTGATCTCTGAAGCAGGGAAAGCTTTGCCTTCAGCAGTACCTGGGTGACCCTGTCTGTTACTGCTTCCCCTTTTCTTAACAGTAAAAGAAATGGCTGTTAATTTCAAGTGCATTGAGACTTGCATTACAAAAGGTGTTTAGAAGAGTTGGGATGATGTTGGAATAGTGAGGTGAAAATATGTTTTGGAATGTCTGTTATCATCTACTGATGTGTGTGTAGCTTGGGGCAGGTTGGCCTCGTTTTCTCATATGTAGCCCAAATATAATTACTCTCCTAGAAAGTATGCTATAATTACTCTATTAGAAAGTATTTTAACTCTTGGCTGTGTTCTCAGTGTCATGAAATTCATGTGATAATAATGTTCAAGGAACAACATATTAATTTTCCTTCATACTGAAGAAAGTAGATGATGCTTTTAACATCCCCTTTCTCTCTCCTCACAGATGGCTATTAAAAGCTTTGATAAAAGCAAATTAAAGTCTGTTGGAACGCTGGACCAGAGCACAGGTCAGGGGACTGACACGGGGTGCAGGAGCAAGTTTGTGGAAGACGATGGCATGGCAGCTCCTCCCAGGAGTAAACTGCTGCAGCGCAGACACACAGTCACTGTGCCACTGCCAGAGGAGAGCAGTGACAGCAGCACAGCCACTGCAGCCCCAGGGCTGCCCCAGGGACAGGACTGCCAGGGCTCAGGGTCCCCCCACTGACAGGGAACAGGTTCTGTCTGACCTGAGGCTGAGGAGGCTGGGGTGAATTCCAGTAGCCCCTCGCTGTGTCAGATGGGGGTGACATTCACACCCCGGCTCACAGCAGGCACGGGCTCTGCAGCACAGCTGGAATGTTCTGACTGCTCTGTCCATGCTGGAGGTGACCACACCGCCAGATCATTCCTGATCTCACTAACAGGGACGTAACGAGATGAAGACAGCAAAATTACTTTCCTGTTCTATTCAGCACTTATTAAAAAGTCCTATGTAACAGTAAACCAAATGAAACCCTGTATTGTATTTTTCAGCCACACACTTTGTTTTAAAAGTCTTTGAATAATTTTCGCATTTTCAGTTTTTATCACTACATTCAGAATTAAATATATTTATATATATAAAAAGATATATTGGATAACAAGGTATTTATTGCCAGAGGTAATTGAAATGTTTCTATTTTTTATTGTAATGTTACAAATCATTATAGCATCTATTTCTGTATATTTCAGTAGCTGGGCAAACAGTAGTCCATAACATCTGCATTATTAATGTGAAGGGATGTAATCCTTGCTAATCTCTCAGCAATGCTCCCCTGTACTGGAGCTGCAAGATCAGGTCTTACAGAGGAGCCAAGATACTGGGGAAAAAGCAGAGAGGCTCTGACAAAGCTAAACTTTGGACCCTAATCAAAAAGCAGAAGCAAGCACAAGGTGCAAGCGCACACAAAATTAAGTTGCTTTTCCCTTCCTCTAAAGCGAGAAATGCAAAAATGCACAGGTATTCATGATTCTGAGCCTGGGCAACATCCACAGACAGACCTGCTTCAGAGCCTTCTCTGCAAAGGTGCAATTCCCACTGTGAAAGGTACTTCTCACCTCGGTGAGCACTGGCTGCAGCAGCCAAACCTGCCCCCTTCCCAGGGGTGGCCACTGAAGAATTGAGAGCTCCCAGGAACTACCAAGTGGCTGCTTAGATTTGAACTTCATTTCCTACTGTTCGGTTATGGGAGGAGAAGGTGTAAATAGCACAAGCCAGGTTTTGCAGTGCAGTATTTTTTTATTCTTGGCTCATCACATCCAGCTTGCATTTTATTTCATGAACTATTTGTATAGATAATTCTCTTTCTTTTAATTGTGGTATTAGTATTCTACCTGGCAAAATACAAAGCTGGAAGGTAAGAGTGGTGGGTTTTTCAGATAACTTTTTAATCTAAGAGGTAAAATGTCAAATGACATTTGAATTTGAGGGTAATGTGTTTATTTTTCTAATAATTTATGAGTTCATCTGATTTTCTGATGTGCCTTGGATTTGTGCCAAATGATGGAAAGAAAAAACCAGTAAAAGAACTCTTGAAAATGCTGTTTTCTTTGAGTGCTTTTGTCCAAGCAGGGAGTCTGTTACAGATTTCCTTGCTTGGTTTTGTAGGCATTTGAAGACTTTACCTTTTGTTTACTCTTGGACTTCTCTTCCTTCTCTATTTACAGGTAACTTTATTAGGTTGTTTCTAGATTTATGCACAGAGGTGTACAAAATAGCACTGTTAGTGAAACTAAGCATTTTCACATATTTCACATAACCTCCTTTTCTAGCAATACATTCACATGAAAAAAAAGGATGTTCAGCTATTACAAGTCAAAAGACACAAAATAGGTTTTTCCTTTGTGACACTATAAAGATGACCCAGAGTAAACCATTGGTCCTTATCTGCAGGAAGAATAATCCAGTTAGATCAATTTGACTATTATAGATCTGATATCCAACCTAGAGTGAGAATTTTGTTTGTGTTTTAATTAATTGTAGCATGCATTTAACTAAACTATTCTTCAGATTTCCCAACTATATAGATAAGAAAAATCAGTTCACTATACTTTGGCTTCACATTCATGAAGGCTGATTAGTCTGAAGAAATTTGGTACACAGTATCACTTTAGCTAAGCCATCCCAATTACAAACACAGAGAAGCCCAATGCACAGTCTAAGCCAAATGAAACAAAATGAACATATTTTTCATATTTTTAATGACATTCAGACAAGATGAAAAACACACCCACTAGTGCTCACTTGAAACAAGTTTATTCTGTTCCAAAAAACACTGCAGTTGGAATTGTACACAATTAAATTATGTGAGATAAGGGGGCTGTGGTGGGAGAGTTTATCAGCACTTTACAGTATTTATCCTACAGATTTTCGTAACCATATTCTTGAATAAAGGTACAGCACAAGTTCAGTTTTACTTTAAGCATGCAGGAGTTGCAGAGGGTAGGAAAATGTTTTTTCTTTTTTTTTCAGGTAAGAAACACTCCAGCCATTTGATAAAAGTGGAGGTAGTTGTCAGAATACATGATACCAAGTGTCTGAACAGTGCTGTGTATGACACAGTTAACCTGCTGTGTTTGAGAGCCCAGGAGCTCACAGGGGAACGCTTCAGCTGTTTCCATTTCTTTACACAGACTGCCTGATAGGAATCCCCTGATCCAAACACTTTTTGGATACCTTATTTAAATTCCAGTATGGACTGGAGAGCCGGTGGCTGGCTGGACAGGCATCCTCCAGGGACTCAGGGAATCTCCTTTCTAACACTTCTGTTCAGACCTTAAACTCTGAGTGGCTGTTCCCTGTTTCTCACTTGGCTCCTGTGCCTGGTATCTCCAGTAACAGCAAGTTAAGTGTGTGCAGTGGCTGAAAGCAGAGCTTACAGTGAGGAAAGGGCAACAAAACATTCATGCCAACGAAGCCACAGGGAACCCCACACTGCTCAGGCCTCTTATACTACAAAACTTTTAAGTTATAAAATCCCCCTTCTCAGATTTATTTTACAAGTTTATTTGTTGGCCTTTTATAATAATAAAAAAAAAGTCAAGAAGCGTAAACATTTTCAGATCTTGCTTTCTGCCTGCTAACAGCATTTTCCCAGGCTCTTGTTTGGCAGCCTTACAGTAGTATTAATAATCGTCCTCTTCATCAGAATCCAATACTTTCCTTCTGTTGAACTGAAATGGAATACAGAAAGTGAACGTTGCAGGGCCACGGTCACTCCAGGCTGGCACAAACCCTTCCCAGTCCATGCAGGTGGCAGGGAAGCAGTGCCTGGGCAGAATGGGCACCCCTGGCACGGGACAGAGCTGGGCCAGGCTGTCCCACTCCACACCAGCCCCGGGAGCTGCAGAGGTGCAGGACTGCTCTGATGTAGCCCCAGCAGGGCAGGGGAGGAGCTGCAAACACAGAACTCCACCCTGACCTGGTGCCACACGTGCAATTCTAGTGCTCTGCTTTACACCACATTACACTGAGGAAAGAAAACTCACCTTCACTGTTGTTTTCTTTTCTGTTTGCTGACTCACTTTTTCAAGTATTTCTATCAAACCTTGTTCTGATACCTAGGAAAATCAAACAAAATGTGGATAGACACACTCTGAGAGATGTTTAGTATCAAACAACTGAATCACAATTTCCTTTCTTACAAAAGGTTTTTGATGGAATTATGTAATAGCCTTTAGGAGCTATTTACAGTAATTTAACTTACATCTCCTTTTTTTAGAGTGAGTTTGCTTTAAGAATAAATATATGTGAGATAGAATTAGGAAATATACTCACCTTTCCAGCTAGCTGTCCAAATCTTGCCATCTGTATAAGATAATTTTCTACTGCTTTTGCTTTGTCTGGTTTCACAAGTGCTAAATTGCTTACTGCAACAAAAACAGGCTCTGTTCATTTGGGTTTAAAACATTCTCCAATACCTTCACTAGTAACAAGAAGTGAGAAATATCCCTAGGAAACAATCTTCCTCTTGCCAAGGTGGTGAAATAAATTGAAAAAGGCATTTTCATTTATGTCAGGTACAAGACAATTATATTTCTTACTTTTAAATATTTGCTCCTGATTAAACAACTTTGACTCTCAGTATAATTCCTTCTACTAATTTAAATAAACCCCAAAATATTAACATAATTCAGATACCCATGAGCCTCTCCCTTCTAATCACTGATACTGCCAACTGAAAAGCTGCAAGTTTTATCTTCTCAGCAACAACAGTATTTTTCTAGTCTGGCCTCTGTACAACACACACATTGAGGAATCAGATGAGTATTTATTAGAAAGTCACTTGGACACTCACATCTTGCACGAGCTGCTTGATCAAGAACTTGAGCTAAAATAGTATTTCTTATCTCTGCTTCCCTGTAAGGAAAAATGAACCACACATAAGAAGTAGGATTTCAAACACCTAAAATACCATGCACAGAACAGCAAACTACAGAAGAGTTTGGTTCAAGAAAGTGGCTTCTTGAGGTCACTTCAAACATTATGTTTACGTGGTATCTTGTACAGCATTTCCTCTCCTGGGCACTCCCTATATGCTGAAGTTCCACAGCTGGCAACATCTTTCAAGAAATCAAGGTGGAGTTTCATACTTACACCTTCTCACTGCTCATGATTGCATTTTAAGAGACAAAAGCTGTGCTGCCCTTTAGAGCCTGCATTTATCCATGTGGAATTCACCCCAAGGCAGTGAATGGCAAAGCAGGCACAAGGAACTGTCCATGCATCTCCAAAAGGAAACCAAAGCTCATTTATGGATTTAGAACTTTTCACTACGTCTCCATGTATTTACAGTATTTGATACAAGTATCTGCAAAACTGCAGCTTTAGTTTATGAATCTTTAGGTAATACAAACTTGAACTGTGCAAAGTCAGCTCTTCACACACTTGTTTACAATTGTCCCCTTAGCACAGATACTGAATACCATTCCCACACTGAGCTTTAACAAAAATATTTTTTGCCTCAGATCTTTAACTGCAATAGATATCCCAGAAAAATCAAATCAACTGGGAAAGGCTCTTCCCACTGCAGTAACAGCCAAAGCCAACCCAAACTCACCACTGACAAAATGCACAGTTTGGGAGGAGTGCTGCCAGCCTTCAAGATTTGGATCATGAACTCCTACCAACCCTGAGGAGCCAAGGATTCTGCCTCCCAGAAGCAGGTACCAGTGGGAGGATGGTATTTCCCCAGAGCACCCTCCTGTATTACTGCCGCTCAGTTCAGGTTACTGAACTCACACAAGCCCCAAGTGAAAATGAGCTGCTGCTGCTTTCTCTCCACGCCCTCCCACCCCAGCAGGGTTCAGCCAGTACGGTCATGGCATGGGAGCCACACCTGTATCAAATCTTTGATCCATTTCAATCCCTTTATTGGTGGTTCTCCCAGCAACAAAACAAATGCAGGGCAGCATTCCAAAGAAATTAAATACTAAAAAAAAAGAGTAAATGGTTAAAAATTATTAGATGCAAGACCAAAATTCAATAGTCTCATTTTTACCTCTGTTTGGCTTCCTGTTGTGATGGATCAGCAGAAGGATCCTGCAGAAGGAGAGCAGAGCAAATATCACAATCCAGAACCACAGCACACAGGACAGGAAGTTAAAACATTCCAGCAGCGTCGATGGCAGATAAACCTGCCTGCCAAAGCTGCCTGCCCACGGACAAGATCCTGGAAATGGGAATCTGCTGCCCTAGCAAATAAATGTGCCACCCTCTGCTTTCCTCACAGCGCAGCCATGCCAGCAGCGGGTGAGTGCTGCTCCTGGGGTATCCACAGATTCCTGGGGCCTTGGGCAGGAACAGGCCTCCCCCTAGCTCTAGGATAACACCCCAAAGCCCAGAAAACTGACACAAGCATTGTAAATCCATTAGAGTAAGTTAGGGGTGAGTAAAACCAAACGTAACACATTCTCAGCAGGGCAGCTGAAATTACAGGATCACAGAATCATGAATATTCTGAGCTGGAAGGAACACACAAGGATCATCAAGTCTAACTCCTGGAACCCATGAAAAGTTAATGAGGGGGGTTCTGCAAGAGTTGGTTCCTACATTAAACACTAATACGTATGGAAAACAAAAGGGGGCAAACTTCCAAGTCACTACTACTGGTGACTATTCAGAACCAAGTGACATAAAAAGGAAAAAAACTGAACTTTATGTGGAATCAACACCTCAGATTTTACAGGTAACATTTAAAAGTGTGTAAGCAGCATGGAAAACCACACAGACAGGAAATGGGGCTGGGTGGAGGGAGGTAGATCCTTCACAGCAACAAGGAAATTGCCACTTTATATAAATCCATACGTGGATTGTGTCATAGGATGGTGTCCAACTCCTCTCAGTGGTGCCCAGCATAGAACAAGGAGCAATGGCCATAAACAAAAACACAAGTTTCACCTCAAGACGAGGAAGAACTTCTTTCTGTGGAGGGTGGCAGAGCACTGGAGCAGCTGTCCAGGGAGGGCGTGGAGTCTCATCTCTGGAGACACTCCAAACCCACCTGGACATGTTCCTGTGTCACCTGCTCCAGGTGACTCTGCCCTGGTGAGAGGTTGGACTGGATGATTTCCAGAAATTCCTTCCAGCTTTAACAATTCTGTGACTCTGTGATTCAGCTCTGAAAACTGAAATTGCTGCAAAAGCTAGGAAGGTAATCCGTGGAATAATAAGTGGTCGGGGGCGGGAACGCTCGTGTGCCCTTTCCAGCCAAAGCTCCGGGCACGGCCGGGCCTCTTCCCGCTTCCCCCGTGCCTCGGTCACGGTGATGTCTCCTCTCTTCTCCACCAGCCCCCGAGAGGCGCCCAAAGCACTTCGGGCGGAGGGTCGGGCGCTGCCTCTCTTTGTGACCGGCCCTGATCCCCTCGTTCCCTTCACCCCATGTCCGGCCCCGATCGCCGCGTTCCCTCACCCCGTGCTCGGCCCTGATCCCCTCGTTCCCTCACCCTGTGCTCGGCCCTGATCCCCCCGTTCCCTCATCCCGTGCTCACCCCTGATCCCCCGTTCCCTCACCCCTGATTCCCCGTTTCCTCAGCCCTGATCCCCCCGTTCCCTCACCCCGTGCTCGGCCCTGATCTCCCCCANAAATGGGGCTGGGTGGAGGGAGGTAGATCCTTCACAGCAACAAGGAAATTGCCACTTTATATAAATCCATACGTGGATTGTGTCATAGGATGGTGTCCAACTCCTCTCAGTGGTGCCCAGCATAGAACAAGGAGCAATGGCCATAAACAAAAACACAAGTTTCACCTCAAGACGAGGAAGAACTTCTTTCTGTGGAGGGTGGCAGAGCACTGGAGCAGCTGTCCAGGGAGGGCGTGGAGTCTCATCTCTGGAGACACTCCAAACCCACCTGGACATGTTCCTGTGTCACCTGCTCCAGGTGACTCTGCCCTGGTGAGAGGTTGGACTGGATGATTTCCAGAAATTCCTTCCAGCTTTAACAATTCTGTGACTCTGTGATTCAGCTCTGAAAACTGAAATTGCTGCAAAAGCTAGGAAGGTAATCCGTGGAATAATAAGTGGTCGGGGGCGGGAACGCTCGTGTGCCCTTTCCAGCCAAAGCTCCGGGCACGGCCGGGCCTCTTCCCGCTTCCCCCGTGCCTCGGTCACGGTGATGTCTCCTCTCTTCTCCACCAGCCCCCGAGAGGCGCCCAAAGCACTTCGGGCGGAGGGTCGGGCGCTGCCTCTCTTTGTGACCGGCCCTGATCCCCTCGTTCNCTGATCCCCTCGTTCCCTTCCCCCCATCTCCGGCCCCGATCGCCGCGTTCCCTCACCCCGTGCTCGGCCCTGATCCCCTCGTTCCCTCACCCTGTGCTCGGCCCTGATCCCCCCGTTCCCTCATCCCGTGCTCACCCCTGATCCCCCGTTCCCTCACCCCTGATTCCCCGTTTCCTCAGCCCTGATCCCCCCGTTCCCTCACCCCGTGCTCGGCCCTGATCTCCCCCAGCCGCCGTTGCCGCAGCGCCTCCAGCTCCTCGTCCGCCATGACTGAGGCCCCCCGCGCCAGGCGCTGCCAATCCACCGCCGAGCGCTGCCCCCGCCCGGCCGCGCCCGGGCCAGGCGAGGCCAATCCACCGCCGATGCCCGAGCCTCCTGACCAGGAGCGCGGGGGACACGGGGACGAGTCCGGGTGGGTTTGGGTTGAGTCCAGAGCGGCGAACTCCACACCTCCCTGGCAGCCCTGCCATCCGCATTCCACCCATTGATGTGGAATCTGTGTTTTAGTTTACGGCTGTTGCTTCTCGCCCTGTCACTGGGCACCACTGAGCAGAGAGAACTGGCACCGTCCTCTGGAGATACTGGTATGGATTGGTGAGATCCCTCTCACTCCAGGCCCAGGTCTCTCTGTCCCTCCTCATCACAGAAATGCTCCAGACCCCTCGTTATCTTTGTGGTCTCTGCTGGACCGTCTCCAGCAGTTCCTTGGCTTTCCTGAGCTGCCCCTCTTTTGGGAGCTTCCGGGAGAGGAGCCAGCCCGGAGTGCGCTGTGTGTGAGTGTGAGAGCACGGCGGGACTGGATCAGCCCGGAGTGCGCTGTGTGTGAGGGCACTGCGGGATGGGATCAGCCCGGAGTGCGCTGTGTGTGAGGGCACGGCGGGACCGGCCCGGAGTGCGCTGTGTGTGAGGGCAC
>VXBR01002801.1:1517122-1573732 GCA_013400215.1 Cisticola juncidis | reverse complement strand
GCCCGAGGACGCCCGCCCGGGCACCCGCCTGGCCACGCTGGCCCCCGCGCGCTTCGCCGCCGCCTGGTTCGAGCTGCTGTCGCCGCCCGTCGAGGAGGCGCCGGTGAGCGTGGGGCGAGAGAGCGGAGAGGTGACGCTGCGCGCCGCCCTGGATAGGGAGGCGGTGGCCGCCTGGGAGCTCGTCGTGCGCGTCCAGGAGCGCCGAGGTGGGTGTTAGGCAAAGTCTTAGACGAAGTAGTAGGGACAAGGTCTTGTCCCACGAGAGAGTCGGAGGACAGTTTGTCTTCAGGTGACAACAAGCACCTCACGGTGGTTTAGCGTCAGGTGTCACCTGCAGTGTTGTGGAATGTACTTTTGATCTTCTAAATCTCTAGATTATTAGTATTAAAACCACTGGAAGTGACAAGAGGCACTATGTAGCATAGGAAAACTGGACTATACAGTGAAAATGCTTGGAGCAGAAAGGTGTTCAGCAGTATTTAAGTGTTTCACTGGTTAGAATTCTTAGTTGTCAGTGAGTGACTGAGGCACAGCATGTGAGATACAGCACGCTTCTCACACACAGGTGTTATTAAAATGTTCCCCGTAGCGCTCATCCTGTAAGTGCCGAACTTGAAGCGTGCAGCTGCACTGAGTTTTGAGTCATTATTAAAGTTGAGCGTGTTTGACTCAGGAGCATGAGGTAGGGTTTTGCAGGACTGAAGCTTTGTGTTTAGGTAGCTGTTCTTTTTAAAAAATATCTCAGGAGTTCAGTGGGCACCATTAAAATGGCACATCTGCAACTAAAATTGTCATTTGCACAAGCCCTTACTCAAGTTAAATGGAATAGATAATTTCATTTACTGAGTACACATACTGCTTTTTAAAATTGTCTTTTCCTTTTCAATTGTCATCTTGGTTAATATTTTTCACTTATGAAAAGACAGATTAATTTAAACATATTTTTAACTTATGAATGGTGGATACCTCTGCATATTCACCATGTTGCTTTTTTATTTTTTATGTTACTTGCGATTGTAGCAAGGTTCCAAAGATTGCCCAGAATGAATATTCTGGAGAAAATCTTATCAGAAGAAAGGAGTTGGTTGGCCTGATTTCATCTTGGAAGTGTTCAGGAAGGGTTTGACATGATGGGTGGTGGTGAAAACGATTAACTGCTCAGCCACAGCTGCTCGGGGTGATTTCCCTCAGCCACACAGCAGCGCAGGCGGGAGAGATAAAAAGCTTCCCACGCCGTTCCTCTCCTTATCTCGCCTGTTTCCTGACTGAGGGGAAGCCCACGGGAGAGAGGTTTATTCCTCGGTGCCTGTGCAATCCCTGAGGATGCCTGCAGGGCTCTAATTAGCGCTGACAGTTTCAGTGACACGGACACTTCTCCCGTGAAGCATCAGCAGCTCCTGTGGCTGGGTCCTGAGGAGCGGCTCTCAGATCCTTCTCTCGTTCTCTCTGGGGTTTTGTCGTGCCTGTCGCTGTCACTTGTTGGTGTCAGCCACTTGCGCTGGCTTTGCGCTGTGTTCCAGCCTGAGCTTTGGCTGCAGACCAAGGGCTTGATAGACCAATTTCCAAATCACAGCATTTCGTGTGTCCTACCCTGGCTATTCAGCTTTGAGCAAGGCTGCCTGCCGAGGGGAATGTCATTGCTCCGAGGCAGTGACAGAAGCCATCGGCTCACCTGGCTGTGCTGCTGGGATGTTCACCCACTCTGGCACACAGCTCAAGCTCCAGCCCTTTGCTGGTGTCACAGTTCCCTCTGTCAGGATCAAGACGATGTTGTTAGAGAAGTGGTAGATAACCTTGCCTCCGGTTACTGCTGGTCTCACCTTTGTGATGATTTTCTCCCTTACTTAGTCTGAATACAGAATTCTGATATTCTGTATCACTGTACTTGAACAAAGCATGTCATTCTGTCATGCCCGAGATTTCACTTCCAAGGCAATGCTTGCTAGTGCAGTCTAAAAAAACCTGAAACAAGTTTTAACTCAATTTCAGGGATTTTTTTTTTTTTAATGGTCATGTAGTTTCACTAAGTAGTTTGGAGCATTTTCCATTAGCCTAATGTATTACTGCTGGTGGTATGTAATAGTAAGAGAATAAATCTCTAAGAAATATGTAGGACTAAGTTTTGACTCTAAGATTAGGTAGACAGCAATTACTTCTGGACAGTCCAAATGCCATACTTTAGATAGTGGTGATTTTAAGTCTCTTGGTTTAAAGGAGACTAAATTCAAAATACATCTTACTATTGTTTTCATCAGTTAAAGGTTAATAATGACTTAATACTTCCAAAACTCTTTCAAGTTGCAGAATGCTTTCATACTCCTTTTATAGGAGTTAAAATACATTTAACATAATACTTTGAAAGAGAGTTAGAAAGTTCTGTCTCTCTCCTTACTCACAATCCAAACTGCAGTAACCTGAGAAAAGAAAACCAAAAGGAAGGGGTGGGAGAAAGTTGCCTAGCATAACAATGTGTTTTACTTAGTCTGAAATAGATGCAGAATATTTCAAAAGCTCCAGGAGAAAACATAGTATTTACAGAAGTGAACTTTCAGTTTGAATTAAAGTGTGGAGATGGCTACACTGAATTTTGTTGTGAATAGAAGTGCAAGTTCAGATGCTTTCTCCAGTTTATTTTCTTTGCTTCTAACATTTGTGGTCACTTATTTTACATTACACATAACCATAAACATTTCAGTAGCTGTGGGTTTCTAGTATTAGAGCTTATTATATCGGATATGTATTTATTTTCAAATGGTATAAAGTTGTATTAATTTCTTCAGTTTTTTTTCAGTTTCCACTAATTCTTGCTGCCTGGTAACTGAGAACTGAAAATGAACCAATAAATAATTGTCATGACTCTCTTCTTCAACTCAGGCAGTGATGTCAAGGATAAGACAAGGTGTTTAAATACTTTAGCATATAAAGTCTACGCTCTTTTTCTTTATGTTTTCAATGTAGTTTATTGTGGCTCATTTGTAAGGTGCACTTCATTACCTACAGCAGTAAAAAGTGCTTAAATGCATTGTACCACAAGTGGTCCTAATGCATCTTGGCACAATAAATGATTTTTTTTTTTTACTGATGAGGCATTCTCAAAATAGTAGCAAGAAGATGGATATATGGTAATAAAGCAACTTTGAGCAGTTTTTTCCTAGTTTGTGATAGCCTCTTTTACAGAGTGAACCTTGAGTGGTCTGTGAACCATTCTTTAGTTCATAAATGGGACTGTGTAGGAGAGTCCTTTGCCTGAATTAACTTTTCTTCCAGTGGCATGTAGCAGGCTGTATATTTGGTGTTGGTTTTTTTTTCCCCTTCAGCTAAAATAGAATTTTGAATATTTTCCTGCTTACTTCTCTCAATTCTGTCCTGGATAATCAGCACAGCAGTGTGTGCAGGGCTGGTGTTCCAGATGCAACCAGACCTTTAGCATCTCAATATCCAGACACCTTTCCACGTGTTCATGACAAGGAAGGGTTTTCTCTCTCTGAGCTGCATTTTTTGAAGGTATGAGTTAAGTGAGCTCACTCCACTTGGCCTGGCAAGTACCTACCAGCGTAACACACTCACTCATCACTGCCTAGAGTGTTTCTTAGTAGACCACAGGCTTTGTGCTGGTCTATGTTTTCCTGTGTCAGGGTAGATTTGAGGGGCTTTTGAAGTATGAAGAATTTTTCAGAATTCAGGGTAGAGGTTTTTTGGCAAAGCTACAGTTGAGCTCTAAGATTTTTGTTAGGGTTATGCACAAATCACTACTATAATTATTATCATTACCAGTGCTGTGGTTGCTTTGTGACTGGTTATCAATGTCATGGTTTCATTTTAATGTAGATGCCAAAAACAAACCTTTTTTTTTATCCTTTGAAACAACAATTTGGTCTATTTTACTGCTACAGTAAAATTAATTGCAATCTGTAGAGAAAATAGTATATTACTAGTTCTGTTTATTCATTGTGTATCTTTCTGTTTTTTTGATACTTTGTAGATGTAGTTTTAACACACTTTGTGTTTTCTAGAGGCAGTAATTAGTCACCAGAATGTAGCATCAGAAGAATCTGAACGTGTAGTGCTCAGTGCTTTTTTAATGGCATGGGTTCCGTGCCTGTGGAGGAGTTTCAGGGCCTGGACAAGAGAGGACATAGTGCCTTGGCTGGTATTTCAGCTTCAGGTGAGCTCTTCCTGAGCCTGGACTGGAACTCTGCCAGGCTGGCATCATCCACAACCTCCCTGAGACATCTGTTCCAGTCTCTCACCACTCTCACAGTAAAAGATTTCTTCCCAACACCCTAACCTAAATTTCTCCTCTTTCAGTTTGTACCCATTACTCCTTGTCTTGTCCCTGCAATTCCTGACAAAGGGTGTCCCTCTGGCTTCCCTGCAGGCTCCTTCAGGTCCTGGAAGGTGCTGTGAGGTTCTGCCTGGACACTGGACAGAAAGATCCATCTTGAGAGCTGAGAACACTTGAAATTGAAGTATGGCCTGGAAATCTTTACATTTTTCATACTTAGCAAACATTTTATCCAAAAGAAACCAAAACACAAACTTTTCAACCCCAAACCCAAGGGAAATGCCAGGAAAACCTTACGCATTAGTTTGTGTCATGAAATACTAAAGTGAATGGCAGAATTTCAGGGCTTAACATGATTTTTGGCACATGGTCCTTGAGGAGGAGTTTCCTTTGGTGACCTCACTAATCACTCAGCCCTGGGCCATATTCTTCAGTTAATCTTACCTGGAAGGACTGATGGTTATGCTCACATTTTTTGGGGCATTTCAGGATTTTATGCCATTCAATTCATTGGGACACAATTTATTCTTTGCAAAAGCATAATGCTATCTTAAGTTTTTACCCAGTGAGCAGAAGGTACAATTTCTTAGACTGTCATACACATTAATATTTCAACATGGGGTAGCATTTAATTTGAGAAGGAGCCATTATTATTCCATTAGTGCTTGGGGGAAGTGCATTAAAGATCCCACCGCTCTAATCCTGCTGTCTCAAGCTCCCTTGACCTTACTTGATCCAGGGGCATTAGCTTTGTAATCTCCTGTCGTTCATTTTTTCTTATCAGGAGATTCACTGAGGCTGGTGGTTGACCTGCATTCCAACAGTTAACAGCATCACTTGTATTTTAGATATATTTATTCTGTTTAAATCAACAGAGAGAGTGGAGATACCAATTTTAGTAATATTTTCACCATGAAGGATTTCGTGCTTGTAAGTCAAGGATCATCTGTTTTAATTTTATCTGATGCCTTAGTCCCTTACTAACTGTATTGATTCTGGGGGATCATCCCTAAGAATTAAGTAGCTTCTGGGTGATGTTTTGCCTTTTACATTTCTTATTACCTCTTCCATGAATTACAGCTGTCAACAGTTACACTTCAAGCTGAGCTTAAGTTGAAATCATCATCCTTTTATCAGCAGATGGGTTTCATTAAACTGCAGTGGGTTTCATGCAATTAAGTGGAAAAAAAAAAAAAGTGTTTTTTGTGTGCATTCAGGACAGCCGTGGGTGTTTACAGCCTTGGAACATTACTGATTTGTGGTAGAAAGGAATGTCTGTGGAAGCTGTGGAGCACCATCTTGATGTTTGATCAGTCTGAATATTTTGAAATTTTCTGCTTTTTATTCCAAGCAGATTAAAAATATCTTTCTTAGACTGCTATGATTTGAACACCAAAGCTTTTTAGATCTTCTGGCTGTTTATCATCTCAAACATTCAGTTTCTGCAAAAGAAATGAACTTCTTCTTTTCTCAAGATCTAACTAAATTTCAACACAAATTTGACAATTTGAAAGAACTACTAAATTATAGAACATACAGGCCAGGTTGGATGGGGCCCGAAGCAGCCTGGTGTAGTGGGAGATGGCCCTGCCCATGGTAGGAGGTTGGAATGAGATGAGTTCCAAGGTCCTTTCCAACCCAAATCATTCTACAATTCCATAATGATCCATGGAAGTACAGCAGGCTCTGTTGGTGAGGCTACTGATTTTGGTGGCATTTTTACCTTTGTTTTCCTTTTTGTTTTTCTTTTTTTTTTTCCTCCTTGAGTATGAAAGACTACAGAGAAACAAGGTGGATTTTCCCCAAGAAATTCTAAGGGAAATTTCAAGAGAACCTCCCATCTTACAGTGGCACAGTATCTGCTCCTGCTTTAGCCAAGTTCTCTACTTAGGATGATGCTTTTTGGCAATCAGTAGTAATTCATTAAGACACGTTTTGTTATTTAAGGATGTCTGTTGTGATTATTAATTTGCAGTCATTATTTCACATCTGGGCATGCTTGGTTTCCCTGACTGCCACCCTCAGAAGATTGATGCCTCACTGAGAAGTCCCTGATAACGTGGTCATCACCTTAATGTCTTTTAATTGGTTATTTAGGCTAATATCCTTTCTGCCATGATCACTGAGTTCCTCTGATGCTTTTTTACTTTTGTTTTCCGGTTTGCTTTAACTTCTGTTTTAAAAGCTGTATGATGGTAAGGAGCAGAGACATGCCAGGCTGTCATTATTCTGTCTGCAAAAAAGATGAAGCATATTAGGAGAGAACGTGGGCTGTCCCCAGCTTGAGCCCATCAAAGTTATCTCTTTAGAAGGTTTATGTTTTATGAATGAGAAAACTACTGTACTTAAAAGTAGCCCATCATATACCTCAGGAATTTTCAGAAATGACAGTAGAGAAATGTTTGTGCATAATTGTCCTATTTTTTGAAGGCTATACAGTAGGACTGGGTACAATAACCAGTAGCTTTTATCTCATGTTATGGTATGAAAATGGGAAAAGAGATTTCTCCTGATTGCAGCTAGAGGCTTAGAGCTTTAAAATTATTTTTCTGAAAATGTATCTTCCCAAACCCTATGTCAGTAGGTATTTTACATGAAGACATATTACAGAGTAAGGCTTTAAAATAGCACAGTATGATATTTGGAAAGAGTCTTCAAAACCTCAATACCCTCTCAACTAACTCTAAACATTTAACTTGGAGTAACCCAAACAAAAACCTCCTGAGTTAAAAAAAAAAAATTGTCAATTTAAGGTAAGAATTGGGAACAACTTAAAAAAAACCCCACAAGCCATAAAGAAAAATACCAGCTTGAATACTTAATTTGCTGATGGATGTAGGGCAGTATGTAATAGCAGTAGTAACCTTAAGGCTTGCAAGACTTTTAACACTCTCATAATCTTCTTTTAAAAATAAATTGTAATGACCTGAAAATGCCAGGAGCAACCTAGCTTCTCACCCATTATTGTTTAATCATGATAATATAATACCTCTTCCCTCAGTACATTCAAGGAATGTATAATGTTTGTCCACAATTGCAGGGACATGTTCAGTCAACTACATATTGTCTGTTGTCAGATTTTTTAAATCAGAATGTCTGGCATTGTCAGTTTTATCAATTACACTGATGCAGAGAAGCCTACATTTTTAATGAATACAAGGATTTTATTTTCAAGTCTCATCTTATAGAATTATCCATTGGATTTTTGAGAGAAAAGACAGTCATGTAATCCTAATGCAATCAGAAGTCTGAGAATATGTTGGATTTCACAGATTGACAGCATCTTTTAAAATTTGACATGGTGAAAAGAGATGGGTTTAGAGGCAGCTCTGATCCCCAGTATTTGAGACTGCAGCCAGAGTGTTTCAGCAGGCAGGATTTTCAAGGCTTGGTTTAAACAGAAGAGCCTTCAAAAGTTGCTGTTAACTGAATGATTAAGTATTAAATCCTTTGCCTTCTTCCTGCCACCTTTGTTGTAACTTTATATATAGGTGGGGGAATTTTTTTTCTAGTTGCTGTATGAAATGACAGGATTTATCAGTTTGCAATATGTCTCTGCAAGACAATGAACTTTTATAACCAGCTGCAATAGCAGGTTGGAGGAACTGGTTTGTTTTACTTTATGTTGAAATCCCTTCCCAGAAAATTGATGGTGAACATCACAGAAGAAATTTTTTTTTTAGATAAACCTGAATTCAGTAAAGCTGTAAAGAACCTAAAGCAGAAGAGAACCATTATCCCATCAAGATACCTGATTGCTTTTTGTAATTTTGAGTATGTTCTTCAATTTTGACAAGTCTTTCACTTGAACTGCCCCAGGAAGTTCATGATTTTGAGAGGGCTTTCCCTTTCTAAGTTCCTCTATATATCATTTATTTGATGTGAGAAGTGTAACCCAGTCTTCCTAGTATGTGAGTATTAAGGCTTTTTCCTGTATTGTTTGTTTAGTTGTTGCTAGTGCTATTTAAATGTTTTCGAGACTTCAGCTATTTTTTGACTGACTCATTACCATTTATTTCCATTTTTACTATGATTAAACTTCTTAGCAAGTTACTTAAATTTTTGTTTGTTTGTGTTTCTTTTCTTTTTCCAAGGGATGAAAATGATGAGTGATGACATATCATATATTTCCTGTGAGCAGAAACATGGCCAGCTAGTGTATTACCTTACCTAATGTGGCTGGATTTTAGAGCAAGGCAGTATAATAAATCCTTCTGTTTATCAGTTTTCAGCCACAGATAGGCATGAAAAATAAGCAATTATAGATAGATACCTATGATGAGGCTTCAGCAGTGGATTATGAAGATCGATTTTGGTGATAGGGAATGAATTTCAGTGCTGCAGCTTTTGTCAGTAATATTAAGCTAAAAGGGAGTAATTCCAACTGGAGGGAATATCAGTGAGAAAAAAAGCAGACTTCAGGATGAGCTGCGCTAAGAAGGATTTTTGATGATACACGAGTTGACTCTAATAGGGAATTAAGCAGCTAAAGCAGGAAAAACCTCTGGACTAGAGTTTAAAATTTTAGTTTTAGTTTTCTTTATAAATTGAGAAGGGAGCTGTGTAGAGGGGGCTTAGATTTGATACTGCGAAGGGCAAATAAATGGTGTTTGCAAAAACATGGGAAAAGCAATCTGCTTGCAGAACCTGTTATCATTAGTTTCCACACTGAAGAAAAATAAGAGGAAAGATACTTTCTGATTAAATAAAAAGATGATTTTACCCTTTGGAATTATTTTCTCTATGACTTTTAAAAGTACTCCTATTTGACATAAGATGTTCCAGTGAGGTTACTATCATGTTCATGATCAGCAAGGACCATTTTGTGTTTTAGCTCCTCTTGCTCAGTATCTGTGAGAAAACAATTAAAATTTTTCTGTTGTCTGAAGGTAGGGAAGAAAATCTATCAAATGCAAAATCCATGTGTGTGCCAACAATCTAATTAGTAGAACCATTCTTTGAGTAGGTTTTCTTTTGAATGGATGACATTGTATAAGATATTTGTGATGTGCCTGGCTTGAAAGTCAAACATCTAGCATTCAATTAATATTGAGAAAGTTGTAATTGGTGTTGTGTTATACAACAGTTTGAAAATTCTTTTTGGGAAAACGAAGCCTGGGTCAGATTCCTGACTTAGGGTCTCAGTAGTGGTTGACTTGCACTGCTGGATGTAGTGGCAGGTATCTCCTGGTTGTCAGGGCCTGGTATTAGGAACAGATAATTTCAGTAGAACCTCTCTGTGTGTTTGTAGGACTTAACCCAAATCCACAGAGGATTATCAGTTTTAAGCTGTTTCTGCTAAGATTTGAAGAGTGGAATTGTAACATATAATTTTCTTCCATAATGTAGCAATAGCACTGCACATACACTACTAATAAACTACTATTAATCATAACATATGGGTGCAGATTCATGATCATGTACTGTTACTATTAATATACTGATGTACATATATAATTAATATATGTGTAAGGTGCATATGGGGGATGCTTTGATGGACAGAGGCATTGAGACACCTGAACCACAGAGGTGTATATTTCTAAAATTTCTATCCATCCACTGTCTGAAGCACAAAAAAAATTCATATGTAAGGGAGAAAATTAATTTTATGTACCTTATTCAAAAGGAGTTGAAAATCTGGTTTAAGGTCTGTTCTGCAGGCAAGCAGCTGTGTCAGTTACAAAACACAAGAGACTGCCTTTTGTGTGTCATGGTAATTACAGTAAAGCAAAAACTTGGAAATGCTTGCTGTGCTAATTAGAATGTGGAGTTATGCTTAAAAAAACTCATGTTCAGGAACATGTACTTTGAAATCTGTAATGCATTGTCCTGCTAGACATCCACATATTACACAGACATTATTGTTGCTGTCAGTCTCTTCATCACATTTGTTGTCCTCTGGCAAGTCCTTGTCCAGTCATGCTTCACTGGATACCCTGATGTTGTTTCCACAAGTTGTCAGGTCACATTTGTAGGTCCCTGCAGAGAAGTCCAGTCCTGTTCATTGTTTTTGCTGTAGTTTTTCCTTTGATGTATGGTATGCAGTCAAGGGAAAACTTACTTGAAGTCATTTTCCCCCAGACTGCCTTTATCTGGGAGATGAAGATGATTTATTCAGCATTTTTTCTTATGAATCAGATTGTCTGGGGTTGATGGAAGAAGATAATATACCAGTAAGATCTCTGGAGTCATATGCAGTGGAAATGGATGCTGGTCAAGAGAAACACTGAAATCCTCTCTCTTTCATTACCTGCACTGCAGTTCCTGCTGACTGTCCTGAGAAAATTCTTAGGATCATTCCCATGTTTCAGAAGTAACCAATATATTGCTGAAAGCTTTTGGTCAAGATGTCAGAATGACACTAAGATCTCTTAAATGCTAAAATACAACTACCTGGAGGAATGTGCCCAAGTCCTTTGAGTTTTTGAGCAATAAAATTTGCTAGAGCATGTGAGGATTAAGCTTGGTCATTATGCACTTTTACATGGTTTTCTGAAAACTGCTTCTCAGTTACAAGTATGTTCCAAGTATCAGCATATTAATTTTCAGTGAACTGGCATTGGCTAAGTGATGAAAGTGGGATTTGTAACCAGATTTATTACTACTTCTTCTATAAAAATAAATTATTTTAAATTGGGATTACTTTTTGACTTTACTTTTTGGCAATAAATGCATATTAGGAACTCTAGCAGGACTTGAACCAGAGTGAGTTCAGGTGTTGATTAGAAGAGTTGATCTCCAGATTTCCAGAGAGACCAATATCAGTCACCTTTCCACTCCTAGCAGGGTTACCAAGGTAGCATTCAAATCCTCAATAGGTCTTGCTATTATAGGGGCAGATTTTCAGAGGTTCTTAACCCGGCTTCTAATTTAGTGCTGCTACTTTAAGCCCACAGTATGCCCAGGCAAACTAGGCTAATAGTGGGTATTTACAAACTTGGGACAGCTTCCACCAGAGCTGTTCTTTTGAGAAGAGACAGGCAGCTCTGCATTACCTTCTCCCTTTTACAACTACTCTGTTTGGACACCTTTCAGTTAAAATCTTGGGAATGTTGAAGCAGTCACTGGTTGCATTTGGCACTTCTCATTCAGAGCTCACCCTGATGTGTGCTGCTGTGGTGTATTTTAACCTTGGATCAGTGCCCAGCATGTTCCCTCCTCTGCATTTTCTTCAGGTGTCTTGCACTGCCTGAGCTGGGAGTTTTGGGACACACATTCTGACATGAGAACACCTCTATTTATAACACATCTGGTACTCTTTAGTATAGTAGTGAGAAATAATATGCATGCTGCTACTTTTGACATATGTGGGGTTTTTTAAAGGTGTTTTTCCGCTTCTTGTGGCTTTTTTCTTGTGCTACGCAGAGGAGAAAGCAGATCAGCTTCTTTCAGTCTGTCTGAATGCTGAAGGGAATTATACCTGGGCGACAAGGGAAGTGCAAGAGCAGAGGGGGGACTGCTCTCACCTCAATGTCACCTGTATTTTGTGGTGAGGCAGTTTGAGGTTCTTTGGAAACTTTGGCTTCACAGGCACTGTTTTAAAGAACATCTGTCTACAGAAGCTGAATAGAGCATCCTTACACTTCTGTCTGCAGGGGTCCAGTAATAAATAACACACAGGGGTCTCACAGTCAGGAAAATCTGTAAGATTTGAATGTACATTCAATTTTGCCATGAAAATGTCAGAACACATGTTGCATGTATCCATGTTTAATGGGCAAACCCAATACAGGCTCTTTTCAGGAAACTGATAATTTCTGTAATTTACTGTTTGATAAATTAGATAGGGTTTATTTATTTAATATATAAATTAAATTAGGGTTTTGCTGTAGGCACTGTTTTTTCATATGTGATACTGTAAACTGATATTATATTCCCTGGAATGTTAGATTCTGGGTACAGGGTATAGTTACAAAGAAATTAATTTGGATTTAACAAGTTGCTGTCCATACACTTTTTGTTACTCTTTAGAGAAACAAACAAAAAAATGGCCATGTACTTAGAGGTTTAAAATACAAATGAATTAATACAATTTTACAAGGTGAACTCAAGAGGGCCTCAGTGATTAACCTGGGTGACTGCTGATTTCTTCTGTTAAGAGAATTTTCTGGGTAAAAATAGGATGTACTCAAAGGTCATGATGGATTAAGTCTCAGGATTCTAAACTAAGAAACTTATATCTGACTTTGCCAGTCACAACACCAAGGAGTTTTCTTTACATCAGTCCATGAACTGGCTGTTCACAGGTTGCAGATTCTGATATGCTGAGCTAAACTTGCCATGTGCCAGCAGACAGGAACTTCTGAGTGTGGAAAGCTGAAGCTGCAAGAGGTGGTGCTTGTGTGGGAGTGAAGGGATAACCTGTGTAAATGCATACCTCACCCAAAGGAACAGATTTTGGATGGAATATGGATTTTCTTGCAGAGGGATGTCACACTGCAGTAGAGAGGGAGAATGAGTGCAGAAGTTCAGCCTAAGTCAACTTCCTGGGAGAACAGGCATCCTTAGCAACATAGCACTGTCTACAAATTGGATATTTTTTGGCAGCACTTTCTACTTCAATATATACTTAAATACTAAGGTTTCTGTATTTTTCATTGTATTTACATTAAAACTGGTAGTTTTAGATGGATTTTTTTTCATGTTGTTTCAATTCCTGCAGAGCTGTTTTGAAAATAAATGCCTGTCTGTATGTTTTCATGTATGTATAAATAATAAATCAACACTGCAATCAAGTATTAACACCATCAACTTCAGAAATTCTGACTTCACATCCATTATTAAGCTTGTGGATAAGTCATGCTGTGGGTGTAGAAGGCTGTTTTCCATTCCAGGCTGGAGCAGAGTGCAATGCCAGTGCAGTTGTGCTGCCTTTGGAGCTTTATGGGGCTCACTTTCCTGGAGCCAGAGGCATTAAATGTGGCCTGCAGGAACTCTCAGCTTGGCTTCTGTAGCAGAACCATTTACAAGTTCTGCTGGAAGCCAGACTGGCCCACAGGCCCAAGTTGTGTGCATACTGTGCTCCCTGCTATTTGTGATAATTACCAGTCAAAAAAACCCTTCCCTCCATCACTGTCTCAGGTGTCCTTTCTGCCACCTTTTCAACAGTACATGGCTGATACTTACTACTTGTTAGGAGCTCTGCTATTTGATGGGTTAATTTAATATAGGTAAAAGTATAATAAATATTTTTCCTCAATTTTTAAATATCTTATGCTGCTAATTTTTGGAAAATTTGATAGTTCCATTTTGTGGTGATTTCTTCTTCTGGATTTTGATTGTATGTATTTAACAATATTTGAACTTAAATAGGAGTGAAAACTGTAGTAGGATTTCCGTGAACTTTATAGAAGGGCAAATCACTGGTTAGGGTAGATCAGAATTTTTTGGCAGCAAGTATTTAATTTTCAAAATTCCGCGTTACTGTAACTTTGCATAAACAAAACATTTGATTTTTTTTTCCTTCTTCAGACCTCCCTCCCCCCACCCTTTTTAGAAAATACGTATTTAAAGTTGGAAAATCTAAGAACATGTGATTTTTTCCTAAGAAGAGATCTCAGAAGAATGTGATACAGGTGGCCCCAATCTTGCTTGTGCTGGTTATTTCTTCCCCACTTTGTGTCTGGATTCTGTTCATTCCAGAACTTTAGGCTGGATTACTGCCAGCAGTATTGCAGAAGTGCACACTCAGGTCATGGTGGGTTTCTGTTACTCTCAGTGCCATGGAGGAGCTGTCTAATGGTTTCTTCCTTCTCCTTTAGGGAAGGATTGGTACTTGGTGCACGTGTCACTGACTGTGACAGACGTGAATGACAACGTCCCTGAGTGGGCCATGGAGCCCTTCCCCTTCCTGGCTGTGGTTTCCCCTGAGGCTGCAGGAGGGACTGAAGTGTACAAGCTGTTTGCTGTGGATGCTGATGAAGGGATCCATGGAACTGTAGAATATTTTCTCTTGGAAGGTAAATTTTAACCCTCCCCTCCCATGAGTTATGCCTCACTATTGTGACTTTTTTATCCTCAGCTTTATTTTCCCTTCTTCGTGCAAAAGGTTCATAAACCTTCAGCTCTGTGTGTGAGCAAAATCAGCTTTTATTGATGTATGGACAGATTTCTTTACAAAGTTGAGTTCTTGCCCATATATATCGCTGGGGATGAGGGAGACTGGAGCAGTCAGGAATCCCAAGGCTTTGGCAAGAGGTGACTGTATTGATGAAACAGTCTGTGGAGGAGGAGTTTGTTGGATGGAGAGGAGGGTTAATGTCTACCCCTTGTGGGAGTCATGCTTCTGCTTCATTTGTAACAAACTTTGATTGGTCTGGGTTGTGCAAAGCTTGTACAAACTCAGTGATAATATTTTGTGTGTCTCCTTTTAAGAAACTTTAGTATGAGGAGCAACAATACCTCTCCAGTAGAGAGTTTTCTGGGAAGGGATACTTGGGGTCAAGCAATTGCAAAGTTTTGGAGGATAAAAGAAAGATGGAGAGAGACCATTCAGAAGAGCCTGGACAGATCAGGGGGGAATGGCTTTAAACTGACAGAGGGTGGGTATAGATGGGATATTGGAAAGAAATTATTCCCTGGGAGGGTGTTGATGCCCTGGCACAGGGTGCCCAGAGAAGCTGTGGCTGCCCCTGGATCCCTGGCAGTGCCCAAGGCCAGGTTGGACTCTGGGGCTGGGAGCAAGCTGGTCTTGTAGAAAGTGTCTTTGCCCATGGCAGGGGGTGGAATGAGATGAGTTTTAAGGTCCCTTCCAATCCAAACTATTTTATAATTCAGTGATAAAGAAGAGTGATAATTGTTTAGAGAGTGGGATTTTGAAATGCAGTCATGAACGCTGAATGTAATGACTGATTTCTAAGTTCTAAACAAACCTTGGAACCTTAGTGTGCATGCTGATCCTAAGCCAAAGCCCACTTGGGAATTAACACTGTATTCCCCTCCTAATTTTAATCAAGTAAAAAGGTTCTTGCTGATGCCAGTTTGTGGATGTGTTACTTTTAGGTGGTGAAGACAGATTTGAAGTTGAGAAGGACACTGGCTGGATTAGAACAACAGGTTTGCCATTGGTGAGGGACAAGGAGTATTTGCTGACTGTAGTGGCAGCAGATAAACTTGGAAGCAGAGGGTCCCCAGCCTCTGTGTCTGTAATTGCTGGATTTCGAGCACCACAGTTCACCAACATGTCGTACCTCGTGTATGTTCCTGAGAGCACCCCTCCAGGAGAGCCGTAAGTAACAGCTCCAGAGAATGCAGGGACAGTGTGGTCCTGCTTTTAACTTCTGTTTGATCTCCCCAGAGCCTTGGTATTGTTTTAAATCATAAATAAATACTGTGAGAAGCAATTTGGGTTTTTTAAAAGAAGTGATCCAGAAACAGTTTGATGATGTATTGTTTTAGTCACCCTTTTATGGGGAAAAGTGACACTGAAGAGTTGTGCTTTCTTGCTTTTTGAGGGGATATGGAAAGGATTAAATGTTGATTTAATTTTCAAACAAAATTCAGAATACAAGTTAGTACTGTTACATCATTAAGAAAGATATCCTGTGTGAAAGAATGTATTAATATTGCATGTAAAATTTGGAGAAGTGCCTTTTCCACCAAGTGAAAATTGGGAAAACCAAGATTCTTTTTCCTGTCTTCATCACCATGAAAAACTAAGCTGAAATGAAGATGCTACAGAAATTGTCATTTTATTTCTCCATCCTTTGTATAACCATGTCAATTGAAATATCACAACAGATGTTAGTAACATGAGGTATCTCAGAGTTTCTTTTCCCTGAGATTCTCCTCGGGGTTGCTATTCCCCGAGGTAATCAGGTTTTTCGTCTTCTCTTTGCCCTGAGTGTTTCACACCAAAGGCAGAGACAACAAGCTGAGTCCACCAGTGCCTGTTCCAAGGTTGTTTATTCTTCATTATCTCAGTTGTGTCTCAGCTCTGCCAGGCCTCCCTGGCAGGGGCATTATCTCAGTTCTGTCTCAGCTCTGCCAGGCCTCCCTGGCAGGGGCATTATCTCAGTTCTGTCTCAGCTCTGCAGGGCATCCCCAGCAGAGCAGGGCACGTGGGGACTGGGCAGGTCAGAGAGCCCCACACCTCATGTACAGCACCCCTGACCCAACCACCGTCCAAAATGCTCTTTTTATTTACAGAATCTTACCAATACTTACTACCTATGCTAACATGTCATTTCTACCCTAAACCAATCTCTAAAATCCATCTCAGCAAAAGATGGGGGGACGAGAGCAAGAACAAGGAGCACAGGGGCCACTCCCCAATTCCTCCATCTTGTCTCTTCAACCCCATATACTAAAAATCCTGGATTCTACATTTGCATTCTATGATAAACTAAATACTGCTTATTTTGAATTCTCTCAGCTTGTGATTCTTCATACAATGTGGGCATTCACTGCCATGGCCAGGGATCAGAGGCAGTGTCCTCCTGGGCTCTGTGTGAGGCTCTGACCCCCCTGTACAGATCCCAGACCCCCCTGTCCGGTCTCCAAACCCTCCAGGGTGGCCAGAGGAATGTTCTAGACTCTGACAGTAGTAATGTCCACCTGAATACTCAGTACCTTCTTTTCCAAACAGTTTTTTTCTTACAACAAATATTTTCTCTTCCACTTGAATTGAGAGTACTTTTGTCCATTCAATGTGTTCCTTCTGTGGCAGTTCAACTATTATTCGTATTATATTATCTGTGGTATTAATATTCAGTCTGCAACATTGTTTTACAGTGTCTAAATAACTAAGGACTGATAAGATTTTAAACTAGTTATTAGTAGATAACAAGGGTTTTCTTAAAACTGCAATAAAATTAAATTGCACAGGCATAAAAGAAATGGAATAATTGCAAAATACTGTAATATTTAACAGGTACCTGCTGTCTTTGGTTCAATAATGTTTAGAATTAAAAGTAAAATCATTCATATCTTTTTTATTACTATTAGAATTAGGTTTGCACACCTTACATGGTAGTAGATTAGTCAGGTGATCAAATGACTTGGTAATATCCAAAAGGAATGAAGTATTTTGTGTGGTTATTACATCTGAAAAGGTTTGAATATACACAATGAAAGTGTGGAAGTTGTTTCTGTAATGTGTTGGCCAGAAACAGCCATTTAGAATCCTAAAGTTCTCATTTTTAAATGGAGCAACGACCCCGGTATGCAGGTGTAGTAGTTTTGGTTTGCCAAACCAGAACAGAGTTGCTGTCATGCACTGGATTTCTGGGTTTAGGATTTCCTGATGAGAGTCTCTTTTAAGGCTGCTGCTGAGCAGAGGAGCATTACCAAAACTTTCCTTAGTCTGCCTGTAACACCAACAGGCCACAGCTGCATGGGCAGGAAGAGCTCAGGAGATTCAAAGACAAAAAAGGCAAAAAAGTTCTCAGTTGTGTTGTTAAATGTGCTCCCAGCATGGCCTTGAGATTTTCAGTGCTGGCAGGAGAGGAGAGGTGGCTTGAACATGCAGCAGGGAGCTGGAAGGAGAGAAAAATTCCTGTAGGCAGGAATGCAGCCATGTACTGGCTGGAACTGCCTGTGAGACCTCAGCACAGGAAAATACAGGAGAAAATTAAGTGGGATAATGACCTACAGCAGTGCTGTCCATTGGTTCAGTAGTGCACCAGAGGGAAGTGAGACACAGCAGCATGGCAATGCAGGGTGGGGAAGAAGAGTTTGCACAAAATGAGTTTGTTTTTGTGACTGTAATTTCCACAGGATTATGTTGGTGTGTTCTCCTGGAAAATGGAATTCTTTTTCCTAAGAAACTTGCATGTTAAAGCAAGAGAACTTGAGGAATTAGTTTTCTGGTTTAAATACTTTAAAAATATTTAGTTTTAAATTTCTTCTTTTACTTCTTACTGTGGATGTTTCCACTTGAAGGCTTTAAACACGTTGGACTTCAGTGGAAAAAATATAGTGCCAGATGAGCTAAAAATACATGTCCAGTGTAAGCTGTAACACACACTGCTGTTAGGGCCTGGCTCTTACCCTTTTGCAGTTATCAGTTGGAACTTGAGGATGGTAGGACTGCAGCAAACTTACTGTGCTGTTATTAAAACAAATCTTTTTCATCTTGCTTTATCTTTTATTTTCCTGCCTGAAAACCATCACTACCATAGAAGGAAGTTGAAGTAGGCAAATTCAGTTGCAGCAAAAATTAAATCCTCTGTTCCTGCATTTTTAATCCTTACTGTGTTCTGCTTCCAAGAATCCTGTCTTTATCTGTTTAACCCCAAGGTGACAGAACCACTGTGTAACAAAATGCTTGAATTTGGAGTTTAGATACAGCTGTCAGTGAGTGCATTGAGGATAACTCTGAGCAGACCTGCAGGGTTGCATCATCATTTCTGATATGCATCGCTTTTGTCATATTTTTCAGAATCTAGTATTATGTCCTTGAGTCCTCTCTCTTTATATTTTTTTTAATGCAGCTTTCTTACAGTCACTGCTGTGTCATATCAAAAGAAATCCCTGAGCTACAGTTTGCTCACTAATCCTGGGGGTCTGTTCAGCATTGATGGGGCAACTGGAGCCATCAGTCTGACTGGGAGTGTGGATTATGAGGGTGACCCCCACCAGCACCTCCTTTTGGTCAGGGCACAGGAGGATGAGGAGCAGTCCAGCACTGCTGCTGAGGTAGGTGTTCCCATCTGGCAGCCTGGGTGCATTTCCATTTCCCTTCATCCTTTTGAATTCTGCACAGATTCACCAGGAGCTCCCATTTCCCCATGCTGGTCGTTCTGCTGGCCATTTTTAAAGTCCTTCTGTCTTTGGGAGATGTTGAGTGGTTTAGGTAATCTTAGATTTTACTCTTGCAGATGCTCTAAAGGCTGTTTCTGAGGGATCAATATGCCATCTCATGATAGATTCCAAGCCTTGTCTGGTAACACATGGAAATGGATGTGGCCAAGCCAGATACGAGGTTTTGTCTTACTCTACTTTTATCAACTATGGGGTACATTTGAGATTATTCCACTTTAAAACAAAGGGAGGACAAAGAATTATTCGTTTTGCATCAAGAACACAAAGTGAACTCGTAAAAGAAGAAAATGATGAAAAATTCACTGATATTAAAAGCTGATGGTTTGTAGTATTTTAGAAAGCTGTTTGACAGCAAAAATATTTCTCAATATAATTATTACAGTTATTTGGATTCCAAGATTCACTGAGCTAGGAACAGCACACTGTTCCTGCTGCAGGAAATAAGACAGGGAACTGGAGACAGAATTATTAGGATCAAGTGTGAGGACACAGAGAGACAGGAAGCAGTATGCCAATGTAACAAACACTGGCTGGATCACACCAGAGCCTGATAGTTTCTCTTCACCCTTGTGTACTACAAGATGAAGAATGGAAAAATATGACTCAAAAGAGGATTATGAGATGATTTTACAATCATGTTTAGCCTAGAGGTAGTTTAAGTTGTACCTGCTTTACACTGACACAACCTCAATAGTTGAGAGAGCAGCTCTAGTTCATGCATCTCTGCTCTGCAAGGCTCCTGGAATACCCCTCGCTGCTGCTCTCTGCTGCAGAGTGCCACAGCTAACTGCTTGAGGTGCAGCAGGATGAGCCACCAGAAAGGCTCCCCTGCACATTCCTGACTGTTGGGAGTGTCAACTGTGCAGCTGGAGACTCACTTTTGACACAGGAATAAGAAAGCATTTGTAAGCATATTAGAGGCAAAATTGTCTCTCTCACTTGGTTTACCAGAACCATAGAATATTCTGAGTTGGGAGGGACCTAGAAGGATTGAGTCCAGCTCCTGGTCCTGCACAGAAACCTAAACAATCCCACCCTATCTCCAGAGCATTGTCCAGACACTGCTTGAGCTCTGTCAGGCTTGGGGCTGTGACCACTTCCCTGGAGATCAGTTCTTCTATCTGATTTGTGCTGCTGTAATTGAATTCAGAACTTGGTCTTAGAGATTTATACTGCTAAAATGTAATATGCTTGGCAGTAGAGTTTTTAGTGTTACAAATCACAGAAGTGTTGCAAGATAAGATAATGGAAAAAGGGTGCTTGTCTAGCAGATGGTCCATTTTCCTTTAAATTAGTAATAAGGAATAATCAATGGAGATAAAGGGTGAGTGGAAAACATTGCTGCAGGGTCAGGGACTTGGCAATTGCTAGTATCATGGAATGTCATATTTCACTGGCACTCAGCAGGAAAAAAAGCAATCTAAGAAAAATATCCTGTGGCTGCTGAGGACTTAAAGGGTGTTTTTGGGAAATTCTTCCACGTGTTGTTTCCAGAGCAGTGAGGTTGTTCCCTTGATTCCCTTTGCTGTTTAACATTTCCCTCTTCTCCATTAAGGTTTTGGTTGTAATCACAGATGTGAATGATTGTGCCCCTGAATTTCATCAGTCGATTTACAGCAAAGTCGGTGTTCCTGAGACAGTTCCTATGACAACTGCACTTCTCCAAGGTTAGAGCTCCTGAAGCCATTTATTACTTTCACTGTATTTTTCTCCCTTGCACTACTTAAAATTCAGTTCAGAAAGCAAAATTACCTGTCCTAGCATGGGTAGTTACAGCTCTCTGAAGGCAAATGACACCTTGTAGATTCATGTCAGAGTTCTTTACTACTGCCACAGCCCACACAATTTTGGAGGACAGGAAGGCAAAGGAAACAGATTTTCTTTGTGGAATTTTGGAGTAACAGGGCTTTGTTGTGGTTGGTATTACAGCAGCAGGCTCATAGTAGCAGTCTTGCTGCGTTTCTTGAAGGAAGAGAGTGATCCTGGATCAGAGGTTATGGACACCTCAACTCACCTTCTCTGCCTGTCCTGAGAGTCCTGTGTGAGCTTGCTGGAGGAATTCTGCTCTCTTGCATTAAAAGCCTCTTGTACAGTTTAACTGTTTCATGTGAGGTTTTGTTTGGATCCTTGACAAGAAGATTTTGCCTCTTCTCAGTGAGACCAAGAACTTGAGCTTCAGGTGGTGGTGGTGCTCTGTAAAGTGCAGCAATAAAACCAGTTTGTGTCAATTAAGCAGCTGTACAAGGGGCTTGTATTAGTCTTTAACCCTTACATAAACTTTCTCTAAATCTTGAGGGGGAAAGGGAAATTCAACTGCAGGAAAATTGCTTTTCCCTAGTAAACAGGATTTCATAACCTCCTACTGTTCTACTTAGTGATTTATCCTGTACTAATGGTAGTTTGTCAGTTACTGGTCTGGTAACTGCTTTTAGCATAGATTTTTTGTAGGTTATGAATAGGATCTGACAAACACACAATGGGCATCAGTTGAATAACACATTTAAATATTCCCTCTTTAATTGCACAGTGTGTGATCTGAGTGATTTTAAGTCAGCAGTGTAGGTCAGGTGGACATGAGAATATACTTCTCTGTGTGGGAATATATTCTTGATGGTACAGGACTCTTCAACAAAGTCAAGATTTAGCATCTAAATTCTTCCACGGACTCCACTTTTGTTTTTTCGTAATGAATTATTTTTGAGTAAGGGTAAGTTCCCTAAAATGCACAAGGGACAGCAGAGTTTCCTGACTGATTTCAAGCACCACATGCCAAGTCAAGTCTTGCTACAGTAAATGTACTTAGCATTCCAATTCACCAACTTTGATCTACACAATGTCTTTCTCTTCTTTTCTAACAGTGACAGCCACTGACTGTGATTCAAAGGAGAATGCCCAGTTGCTGTATTACACTCTGAGCCAAGATTTCAGCATCACTCCTCAGGGCACTGTTTTTCCAGCAACACGGCTGGACTATGAGCGCCCCAACCACCTCTATGAGTTCATCATCATGGCTGTAGATCAAGGGGAAGAGCCCAGGACTGGGACTGCAACTGTCAGGATCCACGTCTCCAATGTGAATGACGAGGCACCCGAGTTTTCTCAGACAGTGTAAATACATATTCCTCAGACTCTGTTCTCTTTTACTGTTGCTTTATGTATTTTGCTTGAAAGGCTGCTCACAGGAGGGGAACTGGCTCTGGTTCAATCAGAGCTGAGAGCTGGACTGACAAATGTAGGCTGATATTCTGACTCTGGGACTCCCAGTATAAAAAAGAAAAAAAAGGGTGTAGTATATAGACAATCTCTTTTGATGGATCTTGCACTTTTACTTTTTCCAGTATGTACTGAAAGATACAGTACAGTAATTTCAGATTATGCAGTTCAGGAGCAGCCCTCCACCACCAAAGGAAATCAGGCAGAAAAAACAGGCAACAGAGTTGTTGCCATCAGCCCTCATTCAGAGACATGGGGGAATTTTGCCTTTTAATTAGGCAGTTTAAACTTAGCTTCAGCAGTCTGCATCATTGGTTTTAGCTGTCAAAGAAAACTGCTTAGGTGACACAATCCTAAATGGCAACTGAATTACAAAACCCACAAGATAAATGCCATTAAGTGGAGTTCACTTAATTTCACTTAGTCCCCTGCCCTACAAACTCTATGTATATTTCTTTATCTCCTAAATACCTTTGAGCACTTTTCTTCCATAACTGGGGCTCAGAAGCATCCGAAGCAATCCCACAAGTGCTGTAAACTTGCACTGATGATAGAGACTTGGTGATGGAATTTCCAGTCAGCTTCTGCACCAGCTTCTACTCTTGTCAGTAGAAGTTGCTCAGAACAAAACCGAGGCAAAGATTTCAGTGATGCTAAGCTTGGGGTTTAGCTGAACAAAACATCAAAGCCTTCTGACAGTCCTTGTTTTATGTGCAGATAACCTCTGGCTTCAAAATCTTGTGCCTTCCTTTCTTTTCTAACTATTGCTGAGGAGATATGGCTTGGAAAATTTTATCTTTTGTAATTTATTATTGGATCTCTCTATATTTTCAAATACTAAACCAGGTTTACGTTTCTCACTCTTCCCCTGATGCCTATTTTTCATTTATTTATTTCTTTTACTATTCAGAGATGTTGAATATTTATCTGCATCTGTTCTAAATATTTTAATCAGAAGCAAGTGATACTATTTAAGATGCTCTAAACATCTCTAACAAATTTGAAACAGAAAACAAAATTTAAAAAAAATCCCTGCCAGCTCTTGTACCTAAAGTTTACTGATGAATATGATTAAAATTAATATTATTTTAAATTTCCAAACCTTCACAAGCAGCTTTCCTGTTCTCTGTGCAATAGCAGGGAAACTGCTGTCGTGTGTACGTTTGAATAGGCATTGGGATTGAATTCATCTCCTGGAATACAAATTATCTCAGGTTTTTGGTTAACTAGGCTTTGATTTTGCTTTATCTTTCCTGTTACGAAAAAAAAATCTTGAACCCAGAGGTAAATTCCAGACATAACTTAGTTGAAATTTTCCATGAAATAGAACCATTGTGAACACATGTAAATTGGGGCCTGTTGAGAGACTGTTTGCAGTTCATGTTGTGCTCTGTGGCAGTCTAATACAAATCTAGATGAAGATGTTGTCCTTCCAGCCCTTTATTTAAACAGATTTACAGCCCAGTATAAACTCATGATTCCTTGCTATGAGCTCTCTTTCATCACAGTTATTCTTTATCTCAGTTACGAAATGCTTAAGGCTACCACTCTGTTTCATGTTGTCAGTTTTTACTTTCTCTTTTTTCAGAGATCTCCTCTGAACTCCTCTCTCCCTGTATTTCATGTAAAAAATTATCAGAATTACTGTTCATTTGCTTTTGAGATGCAGAGTTAAGACAGTGTCTTGAGGGTTGTGACTGAGCTAAAGCAGAATGATTTACTTCTCTTACTTCATTCTATCTGAAACTGGGGGAAGAAAGGAGGTTCTGTAGAGGTTTCATAGCAAACACACATACCTCATCAAGAAAAGCGAAGGAAAAGGTTTTCTGTGCATCCATTTTCTTTTCCTTTAATTTTTTTGCTGTTCTCAGCCTGTGGCCAGTATAACCCCTGTGGTGCATCTGTGATGCTGGACCCAGCCAGCTGCAGTTCATCCTCCAGCTGAGCTTTGGGAGAGCTGCTGTGGACAGCCCTGGTGGATGCTTAGTCTGACACACGCTCAATCCAGTCAGATAAAATAATAAATATTTGGGACTTTGCTAAAGCAGAGGGCTTTTCTACTCCAGAGAGCATTAAGCTTAGGCTGATAATGCCTCTTAAGAGCTTACAATGTCAGTGATGTGTCTGGCGTTGAGCAGAGATTTTTGTAAAACTGACATTATGCACATATCCTCCACATCTCGCTCTCATCTTAGTCCTGCTGGGGCAGGGACAGCACTGGAAGGCTTTTGAGGGCTTCTGTCAGAAAATGCTGTAACAAGAACTGCTTTAACTTAGCAAGTGTTTGCTTGGAGGCTGTGAGTCAGGAAGCTCTTTTTTTTTTAAATTAAAAAACCCAAGTGAATTCTGCATTTAGCACAAGTCTCATTGCACAGCTCATCTCCAAGGCTGCGGTACTGCTGGAAGTTTGGAGTGGAAATGTGGGGTAACAACAGAAAGATGTGGATGGTTGGGTAGATCATCAATGCTATCATTTCACTGCTTAACCAAAGAGCATCATGTCAGTGTAATTGTATTAGAAAATTACAAATTCCTGCAGAGCCCTTTCAGCAGGTGGTTGGTAGGTGTTGTAAAGCTGAGTTCCCTGTATATTATATGCTGGTTAAATTCATGAATGTGCTGTGGTCTGGGTTTTTAACAGCTACAGGAGCTTTGTTTCTGAAGATGCAGGCCCAAACACACTGATTGCCACAGTTAATGCTGTTGATCCTGATGGAGATGGTGTGACATATGATATTCTGTCTGGGAATCAGAAAGGGAACTTTGTCATTGACCCTAAGAAAGGTAATTATATATTAGCTCTTTGCTGCTGTGGTCAAAATGTTGATTCTGTGTGGTGCATTTGAATTTGGTCTTGTTATCAAACTGAATAGCATACACTATCTTTCAAGCTAATTTTAATAAGTGCAGGGAAAGAATGCATTTACTATCTTATAATATTAAAAAATGGTATAATTTCCAAGAATCTTTGTATAATTGACCTCTCTTACCTGTTCAATGTTTGCTTTCAGTCAGGAACTTAATAGAGGGCATTATTATAGATAACAGGTAGCTTAAGAGACAGGAACTTAATGGAGAATGTTATTATTGATAACAGGGTGACATTCCAAAATGTCAGACAAGTATCTGAATAGAATTTAATATAAGAACTGGACATCTGGGATTTTAAATGAGGTTTTTCCCACCCCATGCTTATGTCAATATCCTGATTGTGCTGGTGAGAGCAAACATTTCTTGGCTGAACTTATCTGTGTTGTGCTGACACAAAATGCTGTGTTTGCAGGTGGAATGAGACTACCACTGTTTTATTTCAGTGAAGGTAAAAATATATAAAATCTCAACTAAAGAAGTATATGTTTCATTTAAGGCTAAAATCATTCACATGACCAGAGTTGTTTAGCCAAGAATACTTCATGCATGAGAAAAAAAGATGTGTGAAGAATACTTTTCAGTTTAAGGCATTTGTTCTGAAATGCCAATTTTTACATCTTTTAAGTTCTTTTCAATAGTCACATATTTTCAAAACGTGAAAAGAAAAAAGATTCCCACTACATTGGTGTCCTTATTAGAAAAAGAAATTAAAAAAAGATGCACAAACACCAACATCTGAGTAGGTTGGCATATCTCTTTAAATTAATAGGATTTATTTGCTGTTGATTGCTTGAAAAAACAGAAGAGGATGTTTTGAGATTGAAACAGGCAAACAAATTGAAATCCCATTGAAGGATTGAAGTAACTTAATTAACTTCAGTTAAACTACTTTGTATTTTGAATCTGAACTTAGATTTTCCAAAGCAGAAGCATTGAATACATAGGAAGGAGTAAGCTGCCCTTAGTTATTCCTTCACTTTATTTCATAGAGTCCACTTAACATAAAATTTTAATTTCAGTGCAATCATGGTTTTGCAATATTAATGTTAGATTCTGAAATGTTCCCAAAAATACTGCAGGTAACTTGACAGCATTGACTCATGACCCTGAGTTAACTGTGAGCTCCTTTACTTCCTTTCTGACTTATAAATAGAGTTGCAGGTTCCAAGAGTTAAATTTCTACAAATGCTTTGGCACCTGAAGAGGAGCAAAGGTTCTCGAAGTGTCTAAATGCTACAGCATTAATATACCTGACACTTCTGAAAATCTTTTTTGTAAGAAACAGATTTTTTGGTCAAAGCATCTTAACATTTGATTGATAGCTAATCTCTTGGGATTAGCTCCACAGTTTTAATATAGAAAATCATATACAGGTATTTATCATGTATTTATACTTCTTTTGCTAATTAATTTTATAGTATTTGAAACTTAACTTTAGGAACAGTAGCTTTTTTTTTTTCCCAAAAACATGCTTAGGCTTTTGTTGCTGAATAAACCAGTAATAGTTTATACAGTGGCTTACAGCAGTTTCTTTTCAGGAATGATGTCAGGGGAATAGTCTGTACCCTCTTGTGGTAGAAATGTGGAGGTCAAGTGGAGAAGTGTCAAAGATAAGTGCTGCAGCTACAACAGTACATTTTCAAGCAAACGGAGTGAGATTGATGCTGTGAAAGTACTCTGTTGTGATGACAATTGTGATTATTCCCGATGAATCACAGATGTGATGGATGGTGGAGCCCCTTTCTGCAGGATCTCAGGCAGCTCTGCTCCCTTGTGCTCTTGCAGCACCTCCTTTCTGCCAGTGCCTGTGTCCCACCCAGCAGGCTGTGTCCTGTGGGCACTTCTGAGAGTGGCAGGAAGGTTTCTGAGGCTCAGTGCTGCTGTGAGTGAGCTGCAGGAAGGTAAACTTGAAGTAGTTTCAGTGAGCTGTCCATGGCAGCTGCAGATGGATGAAAGCCATTATGTGCAGGGCAGCTGAGCTGTGGCTGTTGGCTCAGCTTGCTCTGTAGACAAACCTGTTGTGATGTCTTAATTTTGTTTGAATGTGGAACTGCAGTAAAAACACTGTAGTTAAATTAAACAGCACAGCCTTATGGTTTATTGGTGAATAGGCAAGCCAGAATGGTTTGTTGTCATGGTTATTAGTGAGAAGAATAATGGGGATTGGGTTAATGCAGCAAAACCCCCCAAAACCTGTTGTTTTTACAGGGCTGATTAGACTTCGTGCAAGCCCATTTCCTAAGCTGCAGGGGACAGAATATGTTCTGAATGTCACAGCTACTGATGATAATGCTTCTGGAGGGCCCCATCCTCTCACAAGTACTGCCCAAGTTGTAGTGAAAATTGATGATGTCAACAATAACAAACCCATCTTTCAGAAGGTAAATTTGTCATTTGTACTGGACCGTGTAAAAATGTTTTAACACTGTTGGCACTGCAGCAAATGAGCTGGTCAAGACCTGCTCTGAGTTCTGTCTTCTTTTCCATCCCTCCCTAAGGATTTCAGGATTTGTTCTGCTCCTGTGGCAGAACAGTTCTGTGAGCTCCTGCCTGTTCCCTGAACCACCCCTCATCTCTGGCACTTCAGAGGGTGAGGCCAAATTAACCCTTCTGGGGATCCCATGTGAGCAGGAATCCATGGGCATAGCTGTCCATGCAGTGGGCTTGTTCCAGAATACTCCAGAATACCCCTCTGAATTACATGAGCTTCCTTTGATGATGGCATGCCTGGAACTAATGAAAGAGAGAAGAATGAGTGTTTTAGCTTAACAAGTTAAGTACTGTAAAAAATAAATGCTTGCATTTGGTTTTAGAATGTTAATTCATATTAAAGATCTGTTGTCTAAAAATTTCAGGTGTGGTACTGATGGCTCAGATGTTGATGAGCAATGTTGCATATTTTGAAAAGTCAGCAACTATTCATGTCAGTCTTAAAAATTCTCAGTAACCTCTCCTTCACAAAGTTACTTTGTGTAGAAATTCCTTTTTGATCAAAACAATTCTGTGGTTTGGGCAAGTGTATGCCCTCTTTTTTATTAGACCTTTGCTAACATAGAAAAATTCGCATTTGGAAGCAACTTGAACTTTTTCTCCAAATATTTGCATTAGCTGGAGATGCTCAGTGGCCTCATGTTGTGTGTTGTTTGTATAACCACAGAATAGCAAGGGAAATTTAAATTAATCATGGTACAGATAAAGCTTTAACAGGAGAGCATGGCAATGCAAGTATAGCTAAATAATTCTTTTTTTCCTCTGCTAGTATATCTTTAAATCAAATGGCAAGGGAAGTCCTTGATTTTTCTCTTCTTTTAAATCTTTCTTTCTTTCTTTTCCTCCCCTCTCTTAGTGCCAGTATTATCGGGAACATGCTTCTGTCCTGGAAAATCAGCCTTCAGGGACTTTTGTTCTGCAGGTTGAAGCCACTGATGCTGATGAGGGGGCCAATGGTGTAGTGAAATATGGCCTGATGCACAGAGATGGTGTCCTACCAGCATTTAGCATTCACCCTGACACAGGTAAAGCAAATGTCAGAACTGATAATGGCATGGAGAAACCACCTTGTAACACTGTTGGAGAAAAGGCTTAGATAATAAAATCAGACTTCCTGCCTTTTCATTTAGTGTTTTGACAGCAGACCAAATATAAACTGTAGTAACTGCATGAACAAGTTCTCCATGAAACTAAGTTTCATACATGTCCAGTACTGAACTAAAACTGATGTTTTCCTTGAAAAGTGGAAGTTCTGCTTTGTGAAGTAACTTGTGGGCTTTTGTAACTGGATTTAAAAACCCAAACGTATTTTGAAGTGCACATTATCTTGCAACATTGCTAATGACATATAAGTGATTTATCCCAATGACAGCAGTCTTATAAACAGCAAAATAACTAAATCTTAGAAGGCCAAAACTAAGTTCAGGCAGAATTTCTGAAACATTCCTTTATGCTGTATTTACAGCTTTTCAAAAGAAATATTTTGTTGAGAAATTCATTCTCTTTGTTCATACTTACCTTCATTTTCTAAACTTAAATTGTAATTTAAGTTTATTTAATTAAATAAATTAATTAATTTTATTAGAAAATAAATTTATTTTCTAATTCCAATTCCTATTGTGTGTAGATGTAAGTGTAACTGAAGTCTGAATCTGCCTGAGCATAACAGTGTCAGCTGTTGCACTTGTTAAATCTTGGGGTTGGATCCTTGAACCTGAAGCTGATGTTATGGGTGTCCTTAACCTACTGCCTTGTATCCCAGTGTATTGACAGAAAAATAAATATCTGCATGTAGAATATTGCCAGATGCACAGAATTTTAACTCTTTGCTCTTTAATTTGTTTTCAGGAGTTCTGACAACTGTTCAGGTATTTGATCGAGAAAAGCAGAGGGAATATCCCATCACTGTGACAGCAACAGATCAGGCAGCGGAGCCACTCATTGGAATATGCCAGATCAATGTTGTCATCCTGGACCAAAATGACAACGACCCCAGATTTGAAAACACCCACTATGAATGTAATTGAGAGTCATTGGATAGAGTTTCAGTGCCCTGAGTGTGAGCGTACCCCGTGTCTCAGATTTCTGGGGTTTTGCCTATCCCGTGTCTCAGATTTCTGGGTTTTTGCCTATCCCATGTCTCACATTTTTGGGGTTTTGCCTCTCCTGGCAGTAGAATATGTGACAAATTTTGATGCATCCAGAGATGCAGTTGGCTTATTTATCGCAGAGCTGTTACTCTGTGTAACATGTACAGCCTTGGCTCACAGGCCTGCCTTATGGGAAGGTTCCTTGAAACAATAGCCATGTCATTCATACAGAGCAATTATTCTCTGAGTTAAAATACAGTTAAAAGAAGTATCTTATAAGAAATAAGAATTTCAGGTTATGAATGGAGTAATATGAAGTTCAGATATGAGCTGTAGCTCTGGAGTGATAGCAGCCCTTTAAAATACTCAGTGGGTATGGCCATTGTTCCAAGGAAGACAAAATTATACTAAAGTAATAATGTATGGCAGTTCTTTATGACTTACTAAAATGTCCATGGTAGTTTAGCAAATGAATGATCAATTTGAAATACCCTTTCCTTACATTAGATTTCCTCAGAGAGGACACAAGAGTTGGGACCAGCTTCCTGCGTGTTGCAGCCCGTGATGATGACTACAGCTCAAATGCTGCCATTACATATTCCATAGCAAGTGAGGAACCAAATTATTTACAGATTAATCCTACCACAGGCTGGGTGTTTGTGAACCAACCCATATCTCAGGTATGGTGCTTGCTTTCCTCTTTAAGCTGACTATTTCAATATATCACGGGAGGGACTGAGGTCATGAGTTTGGGTTATCCTCTCAGGTTAGAGGATCAATACATGTATTTAAATTAAATATGAGTCTAAGGCTTTTAGCTGTTGGGTTCATGGACTGTGAATTGCATAAGGGCTTTCAGCTGGGAAGCTGCAGCCCAGCACTGCCTCTGAGACTTGCTCTTCCTATTTCCCTGGCTTTGGCATGCTGATCCCAGGGGCTGGAGGGCTGAGGTCATCAGCAGGGAGCAAAAACCCAAGTGTAGGACTTCATTGTGCTAAGAGGAAATGAGTCAAGAGACAAACCTGAATGGGAACAAGTGGGAAATTCTGGTCCTGATACAGATTCCCAACTTGATCTGTGTCAGTTGTGGTGCATTAAGCATAGCTGTCCCTCAGGAAGGTGAAAGCATAATTCATGTATTTATCTAAAATTGATCAGTTTCAGCTACTGCTAAATATGTACACAAGCAGTTTGTTCTTTTCAGGGTTAAAAGTAATTTGTTTTGAAATGGAACTATTGTTGTAGATGTCAGTCTTTAAATAGATATTTTTAATACTGACATTTACCTTCTAAGTAGCTGACACACAAAAGTTCGGTGAAGATGTATTCTTTTAATGTATTTTCTTTAAGGAATTTAAGAACCCTACAGACCTAATAACAAGAACTGTTAATAGATAAGCTTAAGAACTCAGGGCCTTTATGAAGTGGGTTTTTTGGTTCTGTTTGGGTTTGAATTTTGTGTGACATTTGCTTAAGTTTATTGAGACAAATAGCAAAATTTGCCAACCATCTTCAGTAAAATAAATAGAATTTTCATCAAATTTAAATCCAGTTCATGTTTTGAGTCCGGCTTCAGATCTTTTTCTTCTGTGAAGGTTATTTTAAAGTGTACCTTTAATTTTATGTATTAATTTATTTTGGAGGCCTGCTCAAAACCTTCTGTAATGAGACCTGTTTTACTCTTCAGAAGACATCTATAATTCGAGAGATTACTGCTACAGATGGGGGCAACAGGAGCAGTAAAGTTCAACTTGCTGTAACTGTAACCAGTGCAAAAAACCAGCCTCCACAGTGGGAAAGAGACAGCTATGAAGTTGTTATTCCAGAGAATACAACACGGGATGCCTCAATTTTGGTAAGATTGTTTGTCTGTCTGTAGCTCTCAGGCTGCAGAGGAACTGAACATTGTTTATTTGCTTGAATGTAGTGAGCTTTTATAAGAATTTTGTGTTTTGTATCTAAATATGTGGGATAATCAAAACACAAAAGCTTTTAGGAACGTTGTTGTACTTACAGAAGGGTTGATTACACACACTTTTTGAACTGTGCAGACAATCAAAGCAACTTCTCCCCTTGGAGATCCCCGTGTCACTTACAACCTGGAAGAGGGGCTTGTCCCAGAGACCAACATGCCAGTTCGTTTCTACCTGACTCCAAACAGACAGGATGGTTCTGCCTCAATCCTGGTAGCTGAGCCCCTGGATTATGAGACCACCAAGAGCTTTCTGCTGCGGGTGCGAGCACAGAACGTGGCTGCAGTTCCTCTGGCAGCATTCACCACGGTCTATGTTAATGTCACAGGTGTGTGAGTGTTCAGTGATGCACAGTACAACCCTGCACTTCTGTCCTTTCACGTGTTACAGTTTTCTCTCTGTGTGCTCTGTTTGATGTCCTAGATGTCAATGACAATGTCCCATTCTTCACTTCATCCATTTATGAAGCCTCAGTGACAGAGGGAGCTGATGTGGGGACATTTGTCACTCAGGTGTCTGCCACTGACCTTGACCTTGGTCAGCATGGTGAGGTAAGAAAGTGGGAACGTTCATCTCCCCTGATGAAAACTGTGGAATAACTTCTGCATGAGCTAAGTAGTCTGGAAACCTTCAGCCTAGAAAAGGGGTGACTAATAGGGGAATGTAGAAGGACATAAAGGAGTTAATTACATCCATCTCTGTGTTGCCATGTGAGAAATGCAACTAAAACTCGTAGGTGTGAGGCAGAAGACAAAGGAAATATTTACACAGCCTGTAGCTTAGTTGAAATGCTTGCTGTAGAATTCCTGTGTTTGGAATAGACCTAAAATGAGATTGGATAAATGAATGGAAGAAAAGCTGTGTTAAAAGCTTCTGTGAGTTAGAAATCATTGGCAGTACTGCACGCTGAATCCTTACAAAATATGGCAAATTAACACCCAAAGAGGATGTATTCCTTGCTGATTAAAAATTTTAAAAATAGATAAATCTTTAGAACAAGAGTGCAAGCTGAAGTCAGGCCACAAAACCATGCATATAATAGAGAGTAGAACATGGTCTGTGATCCTGAGCAGGTTGAAATGCAGCTCACCTGGGGAGTGATACTTGGGATCTTTAGCTGAGTTTGAGTGCTGCAGCACAAGCACTGTACAAATGTGTGCTGGTGAAACCAGGAGCTGATTAGACAAATTTTCCTTTACAGAGCAGCAGTCAAGGAAGTTAATTGGCTTTAGATCAGATTGCTGAAACTGCAGTTTTACCCAGCTTCCTTGGCCTGATCAAGTACTCAGTTGGGACAGTTTTTCCTCTCTTTCAGTGCTATTCTAGTTGTGAACTATTCAGCAAAAGAGAAGTATATATTAACAACTTCTTTTTAATCCTACAGATAACTTACTCCCTGTTACATGACAGTGGCAGAGACTACACCCATTTCCGCTTGGACCCCCAGACAGGCTCCATTTACACCACCTCAGTGTTTGACAGGGAGGAGAAGGGCTCCTACCTTCTGGAAGTCAAGTCAGTGGATGGGTCTGAATCAGCTCGACCTGGAAAGCATGGGAAACCAAACTCTGGTAAGAGACAGGTGGCTGTGCTAATGTGATATTACTTGGCTGGTGTCTGAAAACAGAAGCTCTGAAATAGAAGATAAAATGGTAATTTCCTTTTTTTTGTTTCTGTGCCTTGTGAAAGAGTGTCTGTTGTTCTGGTTTCGTGGTGGCTTTTTTGCCATTCACCTGTGCAACAATTGTGTCAGAGCTGGAAGATAAACTTTGGATGATGATCGAGCAAGTTCTTTGTTCTGAAATAAAAAAAACAATCCTACAGACCTTCATATTTAGAGTTTAGAGAGTGTTTTCTAGCAAGCAAAGATGTGCCTATTTTCTGTAGGATGCAAATCTTTGGGCAGTGCAAGGGTTTCTGAAAGCATTGCATATGATACAGTATTCAGTCAAAAGTAATTATGAAGCAGAAATGTGCAAGACAGAAAATCTTTTTTCTCAATTGATCACCTTGCTTAAATAAAACTTAAAATTTTGTGGCTTCAGGACAAAAAGTTATGACTAAACACTACAACTGCCATATTAGGCATCAGTTATTCAATTATTCATGTAGTATGTGTTTAAACAAATTGGATGTGACATTTACTTGATACCTAAGTGCTTTTGAGTAATGCTGGTATATATGCAATCCACAACCCCGAGGGTTTGTTTCTGTATTGCCTGCATCTTTGTCTCCATTGAGTGTGCAGGCAGAAGGTGAAGGGATTGTGGCTGACAGAGGTGGCACACTGGGGTCTGAGTCTGTGCTCCCTGTCTCTGCAGACACGGCCTACGTGCGTGTGTCCGTCAGCGACGTCAACGACAACCAGCCCGTCTTTGCCCGGGGCGTCTACGAGGTGAACGTGGGCGAGGACCAGGATGTGGGGTCCACCATCGTCACCGTCAGTGCCCACGATGAGGATGAAGGTACAGCACTGCAACCCCCCCCAGCTCTGCCCAAAATATGAACCAGTTGATCTCAGCACACCAAAACAAATCTGGTGGTGAGAGAAAGGGAAATGTTGTTCTGTCTCTAGGTTTTAAAACTTCTTTAAGTGTGCACTGATCAGGCATGAACATTAGTTCATAATGGAGCTGTGAGGCACAATCTCTTATTTCAGGAGACCTGTACTAATGCGGGATGATAGGAGATAATTTCTGTGCCTGCAGATACAAATTTGTTATAGATCAGATCATTTTCTTACAAATGAGTGCCAATAAAAACGTCGTGGTTAACTAGAATAAGTCAGACTTGATTTCTGTGAGATTCATGTGCTTTCTCTGTGATGGACAGAATAGTTTTTGTTTGGTTTGTTTATTTTATTTGAATCTAGACTTCTTAAATGCATATGATGAATTTTAGCTACACTGTTTTATCTAATAACCAGCCAGAAATTCAGCCACTAATCATGTAAAAGTACATAATCAGTGCTCATAAAGAGAGAGGGATCAGTACATGCTTCCATCTTCTGACCATGGAGCACTGCTAATTCAGCTTCACTGTATGGTGAAACACTGCTTTTTTTGTTGTTGCACAAGTCCCAAGGACTGTTCTCTGTGTGCTTGTGAAGTGCAAGGAAATCCTGACTGCATTGAATTCCTTCCACTCTGTAGGACACTGAGGCAAATGCGATGAAGATGTACTGCAGAAGGATTTACCTACTCAAGGAACTTTCAGTTTGGTACTTAGGCTGCCTGTAAATCTGCTTTGTAGTGTTGTACAGGGCACCTGATGTGATTGATGTGTGGCATTTCCCTTCTGCCCTCTCAATAAAGTAAAAACAGATTCATGACTTCATTGCATAGACACATTTTGTAGAGACAAACTACAATTGGACACACCAGAATTGAAAATGCTGCCAATAATGTGACATGGCCACATGTTCTAAAAGACCATAAAAACTATAAAATAAAAATAATACCACTAACCAGTTATTGTATGATTTGTACTTCATCCCACCATCAGTCTTCTTCAAGAAATGTGTGTTTTCTGACACTGTTGGTAATTGACAGGAACAAATGCTAAACTCCGGTATCAGATCACAGCTGGGAACACAGGAGGAGTGCTGGGTGTAGATCCAGAGACAGGAGCCATTTTCATTGCCCAACCACTGGACTATGAAGAAACAAAAATGTATGAGATCCACTTGTTGGCCTCTGATGGGAAATGGGAGGATTACGCAGTTATCATCATCAACATCATGAATAAAAATGATGAGGCTCCAGTTTTTTCTATCAATGAATACTATGGAAGTATAATTGAGGAACTGGATGCATTACCAGTCTTTGTACTTCAGGTAGTGTATGCAGTTTCACAGATTATAATATTTCAGTGAAAGAGGACAGATTACTGTGGTACAGTTATGGTAAAAATAACTCAGTGCATATATATTAATGAAGTTTAGTTTGACTAAGATTTTTTTTGTCACTGAAGAGAAGAAATGGACTTTTATGGGAAAAAAAATTTACAGGGATAGTAAGTAGGATAAACAGGATGGATCAATTGTTGATCCTGAAAAGCAAATAATTGACTATTTAAAGTACTTACCAGAATTTCATATTTAAATTCCCTGTATGAATATGAGAAATATAATATTATTTTAGTACTAAAATTGTTAAATTGTTAACATTATTAAAAATGCTTATTTGCCTGCTCTGAATTGTCCCTGCATTTGCTGTTCCGTGGCATGCACATGTTAATACCATGTCACATGCTTTTGCTTGGACTCCTTTAGGCTGGAGCAGCACACAGGATGTGATGCAGTCACTGCATATTTCATACTTTCTGTGTTTGTTTTTTCCCAAAACTTTCATAGGTTCTGGCCAGGGATCCTGACAGTGGTGTTGATGGAGGAGATTTGAGATACTCCTTGCATGGGTATGGTGCAGCTGATATTTTCACAATCGACGAGAAGACAGGCAGCATTTACTCCCACAAGAGGCTGGACCGGGAGGAGCGAGCACTGTGGAGGTTCATTGTGTTGGCTACCGATGAGGGTGGAGGGGGCCTCACAGGGTTTGCTGATGTGATCATCAACGTGTGGGACATAAATGACAACGCACCCACGTTCCCGTGCATGCCCGATGACTGCAATGGCAACGTCTTTGAGAACTCTCCTGCAGACACCCTGGTCATGGAAATGGCTGCGGTGGATCGCGATGATCCCAGCGTTGGTCTGAACGCGGCGCTGACGTACAGGATAACCGAGAACGTGAAGAACGAGTTTGGTACTGACATGTTTAACATCAATCCCAACACCGGGACCATCCACGTGGCACGGGGACTGTTGGACAGGGAGAGGACTGAGAGTTATTTTCTCACTGTTGAAGCAAGAGATGGGGGAGGGCTAACAGGAACTGGCACTGCCACTGTGTGGGTTGCAGACGTCAATGACAATGTTCCGAAATTCACCAAGACGCTGTGGCAGGCAGCAATTCCTGAGAACAGTGCCATCGACTCAGAAGTCCTGCAAGTGTGTGCTACGGATGCAGATGTTGGGGAAAATGCAGATTTAATGTTCAGCATCATTGGGGGAGACCCAGATGAGAAGTTTTATATTGAGAATGACAAAGAATGGCAATGTGGCACCGTTCGACTGAAGAAAAAGTTGGATTTTGAGAATGCCCGTGAAAGACAGTTTAATCTTACTATTACTGTGGAAGATCTGGATTTTTCTAGTGTTGCAGTGTGCCTGATTGAAGTTGAAGACTCAAATGACCACAGCCCAGCTTTCCCTTCTCAGTTTATTCAGACAAACCCTTTATTTGAAGACGTGCCTGTAGGTACTACAGTAACCACGGTGAGGGCTACAGACAAGGACTCTGATTTGAATGGGAAGATTATCTATTCTATAAAGTCAGATTCAGATCCTCTGAGACAATTTGTGGTTGATCAGTTTGGTCACGTGGTTGTGGCAAACCCACTCGATCGTGAAGCCATTCAGAAATACACTTTAATTGTACAAGCCTCAGATCAGGGGACACCTGCCCGCACTGGAAGTGTTACAGTTTTAATTAACTTGCTAGATATTAATGATAATGGACCAAGGTTTGAGGCACCATACATGCCTGTAGTTTGGGAAAACACGCTGAAGCCTGAAATAGTGCATATGAACCATACATCAAAGCTGCTGCATGCGTTCGATCCGGACGGGGAGGAGAATGGGCCACCCTTTACCTATTCATTGCCACCAGATTATCAGAATTCCTTGGATTTTTCTCTTACTGACAACAGAAATAGCACAGCAACTATAACAGCTTTGAGGTCCTTTGACAGAGAAAAGCAGAAGGTGTTCCACCTGCCAATAGTTATAACAGATAGTGGGATTCCAGCAATGAGCTCCACAACCACCCTGACTATAACAGTTGGGGATGAGAACGACAACTGCCACGAGTCTGGGCACAAGGAGGTCTATGTGTACAGCTACAAAGGTAAGTGCCAGCTGGATGTTAGATCAGATTCTGGGTATTATATCAGATTCAGGAAATAGCAGTTTTACACTTCATCCCTGCAGTCTGTTAATCTATTTCTTTAATGACTTACATACTTCAAAACTGCAGCTCCTGTTCTGTAAACTACTAAGTAAAGTGGAATAAGTGAAATACATTTGTAAAACTCAGATCTTTGTGTGTAGAACATTATCTACTAAAAAACTATTAGCTACAAGCATGTATATTTTGAACTTGAATAAAAAGCAGCATTTTTATAAGCCCATAAAATCTATTTTCCATCTGTTCACCTACAGAAAGTATTTTGCAGTTATGATTTCTGAATTTTGGTATGCCTAAACTAGAAAAAGATGTGACCAGATCATACTGTAGAAAAGAAAGAATGAAGCATCTAGATTGGCTTCGTTCCAGATTTGAACCTTAAAAATCTCCCATGTTGCTGAGACTGGACTGTAGATTTCAAAAGTCTCCTTCCCTGGATTTGTTCCTCTTGCTGTTTTAGAAAAATTGATTGGACATTCCTCTTCTGTGCCAACCCCCAAGGGCCTGGAAAAATCACCAAGTCCTGGCCCAGCTTGGTCTCTTCTTGCTCTTTTCCTTTTTCCAGTCATATCCTTCTCTCCCAGCTGTGCCCCATAAGATGCTCTCCCTCCTCTGCTGGGCTCTACTTGTGTGTGCTCTTCAAAAAAATAGAGTAGCAATGAAACACTTGCAATTAACTCCTGATCTGGTGATTTTTAATTTTTCTTTTGTCTGAGAGCTTTTTTTGAGAGTTGTATTTATGTATGATTCTGGTGTTGTTTTGTGCTGTTTTCAGCTTTTCTTCTTTCATGTGACATTTCCAGTGTACTCACATTGTCAGAACTGGCAGAAATCATTTGACAGGCTATGCATTGTTTTAAGAATCTTGGATCCTAATCATCACTAAATTGAGCAGGAGTCTAAAAATAATAAATGCAGTAATGAATGTGACAGAATATAAAGTGCACTGAAAAGCAAAAATTAAATGCAGATTTATTATAATTTATCTCAACAGGAAAATGGTCAACAGCAGTGCTTGGGGATGTGTTTGCACCAGATCAGGATGACTGGGACAATAAAACATTTCTCTCTGAAGGAAAACTGCTCAAGTGAGGATTGTATTTCTGTCAAAATGAGTAATATTTATGCTTGTGTAATTATTTTGCTCCCTATGTATTTCTCTGTGTTCAGAATATGCATAAAGCCAGGGTTATTGAGTGTATTAAGGAATGTACCTTTTGAATTCTCTTTTTCTTTTTCGCTTGGGTTACTAGGTATTAAGAAATTACTGCATGAAATATTTTTTCCAAGACAATGCAGGATCACACCATGATGTTGATTTTTAGTCAGATGTCATAGTTAATTTACTTAGAAATGTGCATTCTGTAAGCTGCAGTTTAAAAATAGGCAGAGTTTCTAACGCTTACTCTCAGATGTTAGGGTTGATGGAATACAAATCCTGAATTTAAAAGCAAAGAATGGAGTAATTTCATCCAAAGTGGAAGGGAATTCGGTACTCTCCTTTGATGGCTAAATTTACAACTGCATGTGAAAACCATGACTCAGATTAGTGGAGGTTTTTTTCTGTTAATTGAAAGGTTGAATTGGACCCTTAATTCCTACTTAGACATTATATGTTTATATCATAAGGTGAGATGGTGTATGGTATAATTATATGCTGTCTGAAAGGGAAAAAATGGATGTGAGAGTGAATGTGAATTGTAGTCTCTGCTGTGACTAAAAGTTTAAAAGCTTTATGTAGCCCAGAGTTAAAGACCTTCTGTCCATCAGCAGCCCCTGGACCTGCTTCCATGCCTAGAGGTCACTGTTCCATAATAATGGTCATGGAATATTTCCATAATTACTGATTACTGGCCCTTTCAGGTGTTCAGTCAAGATCCCCTGAGAGATTTTTTACAGACTGTTCCAGATAGAGATGTGAGAACCTGGAATGATCACTGTGGGTTTGGGTTTGTCACTCCCTATTGCTGACCTCAGAGATTTGCCCATGCTGACTGTGCTGAACCACGTGGTTCAGCTGCACAGTGCTTTTGTTCAAATCTGGGAAAGGCTGAGTGGCTGGAACATCTCTTTATAAGATCTGCAGGTTGTCATTTCCCAGTTAAGGTGGCTGAGGTGCCTTTCTGAGGCTGTTGGATAATTCCTGTAAGTTTTGACCCTATAACCTTTACAGTGACATTTAAGGCCTTCTGAATGGTGTTAATGAATAAAGTGAGTCCTCACCTTTGATTTGTTAAGGTTTCCTAATTGAAAGTTTCTGTCTAGATCTTTCAGATTAAATCAGAGGACTGGGTCTTTGCTGATGGTGGATAACACTCCTCAGGGAATATACAACTTAAGAGTTAGAGTTTCTGATGGAGTTTGTCCTGATGTTATATCTACAGTACAAATCCACGTCATTGACTTGGAAAATGAAGCCATACAAAACTCAGCCACTGTGCGTTTCTCAGGTTAGTTTATTTGCTGGTGAGAGTTTAGATTAGCTGCTAACTTACTGTTTATGGGGTGTAGGAGTTATTACATCAAGACTTGACTTGTTTGTCACTATAGGGCACTTTCTGTTATGTTTCCATATTGTTAAATAAGAAAGTAATTGAGAAATTAACCTGTGAGCTCCCCAGGTGTTCACATTTATCTGTTTTTGAATTCCCTGACCAGATGTGACAGCAGAGGAGTTCATAAGGAGAGATGAACACGGCAAAACGAGACATGGCAAGTTCAAGGAGTTCCTTGCAAAGCTGTTACCTGCAAGGCTGAGTGATGTGATTGTCTTCAGTGTGATGAGCAGGGGTGGAAGACAGACAGACGTGAGGTTTGCAGTCCGTGCTGGCTCAGCCTATTACAGACCTGAGAAACTGCATGCAGAGATGGCAGCGTTCAAAACCGAGGTTTGTTCTCTGGGGTCACCTGTGGAGCTCACCCAGACTGAGTTTGCAGGGTTATATCTCAAACCTCAGTGGGAAAATATACTGCATCTGCAGATAGGGAGTTTACTGCTTCCCTCAGGACAAAAACACTGTAAAACAAGTGCTTAATTCAAGCTTTCTCCCTTCTTTTTAGTGCCATACACACTGGTATTGTATGGTTGTACTAACTTCTGGTTCACTGAATAGCCACTGGAGAGCTGCAGAGAAAGGGGTCTGCATTGCTGTCATGGGGTATATACCTGTTTTCTCCAGTCAGTGTTTCATTGTGTGTGTAATCCCTAAATCAGCTTCTGTTTAGACACTTAGGAGGCTGGATGTCACCCTAACAGTGAAATTCTACAGTACAAAGAGGTGACACTTCAGAGGAAAAGTCCTGCTGGAAGGAATGTGTGGGTTAGGGAGCAGTTGCAAAGGATGAGATGGAGACAACCAGTCCTGTGGTTGCACTCATTTCACAAGGACAGCTTCAAATACAAACCAACACCTCCCCCAACTTCTTTTACTGTTGCAAGGGGAAGATATTTTTTGGATGGAAGCTGTTTTCCTCCCCTTCTTGTTGTTCCCTAACTGTCCTGCTCTCCAGTCAGTTCCATGGACACAGTCTGTGTTGGCCATACTTGGATTTTTCTGTAGCCCTGCTCAAAGGCAAAGTGACAGTGCTCAGCTTTTCACTTGCCCTGGCCACATTTGGGTTTAATGCATGGAACATCATATGGATGATTTTTCCAAAGAGAAATCAGCACAGTGTGAATGTAGTGGAGTCTGCCTGAGGCTGGGAACCAAACAGGGCTGTCTTAACTGACTGCCTGCCTCCTTCTTGGTGGATCTTGGATGGCTCTGGATTATCTTCAGAGTCTTCAGAGTGACCAAATAAGGAATGCCAGAGACAGAGAGCATTCCTGAAGGGTAATGACTGCTTTTTTTGCATATTGAATTACTGCAACAGTAATATAGAAAATCCTATAGATTTCAAATATTCTCTGCCATAATACATGACACCTGAATTCATCAAAGTGGGAACAAGGGGAGTGCTTCACGTATTTTTATGAAAAAATATGTTTTTATTAATTATACACCACCTTTCAATATTTAATGAATAGTTCTAGTGAGTAATCTCCAATAGTTTACAGAAAACTAATCATAGCTGGAGAATTCTTCCAGCAGTTTTTCTATGTGTATAACTATAAATGTAGAAAATAAGTAATTAGCAGTGGAATTATTCATTGAATTACTACATAAATAATATGTTTACATTAGCTCCTGGGGATACAGTTTTACAACAGCAATTTTTATTTGGCAGAAAAATAATCCATCCTAATACTTTAAAGGAGCCCAGGTTGTTTATATACAGTTTTTCAATAACAGTATTACACAGATGTCTAAATGTGCATTACAGACTCTCCACTGATGGAGATGAACACGGGCAGCAGAGGCAGACCTGCATTGACAGGATGCATCCTGTCATTATAAAGCATGCTCTGTGCCTTTGGGGGCATGGGCATCAATGCATGTTATGATATTTGAGAATATAGAGACAAAGGATTATAAAGATCAGAGTTCTTACACTGGTGAACTGAGATGACTACACAAATGAGGAAAAAAATAGAAGCACTTTAGTATTTATGTATTTGTTTTGATCTTTTCAAAGCGTGTTTTTAAGACACTTGCCATTTGGAAAAAAACCCCATATTAAATACATAAAGCTCTAATGTTGTTAGTTTTACATTTGTATACCTTGTTTATTTGTGTACCACTATGAAAGAAGTGAGTTCTTTTGCCTCACTCACTCAAACTCAGGTTTGGGTACTAAACACACATTTCAGTATATTTGAATTACCAAATACAGACCAAATTCTGAAGCTTTATAACAGACACCTGTGCAAAATTCCCAAGTAAGTGGAAGGAACAGTGATAATGTAGGTTTGCAGGCTGAAGGACAGAAAGCCTGGACTGACAGCAGCTCTGTTCTTGCCTGTGAGCAGCTCTTCTCCTTCTCTCTCTGCCAGTGCTTCCTTTCTCCGTTTGGAATGGAAGCTCTGGTCTCAAAGTCCCTCTTCCTTCATTACCAGACCTGAGGTCACAGTGAGAGTCTTTTTATTTGGTACTTGGGCTTTCAGATGCAACCTCAATTAACAATAACAACAGTGAACTAGTAAATATTAATGTAGCATAGAATACAGTATCCAGTATGCTGAACTGACTGTGCTTTGTTGCAGACAGCTTGACATGAAATGTAAATTTATGGGGCACAAATCATTAGACTAAATCCAAGTTGCTACAAAGTTGTCTTACCAGGTCACCGTCTGTGGACATGATTATTGAAAGCAGCTCAGCTCTGCATTTTCCCGTGTCTGTATCCTTTTCTGTGAGAGAATGTGAGAAATAATATCTGGGTATTACTGCTGAGGAAGGATTTATCCTGGCTTGAGCTGAAACACTCCTGTTGCTGTTGAAGTGCAGAGGTGTGATGCAGATGCTGCAGCTTGGAGGGTGGAGTGTCACTGCTCTCAGAGCTTTGGTCCTTGGAAATTATGTCATTAGACCAGTGCAGATGCAGTTCACACTCAGTCATGTCAATGATTAAGTTTTTAGGAAGTGCTGCTGCTGTGATTGTTTAATGAAATGTTTCCTGAATTTTTCAAACTATTTTTCTTGCCTGTATAATCAGGGATGTTACTGAGTAATGCTCAAGAAACTAAACGCTGCATTAAGTCTCTCTCTGCTGGCTTTGAGTTTTCAGAATTGAGGTGAAAGCCCTCATTAGGGTGAGAGTGGTGACCTATTGAACTGGCTTTTCTCTTAGATGCAGTCAGCTCTACAACTGAACGTTTCCCAGATCGATGTGGACGAGTGCAGCAGCGCCAACTGCAGCGAGGGCTGTACGAGCCAGCTGAGTGTGAGTGACATCCCCACGGTGATGGACACCGGGAGCGTGTCCCTGGTGTCCCTCACGGCCTCCAGCCACAGCGTGTGCAGCTGCTCGGCGCGCGAGCGCCCGCACCGGCCCTGCGCCTCCTACGCCCGCAGCCCCTGCCTCAACGGGGGCGTCTGCACCGACACGCTGAGCGGCTACAGGTGAGGGAACCTGCACTGCATGCTCCTCTCCTCTCAGTGCTGGGGGCTGCCTGCAGGGTACTGCTCTGAAATACCACAGATGGACTTCTGAAATAACCACGAATGTCCCGCTCTGAAATACCCACAAATGTCCCACTCTGAAATACCACAAATGTACCACTCTGAAATAACCACAAATGTCCTTCTGAAATAACCACAAATGTACTTCTGAAATACCACAAATGTCCTGCTCTGAAATAACCACAAATGTCCTGCTCTGAAATACCACAAATGTACTTCTGAAATAACCACAAATGTACCACTCTGAAATAACCACAAATGTCCTTCTCTGAAATAACCACAAAAGTACCACTCTGAAATAACCACAAATGTCCCGCTCTGAAATAACCACAAATGTACTTCTGAAATAACCACAAATGTCCCGCTCTGAAATAACCACAAATGTACTTCTGAATGGAGAAGAAACAAAAATCCCCACAAGTGCACTGTGGTGTAAACCTAATGGCAGCGCAGGGGTTTTCCTTTTTGTGGTCCCAAAAAGTGAGTGAGGAGCAAAAAACACCCTGGGGAACACATAATTAACACTTGTTATTGTTTAAGAGCACCTAATTCAGCATGAAGGCATGTGTGCCTTGGGTTTTTTTCCTCTTTTCCAGGAGAATAGTAATAAAGGTGAATATCAGTGGTAGCAGCAGGGATGTAGGAGTGAAATGTAGTTCAAACAGTGGGTAATAAGGAACCTAAAAAGCATTAGATAGTAAACTTGCTTTATTGTAGCATCACCTGGCACGCAGCACTATTCCCTTAGTGAAATTAATTCCAGCTAGGAATTAACCTCCCAATGTTTACTCTGCAATAAATTGATGTTTGGTGTTCTGTATTATTTTGGAAAAAAGTTCATTGTTCTCAAACACCTGGCCTCAAAAATACTTCCTTTTTTGAGGGAGTTAGTATAGGGAATAAAAATACTTTGTACTCTTAGAGCATTTTAATAACTGCCAAATACCCCTAAGATTCTGCTAAAATCTTTGTTTTGCTGATTTCTTAACTATGATTTAAGTTCTGCATTTGCTGCATGTAAAACAAACAAAAAAGCTGAATATGGGAGAATTTTGACTATTGCTTTTGTTTATGGTCTTGCAGATGTCTTTGTCCTGCTTCCTTTCATGGACCAGACTGCCAGCAGACTAAGCACAGTTTCCATGGAAATGGTTATGCATGGTTTCGTCCCATCAGACCTTGTTTTGAAAGCTCACTCTCTCTAGAGTTTATTACTGTGGTTCCAGATGGACTTTTACTATATAGTGGCCCTTTATCAAACCCAGAACCTGGGAGTACAGAAAACTTCATTGCAATAGGTACTTCTGCAAAAGAGGGTGGAAACATTAAATGCCTTTTGGGAATGGATTGTTTGTGACCAGTGTAACAATTAGGCTATGAATTCTGTCTTTCCATTTACAGAGGTAACTTATTTTCTGATGTAAAAATATTTTGAAGCATTTCCTAACAACTCTGTCTCCTTTGATGTCTATTTTTGTAGCCTGCACCTCTGGCTTTGGGTTCATCACAGAGTTGTAGAAATGAAGGGGAAAGCAAAGCAGACAGATTGATATATATAAAAATAATCTGCCTAGAAATACTGTAGTTGTATAAAGGAATTTAGGTGCTTTGAAGATAGGTATTACATGAGTAGTGCAGTCTTAGTTGCATGTCATTCTTATCTAGTTTGGTGAGAAAAGAAATCCATTTAAACTCCCTTTGGTCTTGGGGCACTTTTGCACATTTTTTTGAACAAGCAATGATGTGATGGATGAATCCAGCCCCACGTGCCATTGTGGGAAGATTCATCCACAAGTAGAACTCAATGCTTTATCTGACACATATTTAAGGTTACTGCTGCTTATTTTGTTGTGAATTAACATACAAGAGGCACAGTATGGTTGGCATTTTATATTCTCCTGATTAATTGAAAGGTAATGCACTTGAATAGTTAATAATTTGCCTCTTTTTTGCCTTGCTTTGCAGTTACTTGTAAATTTGAGAAGATGGGAAGGAAGAAGCCTGCATGTATTAATTGTTTCAGAGCATCATAAAATTGCATATTGCTTCTCAGGAATTAGTTTCAGTGTTTTGACAGAGAAGGGGAATAATCTAAAGTTTATAAGTAAATAATATACTGAATGAGTACTTCTGCTTAATGGAAGACATAGGGTATAATTCTAGTTATTTTTGTAGTGTACCCCTGTATGTGACTAGTAATAACCATTTAATCAGTACAGTCACCAACTGTTGAGATACCCAAAAGTGACATTTTGTAGCTAAATTTAATTGCTTGTTCATGTTGTATTAGAACTGTCTGGTGGTGTTCCTGTGCTGAAGATGAGCCATGGCTCAGGTTCTGTGGTGCTGCAGTTTCCAAGTCATCTGAATGTAGCAGACAAGAAGTGGCATCGACTGGAAGTCAGAACTAATGGTCAGGTCAGTTACTGGATTTTTTTTTTCCCCATCAGGATATTAATATTTCTAAAAATATTTTCCTGTGCAGAGGCAACGGGGTAGAAAGAGCAGCCTTTCAATAAAGAACAGACAATATGTATTGTCCTAACTATTCATGTACGTTTGATGAGTAATAGAAATTTTGGGACATGATCATTGTGAATTCCAAATCCACTGATGTTGTAATCCACATTCTGCAATCTTTACATTTTTTAAGCTCTGCCACAGCACAAGTAGAATGTGGTCACTGGAATCCTTACTTATGCAAAAAAAGCAGGTATTTATTTACTTGCAAATGCAGTTAGAGGTCTTGTGTAGGTGGCTAAAATACTCAGAAGCACAGATGAAGTTGCGAAGTGCCTACTTTTGCTAACTGGTTCCATTTTGGCTCTAGTGGTTATTGCAAGATAAACAGAACATGGAACAGCCCAGCCCTTTTTGCCTGCTAGAATGGAGGAAGTAAGGGCTGAGGCTGTGATGTAGGAGGTGCACTGAGCTGTGGTGCAGCTGGCAGCTCAGAGGTGCTGTGTTCTGGCACAGGATGTCCGCTTCACTCTGGACCAGTGCAGCGCCGCCGTGGTGTCCGAGATAGAAGGGGTTGGCCGCTGGCTGTCCACGGAGGATCGCACAGACTGTGAAGTCTTGGGCTCTGTTCCACGGGGAGCAAGGTACATTCCTGGACATTCCCTGGCAGCAGTTGGTTCTCAGGCCTGGGAGATGCAAGCCAAGCTATTGATGGCTTGGAGCATAAAAAGCATTTCCTCTTTTCTCAGGCCTGGACCTTACAGAACTAAAAAGAATTTAAGGAACCAGTCTTCTTCTGAGTAGTGTTGATGCCTTGGGAAGGCTGACCTGGAACAGAGACTAGGCAAAGCTAAGAGAAAAAGGAGATATTTATTAAAACACCTTTAAGAATCCACCTTGGGCAGGACAAGATCCTGGCCAGGCCTACACCCAAGGTAGACCCAAAATGGTCAGAAAATGGTCAAACTGGTCATGAGGGCTCACACTTTTATAAATTTTGGTCCATTTGCATATTGAGATTTAATTGTCCAATTACAGCTTCAGTTTATGAAGTCCCATCCTTCTTGTTTTCAGCCCACTCACTGTTGTTTTTGCTTTTGGACCTGAAAACTTGTACCAGTTGTCCTTGGTCTCCAGCAGGAAAAGGATTTGTTTTGTGTCCCTACTCTGTGAAGAGCTGACTGCCACTGAATGTGAGCTCAGAACTGCACCCCTAGGCAGCACAGGACCTGAAACACATGAAAGCTAAAACTTAAGGCATCAGTGTTGCAGTACTAAGTGACAACCCCAAAATACTGTGGCTATTTAGTGGAGCATTTGTGGGTCCTGTGTCCCACCCTCCTCCACCCACAGGATTTCTCTGTAGATCAAGTTGCTGTGAGCCTGCTCTTTAAACCTCACGAATTTTGGAGTCCTGGGTCCAGTTTGTGCCCCACACTGCAGGGTGGACAAGGAGCAGCTGGGTACAGTCCAGGGAGGAACAATGACTGATCAGCTCACCCTGAGAGTAAGAATGAAGAATGAAGGAATTGAGGTCACCTAACGCAAAGAAAGGAGAATGAAGGAGAGATATGATAAGTGTCAGTGTGTATGAAAGAATGGTACAAAGAGGATTTAGACAATCTCTTCTGTACAGGGCCTGAAGTTACAGTGAAGAATATTCAGGTTATATTTTAGGGAAACCTTTGTATTAGCAAAGATACTTCAGCTGTGGAATAGATAGTCCAAGCAAGCATTCTGATGAGCATTGGGATTAAGCCTTGTCCACAGCTGCCTGGAGCTCTCCTGGTCATGAAAGGAGCACAAAAAAGGGGAAAAAAATGAGGGCAAATGAAAACAAAAGAAATGAATTGATAATTCTGGGAAAAAGAAAGTATGAGGACTAAAATACATGGAGTTCTTTGGCTTGGAGAGATGATTGGGAAGCAGTACAGAGCTTGGCCATGTTTACCATGCCTTTTAGACCACATGGACCCAACTTTCAGATTTCTGACTTCTGTCATACACAGAACAGCCTTTATTGTAGTACTCCTACAGCACAGGATGTCTGTGTGCTGTCTGTCTGTGTACACAGAGCACTTGAAGAAGAATATGGTGTCCAGACTATCACAGCTGTTTCTGACCTGAACGTTAACATACCCAAAATGTAATGGTGTCCCACAGTTAAACTTCCTGCAGGTTTCACTGTCATGTTTAAACATACCCTTTATTTTAAAAGGCTTTATTTCAGAGAGAGAAGATAAAGTAGTTTCATTCTACTGTTATGTTATAAAGCCCGTGTTATTTGGAAATGTAGTGTATTTATTTATTTATCTGCCTGTTTCTGAAGGTAGATGTACATTTTTATTATTATTTATATGATTTTTAAAGGTATTTGAATGTGAACCATGTTCTCCAGCTGGGTGGTGTGAAAGAGTCGCTGCCATATTCCTACCCACAATTGCTGCACAAACATTTTTCTGGTTGCTTGCGCAATTTCATCTTGGATACTCAGGTAAGAGCAGAGAAATGTTTGCTTTAGCAGAGAAGAAAACTTATTTATTCAATTTTTTGGAGATTTGTCTTAGACATGAAACTTCTGCTTCCATAAATGTATTCAATGCCCACACGCATCAGTGTAAAAAATACAAGAGAATTCTGTGGTTTTTTGTGATAATTAGAATAAGTACCTTGAAAAGTTATTTCTCAATAGAAGGAGATGTATTAATGAGGCAGGAACTGGCTGTTTGCTTATCCCCTGCTTCATGCAGCTGTTTTCCAAGCTTCTTTGTGCATTCAGGGAACTTCTGAATGGCAATTGTATAATGGTATATTTATGCCAGCTGTCTGCTTTGTTAGGAAGTATTAGGGGATTTTTGTTTTCGTAGTCAGTTGAGTATTCAAAGGCAAAATACGCTCTTGATAAAATCAGCTGAAGTCTGAATGTCAAAAAGCAAACTTAGTAACTTAAGCAATGCAGATGAGGAACAGACAGTGAAGTGGTTCAGCCGTTTCTGTTTAAAAATGGGATTTGTTTCTCAAATGGTATTTTTGTGTCATGAATTGTCTCTTGAAGGTGTACGACCTTCAGACTCCTGCAGAGTCCCTGAACAGCTTCCCTGGCTGCAGCCTGACGGACGGGAGCTGTGAGACCATGGGCTCCTCCTCCTGCGGCACCCACGGGAGGTGCCTGGGGGACTGGGGCTCCTTCGCGTGTCACTGTTTGCCCGGCTACCACGGCTATCGGTGTGATAAAGGTGAACCCTGCTTTTCTCTTGCGTTAGTGTAGGCTGCTAAATTTCACAGCACAGCACACCTCAAATATTTGCAGGTAATCATTGTTGAGGTGATTTCACGTTACATTATGTAAAGCCATGTTGCAGTGCAGTTGGCTGTGATTGTTAACAATTTCTTTTCTAATTCCCTTTGAGAAATTGCTTTCTCAGTACGGGATCATTTCTTTAATCCTGAGGGTGTTTGTGCAATGACTGTATAATGACATGGCTGCATGACAAAAAATAGTGAAAAAAGTATTTTATTTTATTGCAGTTGTTTGATTTGCATCTGTTTACACTTTCAGAAATATCTAATAACCTAAAAAATATGAGTGTGCCAGTACCACTTTCTGTGTGGAATTGGAACCATACAACTGGAATTAGAAATCACTGCTCCCTTGTTGTCAGGAAGAGACTCTGCTGGCTTAAGGAGCTATGCTTTGGGAATAGCAGGATCTTTAGCTCTCATGGAGCCAAAGTTTGCAGCAGAAAGACAACTATAAAATAGCAGGCTGTGAAATTTGATTATGGTACTTCATACTTGGTCTGCAGTTTCTTGTCTTGGTCAGGGGTGCTGCTTCCCTGCTGTCACCCCATGAGAGCATTGTAAGGAGGAGCATTAGCAGGATCAAAAGGGGTGGGAGAACACCTCTTTACAGAGGAAAATTAAGCATGAGAGTGACTGGAGAAGCTGTGGAAATAAATACAGGAGAATGTCCCAAAGGACAAATTGTCTCACGGATCCACGCTTGCGCATGGCAATTGTTTCCTTTTACTTTCAACTCTTCCTATGCCACGAAGGGCAATACTAACGTGTCCCTCTCCTCAGGAGAGGGCTGAAAGGTTTCTCTCCCCTGCAGTGGCCAAGGAGTACAGGTTTGAGGCGGGCAGCCACATCCGGTACCAGCTGCCTGTCAGCGTGTCTGCGCGCAGGACGCAGTTCCAGGCGCTGGTGCGCACGCGGCAGCCTGACAGCGTCATCGCCACCGTGCGCTCCCGCGGCAGGGACGAGCACATCACCCTGCAGGTGAGGGCACCCGGGGGACACCGTGCCACACACAGCTCAGGGGATGGAAACAACAAAAACCTCGTGCTGAGCACCGAGACTCTGCAATTTGTTTTATGGGTAGACAGGTCTGATCCTTTACTTGTGATACTGACCACTCAGCTGTGGGATCCCACTGGATTTCCATGCCAGTTGCAGAGAAATACAGGTTCTATACAAAGTAGGATGAGTAGGGTGTATACCTGTGTCCTTTTGAACCATGTGGCCAATTCTGCAGAGTTCAGACTCTGCCAAGCAAGGTGCCTGTGGCAATTCTAATGATGCCGGCCTCTCAAAGTGACAGCCTGCTCATTTTATACACACCTCTGATCAAATCACCTCTTCAGCCAAGCTGTTGAGCTGTCACTGTAGCTGTGATACACCAGACTCTCAACTGTTTGAAGAACCCCATACATTTGTGCAAGAGAGATCAGGATAAAATTACTCTTAAGGTGACTTAGATACTACTGTGAGTATGTTGCTACCATATTGAGGTTGCCTAGTTCCATAGCACCTGAAGTATTTTTATATTACACCTAAATGTGCAGTGTAAACATACCCTAAATTTTAACAAGTGCTTTAAGATTTAAGTTACAGGTCAATACTAAATGCCAAGCAGTGACTTTTCTTTTCTTTCTTGCTATTTCCTAACTGTCCACAAGGTTGTTCAGGGACTCCTAGTGGTCTCATACAACCTGGGTGATGGAAACTATTCTGTAAGCCTTCCATCCTACCCTATTGATAATGGTGAATGGCATCACATCACACTGGAGAGAAATGAAAATGAATTTACTCTTCGCCTTTACGAAGGAGGTGGGAAGAGAGAGATTACTAAAGCAGCAGGAATATACAAAGAGATTGTCATTGACCCCAGCAGCTTGGTCCTTGGAAACACCTACCCATTCAATCAAAACAAGAGTTTTCAAGGTAGGAGTTCTTGACCTCACTGTTCATGATATGGACCAGTAAAAATAAAGGCACATTGCAGGAAACTTTCTTGTTTCTGTAGGGCCTAAAGTACACAGATTTCTTGCATGATACTGAAACAGGGACAGATAAGCTGTTCTGACCAGGAGAAAGCCAGCAGGGAATTGCCTGCAAATACACTTGGCTACTGGACCTGGAGCAATGATGGTCACCTCTTGCCTTCCAGAACTTTTTCCCAGCTGGACTGGGCATGGCTCCCTGCCTTGGACAGACAGAGATGGTTCAGTGATGGTTCTGTCCAGTTCGTTTGGCAGCTCTCCTTCCTTCCCAAACACATCTGTTCCTATGCTAAAAGGATTTTTTCCATTTTATATGTGCATTTCATAGCACCCACCAAACCCTGGTTTATTATCTCAGTATTACTGGATTTCACACTCAGTCAAAGCATTAACTAAAATTAGAAATGGTTTATTGAATTAGAGCTAAAAATCAGAATTTTTAGCAACTGAGTGGATAAGGTCAGTGTCTGTTAAAAGCAAATCAGTTTTCAGCCTGGAAATTGAGTAGTTCCACTAAGGAGAAATATAAAGAGCTGGAAGTTTGGGATATCCATGGCAGTGCTTTACTCTGAGCTCAGCTGGAAGTTTGGCCTTTGCCTAAAGCCACAGTGTAAGTAAAGCAAATCAGCAGAGCTTTTATTGCCAAGGAAAACACATCACTGCTGGTTAAACCTGCCTGATGTCTACAGGTCACCTCTCTCCCATTACCTTACCTCTTTAACCAGGTCTAGTAAATCCATTCAAAGCAAGCTGGTCATCTTTTCACCATGCAAAAGTGCTTCAGTGAGTAATACAAAAGTGCCTGGAGAAAAATTAAATAGAGTAATAATTTACAATCTAAGTGTATCACAAATTATCTAGAGAAAGATTGTTTTCTACTGCTTTACTAGAAGTATTCCAATAAATAAAGTTTATGATGTGAATTAGGGAGCATATTTTGAATTTTTTATTTATGGGAGTAATAGTGTTTGTTTTTAGGTAAATAAAGAAGTCAAATGGTTGCATAAAGATCATTTTAATTAGGACTATTAATGTTGCTGCTAAGTAGCTGAAACTTTAAGGACTTCAAAGTCGTAAAATGTACTTAATTAATCAAAGTATATGTTTTCATGCTGAGGCATCTCATGCATACAAAGTTAATGTCACATCTTCAGTACAAATTTTCTGTCCCTGATTGAAGACTTTCTCACTATTACTTGTGGTTTGCTCTTCATATAAAGGTAAGCCATAAGCTACAATTTAAAATCAGCCAAACAGAATTTTTACTGGTACATTGAAGAATAGAACAGGTTATCCACATGTAAGAGATTCTCCACAATATTTGGACTTTTTAATGGAAATCACAGTGGAGGGGTACATATTCCACTGACTGCCTTAGGCAAATAGAGGCCCTGTCGTGGTTTAACCCCATCCAGCCTCCATCCCCTCAAAGTCTCTCACTCACTCCCTACCAGCAGGATCAGGGAGGGAATCACGAGGGTAAAAGCTGGGTTGAGATAAAGGCAGTTTAACAGGGAAAGCAAAAGCCCTGCACACAAGCACAGCCAAACAAGGAATGAATTCCCTGCTTCCCACGGGCAGGCAGGTTCAGTGAGCTCCAGGAGAGCAGGGCCACGTCCCCTGGAATGGTTACCTGGGGTGACAAACATCTCCCTGCATACCCTGAGCAGGGTCTCACATGGTCTGGAACATCCCCTGGGTCTCCTGGGTCACCTGTCCTGGCTGTGTCCCTTCCCAGCCTGCAGGCAGCTCCAGCCCCTCCCCAGCACGGCCCTACAAAAAGAGGAGAGGCCTTGGCTCTGTGTGAGCCTGCTCAGCAATGACAGAAACACCTCCACATTATCAACCCTGTGTTCAGCACAGATCCAAAACAGAGCCCCACAGCAGCAGGAAAGAGAACTAAGTCTGCCCCAGCCAAAACCAGCACAGGCCTGCAGGAGCACTTGATTATTGTGGAAAACACTGGGAATCTTGATCTAAAACTTCAGCAAATTCAGTCCAAAAATGAAGGACAATGCTATGAAAGTTTAAGTTAATTCAGTGCTGGATTTAAACTCTTATGCCCTGTGTCCTTTGATAAGCATAAACTCATAAACTGCCAAATCTTACAGCTGCTTTGAATGATTCTTGCTGAATGTTTTTTAAAACTGTCTCTTTGTGCCTTGCGGTAGGATGTATGAAGGATGTCAGATTTAACAACTACAGAATCCCTCTGGACACTCACGGGAAGGAGCTGGTGTCAGTGTTGAGTGCCCAAGGCATCAAAGAAGGCTGTTCTTCGGAGGCCTGTCGGAACAACCCTTGCAACCAGGAGTTTATTTGTATCGATTTGTGGATGATGCACGAATGCAGGTAATTGGTGGAAATAGAAGCACAAAAGCCTTCAGAATGAGGTGGGAAGGGGTGGATGTTGAAGTGCGCAGCTTGAAGGCTGGCACTGGCAATCTCATCAGATCCCAGGAACCACAGTGGCACACAAAGCTGGACACCTGCACACGGAGCAGGTTACTGTGTCCTTAGAGGCCACCACAGTTGATGTAAATGTGCCTGGCTCTAGGGATTCTGGAGTAAGTTCAAAACCACTGAACTACTGGAAAACATTTAAAGAGCAGAGGCAAATCCAAATGCTGTAAACCCTGGAACCAGGACAGGAGTGTGAGCTGGAGTGACACAGTTCCCTGGCTGTGCTGTGAAGCTTCTGCTGTGCAGTGTCAATGCTTTCTCTTGTCAGAGTCTGATTTCTTACCCTGCCCCAGGCTGTCTGTCACCTCTGTTCCCTCCCCGGCTCCTCCAGCCGCTTGAGGAACACCACCCTCTTGAGCTCAGATTCTTGTTTGTGGCTGGGGTCAGGACAACACTAATTCCTGTTGGTTGTGGTGCAAAACGAGCAGTTTACAACTTAAACACAATTTAATGTTTGCACACACTGCCACTGTCCACACAAATGGAGTTCTCTAACTCCGGAAACTCAAAAAACATAGCACAGCTTGTCCTGCCTAGCCAGAACTGCAGATGCCAACCCAGCTGGTTCTCACAAGGATAATCTTGCAGTGGAACTAGCTGAGTTCTGAAAGCCCCAGACATAAGGGTCTGAAGTTGGGGTTACCTGAGGAAGGCTACGCCCACGACCTGTCGTGATTACACATAACTTGCTCCCCATAGCTGCTTTGGAAACCGTGCCAAAAGTGTCAGCAGAGTGTTTTACATTGGTCAGTGCTGCCTGCCAGGGCTGTTCTCTGCAGTCTAACCCTCCGTTCTGCCCCGGTGTGTGCAGCTGCCCCGCGGGACACATGGTGCTGGAGAACGCCTCGGGCCGGCAGTGCGTGCACACGGCGTGCGCCGAGCGGCCCTGCCACTACGGCACCTGCGTGTCGCTGTCCCCCAGCGCCTTCCAGTGCCGCTGCCCCGACGGCTACGCCGGGCGCCGCTGCGAGATCACCCTGGCCATCTTCCACAGGGACACGGGCCTCAGCTTCACCTCCCTCTTCGCCATCTGCGTCTGCTTCCTGGCGCTCCTAGGTAGCTACGGCAACTACGTCCTGTATTACCTGTGGTGAGCCCCCGCGGCCGCTGTCCTGAGCCACCGCCGCCTCCTCTCCCGCCGGGAACTCCTCAGGGAGACTCAGCCCTGCCTTCGCTCCTTGGTCCCATCACTGATTCCTCACCCCTCTGTGCTTCCATCGCTAAGTGAATCAACATTTGTGAGCTGTGGGAGGTGTTGCACTTTTGTTTCTTCACATTTTCATGTCATTGCTGAGGAACTGTTCAGATGCATAAGTGGAAGCAAATGCAATTGAGCAGCAAGAGTGGAAATTGCTATCAGATAAGCATTGTTTAAAATACTGCTGAGCCTGAAACAGATTTTTCAGTCTAGGAGAAACTTTCTGTCTCATAGGAATACACTGGCTGGGCAAGAGCAGACTTTGCATCTTGCCAGTTGTGTCCCAGCTCCTGAACAGCTGATTTTGTCTTCCTCAGCCATTTTCAGGCTTAAGCACTGGATCTCAAAGAGGAAAACCAGAAGGATCTTGCTAGTGAGGAATGATCATATCTTGGAGTCTTGTTTATTCAAATGTCATGGAAGTTTGCCTGAGTAAAGACACAGGATTTTTCTCCTGGCTGTTAGTGTTAATGCAGGTTCATTCAGAAGTTGTAGTCAGAGTATGGAAATACCATAATTTTCCCCAACTCTGCTAGATACTATGTTTGCCATGCAAATATGAGCACGAAATTCATGGGAAGCTAAGTGGTATCACAGCTCTTGGAATCCCAGATAGCTGAGACTGATAAAAGATCTTTATGTTAGAGAGTGCAGGGCATGACCTCTGTGAACCCCAGTTTCAGTCCCAAGGTCATGTAGATGCTGCTCCACAGAACTGCTGCCATGTAGGTGTTCTGTAAGAGATTTTAGTTTCTTTAGTTCACTGCACTGGTAATTTATGGTATTCAATGCTGTCAGGTCTTACTCTGAGCTTTTATTGATTTTTATAGAGTTGGTAGTACAGTGATACACAAGTTTCTATTTATAGAATGTTCAGTATCTGATGTTGAATCTTGTCAGTTGTGTAAATGCACTTCAGCATTTAAGAAAAATGTTTAAATTAATGAATGCTAAGGCAAAATGTGCCTGATTCTTGTTTTCTAGTAAAACATCTAAAAGTCATTTCCTCTTCTGTCTTGTGTCTTCTTGTGTTTCATTTGTGTGTAATTGTGTCTTGTTACTGTCAGCATGTTATTACTTCTTTGTCCCCTCTGTAATGCATTTTCTGTGACGAAGTTCAGCTGCACACAGGACAGAGACAGGTCAGAGACACCACTTGGTCTTTAACCAACTTGGAGTTGGGCTTTAAAGGGTGTTGCAAAATGCTCTTTAAAGGCTTTTCCTCTGCTGTGTTTGATGTTCACCGCCCTGGAGAGTGCAAACCCCGAGGTTTGGTGAGAAGCCCGGAGTGCGGCCGTGCGGCCCCGCTGTGCCTGGGGCTGGCTATGCCTGGAGCTGGCTGTGCCTGGGGCTGGCTGTGCCCTGGGACTGGCTGTGCCTGGGGCTGGCTGTGCCCTGGGACTGGCTGTGCCTGGGGCTGGCTGTGCC